>OY821765.1:9567544-10152822 GCA_963682095.1 Potentilla sterilis | reverse complement strand
CAACGGCGGACAATGAAAATGCGCGGATCGCAAAAGTTTAGCCGACGAATTCAAATATTTCGTCGGCTATGCTTTGGACAATCAGCAGCCGTTGGATCTGAGCCATCCAACGGCGGACAATAAGCGGATCGCAAGAGTTTAGCCGACGAAATATTTGAATTCGTCGGCTAAACCTTTGGTCAAACTACGAAGTCAAACCTCTAAACACTTTAAAACGGAAATTGGCCTATGTAAATGACATTTTTTGCCTGACCTTCAATAGATAATAGTTTCAAATCGATGAGGCGCAACTAATCGTATAAAAATTTTCCTCAAAATATTTACCGACCGTGAGGCTACCCATAGGAAAACGGAAGTAAAAAACAGTTAACTGCAACATTCGGCACACAGATTTTGTCGGAATCGTGTCATTTTTCAACCGTAGACGTATTTCATTATTTCGGTCATATCTTATTTCACGACACATTTGCATTTGAAGAGTGTACGTATAGTAACTATTTGAAACTATACATTCACTTAAACACTTAGTAAACAAGTTAAGGAACATTAGTGCATATGTTCCGATTTTGAATCTAAAAGTTTGGAAAATCTATTACAACCGTCAGATATCACCGTTAAGATTAAATACATGTATGAAAAAAAATCCAACTACATCTGACAACGTTAAAGGCTCGATCGGGACGGTCAACATGGTGAGTCAACCCTTTAAACGCTTAGAAATGGTAATTGGCCTGTGTAAATGACGTTTTTTTGCCTGACCTTCAACAGATAATAGTTTCAAATCGATGAGACGCAACTAATCGTATAAAAATTTTCCTTAAAATATTTACCGACCGTCAGGCTACCCATAGGAAAACGGAAGTAAAAAACAGTTAACCGCAACATTCGGCACACAGATTTTGTCGGAATCTTATCATTTTTCAACCGTAGACGTATTTCATTATTTCGGTCATATCTTATTTCACGACACATTTGCATTTGAAGGACGAAGCATTGGTTTGTCGATAGTGATAGAAAATGGAAGCTGCTCTTTTTTTTTCTTTTTTTTTTATCATAGCCGATGAAAATGCCAATTTCGTCGGCCAAACTTTCAAAAGTTTTCGTCGGCTATACTTTAAGAGAACAGGCGACGAAAATTTTAAATCGTCGGTCATTCTAGGGGTATAGCCGACGAAAAATATTTTTTAAGGACGAAAGAAAAAATCGTCGGCCATTCTTGTGGAATAGCCGACGATTTTTTATTTTTAGTGACGAAAGAAAAAATTGTCGGCCATTCTTGGGAATAGCCGACGAAAATAGTATGTCGTCGGCCGTTTTTTTTTTTTTCGTCGGTAAAAGATTTTTTTCTTGTAGTGTATACCTGAGTATAGATTCCTATTTGAGTTGTAGTTTAGAATCTTTGTAGATAAAAAAGTTTACCCGAGTAAGTTAGATTGGTCATATTCAATCCGATGTAACGCAAAAAAAAAAAAAAAAAAAATGCATGGATGATCTGATATGTGAAAAATGCATGTAAAAAAATCATGCGATGGCACCAAGAGGACAGGAAACGGCAGAAACAATGCAGTCAATGCCACAGTGAACACCTCTTGCTCCTTCCCTGTGTACTCTTCTTGCTCCGCCCCGGCATTGACAACTCTATTAGTATTAATCTATACGCATACAGATATTCATATTCAAACATATCAAATTGTTGCTCAAAATGTTGTTGTTGTTGTTGTTTATAGGAAGGGGCAGCAGCAGAAACAAATGTACGTGTTGGTGGTGTTGGCCTTGGGCCCTTGGCCGGTGTCAGTTTACAAAATGACAGAAGGCAACACCCCTCTTCTCCGAGGCCAGCTGAAACTTACCAATTCAAGTCTTTGGATGCTGGATGCTTGATCTAGTATAATGCTCAACCTGTGTTGTTTCAAGTTGCTAGCTGCCTTCAATACAAATTTTAAACTACATAATAGAAAGACTTGTAATGATATAGGGTTCATGAAATACCAATACACTCGATCGAGCATGAAATGCACCACAATGGTTTCCTTTTTATTTCCTCTCTATACAAGTACACAAGAACCAACCAGAGTAAACTTCTGGTATGCTTAATATGATCACGACTTTCGTAATTATGATCCCTTGGACTATTGTATCGGCTATGACTATTACTATCTATCATAAGTAGTTATGATAGAATAGCCTGGGAGGAGAAAAGTTTAAGAATAGCTAGATAGAGTGAGATCAAACATGATTTAGTTGACCATGCACAAGAAGAGCATATGTTAAATCAGCTACTCGCTCCAGTACGTACTAACCTAGCTACACAGCAGAAATGATATTTTTCTTCACAATTCATTTGTGCATGTAATATTGATTGAATCAACTGTTTTTCCATTTATATCTATATATAGCTCACCTATGTATCCCTAACAAGTAGAAGGACAACTGCAGTTGATTCTACGTTTTCTTTTCTAAGTTCACCGTCAAGAAGGAGAACGATTGGATCACGGTGGAAGACCCTTGGTTATACTGTAAGTCATTGATGGCTTTGGCTCCGTGCAATGACATGTCTGAGCGAGATTAGATATGCCTTGGACAATGGTGGTTAAGACTGAGCTGCAGCCTAAGAAGATGGATCTAGAATATGATCTGAAGACTCCTTAGGGAGCTGGGAGAGGCAGAATAGTGTCTATTAGAGATGTTGTTCAGCTTGTGCCATAGTTATAGCATTAGGGAATTGGATTGCTCGCAGAAAACCCTAGTAGTGTCAGGTTACTGGTTGGTTTCTGCTCCTTGTTAGCTAAATTTTATGTAGGTAGTTTTAGGCCATATGCACCGGGGCTTCAAAATCTAGCAATTCAGCATCTGAATTGCTATATTGCAGGCCTTGGAGTACGCAGCCCAAGGTAAATTGAATTGCTATATTGCAGGCCTTGGAGTATGCAGCCCAAGGTAAATTGATGGAGATGGAAGGTGGGGCCCACATGAAGACCAGCAAACCATCAGGTTGACCATCAGTAATTGATTGTCTCTTTGATGGCAGCAATTGCTGAGACCCACATGAAGAAATCATTGTACCTGATATGTTGCCTCCCACTATCGTTTTCCTTATTTTTTTTAATCCTGGCAGCTTGGTAGTAGTTTTTGTTCTATTTAGTAGTAGCGTTCTTTTCGAGACAATATTTTGGTGTTGTTGTTGAAGTAGTTTTTGTTGGTGTTGACAGTATCTTTATAGTAGTTTTTGTTGGCGTTCTAATACTACTTTCAACGCGATCCAATGCTGCTGTCAACGCAATCCGATGCTACTGTCAACGCGTTCTGATGCTACTTTCAATGTTAAAAAAAAAAAATGGCTGACAGTATCTTTATAGTAGTTTTTGTTGGCGATCCAATGCTACTGTCAACGCGATCCGATGCTACTGTCACTTAGTGATTGATTGGAAATCTCATATAGAATCCATATAATAAAATATTAATTCGATGAATAGTAATCGCTAAATTGATGGAGTTGCACCGCTGTATTAAAACATGTACATAAAAGCAATTTACAATGAATAGTAACTAATGGAAGCAATTGAATTGCTAAATTGATGGTTTGATGGAGGCAATGGGTTACATATGCCCTTAAGGTTTCCAAATGCAAATCGATTGTGCCCCCCTATGAGGTGGTCGCTGTGTATTGTTAACCATTAATGGGTTTCAAAAAAGTCTTAATATTTGTATTTGAATAGATCAACATTTTGTAAAATTTCATGTATACCAAATTTTCAAACTGAAAAATGTATGCAATTGCACCAAAATGAAATGGAAACGGCAAAAACAATGCAGTCAAACACCATTGTGGCTTGCTCCCTATAAATACTAATTTATACATCTGCATACATACAACCAAAACAGATGAATTGAATTATTGAATTAGAATAGCTGAAGTTCATCGTGTCCTTTTGTTCCAGGGAGGGGCAGCATTTGAGAACAACTGCTCATGATGCGTATACCAAGTGACAAGGAGCACCTCAGGGAAGCCTTGCTGGCACCTCCTCCTCTCCTAGGTCAGCTGAAACACAAGTGTAGTGCAGTCACTTATGTTAGGTCTCATGCTCCTAGTATGTAAGAATGAATACAAAACTCGCATGATGATTTGGTCATTTGGTGGTCGGACCAGTTTGCTCTTAGTATGTAGAATGAATACAAAACTCGCATGGTGATTTGGTCATTTGGTGGTCGGACCAGTTTGCTCTTAGTATGTAGAATGAATACAAAACTCGCATGGTGATTTGGTCATTTGGTGGTCGGACCAGTTTGCTCTTAGTATGTAGAATGAATACAATGCTCAACCAAGTTGATCAATTGCTTTTACAGTTCGGGAATATACAATGTTGTTTGTTGGACAACTTCGTTTTGATGTCACGGCTAGGAGCTCTTGAGCAAGATCCTACTTCGTAAATGAGTTCGATTATAAACAACCTGCTAGCAAGTGTAAATTTTCATTTCTATTTCTGCTACCAAGATCCTTGATACAATGCAATGTATCACAATGGTTATTTCTTCACTTCGTGTGGATGTGTGATACCTCTGTGTGATCCAATGAATAGGCTATGCGTTCTGGATGTTAGCATCATAAAAACATAACCATATTTGGTCCATAATACTTGCAAGAAGATACCAGAATGAGTAAAGTGCTATGTTCAATCAATTGAAAAGGGACCAGAAATTAAGAATAGGTAGAATTGACCAACATATTAGAAAACCCTGTCCAACACCAAACAGGTTTCAAGTGACCAAGAACAAAACACATGTTAAAAACTACTACTTCAATGGCATCCCGAATAGAAGAAATGTGAACAGAACTAACTCCCCAATGCTAAAATGAAAATCACAAGTCATCACTCAAGGCTCTCAAAAATGGCGCTACATAGCCACATTTGCTCAGAAATAGGGCAATGACGCAACCAAAAGACCGAGAGACAGGGTAACCAAACTGAAAAGCATAGCAGAAGCCGAGCTAGCTGGAGCAGCTGCAGGTGTTACCGCATTCCCTCCTGTAGCAGATGTTTCAGGTGCTGCAGCAGCAGGTGAAGTTGTTGGAGCAGATTGCGGCGAAAGAGTTGCAACTGTCAAACAAAGAATCTTTTAATAACAATATCTACTTTATAATAGAAAACTGCTCAGCAACTACTCTTACACATCCCTATTCAGTACACAATCTAAGAAATAGATTCATATAGAAAGCGTGCCAAATAATCAAACATTTTCCCCTTTCATAAACTCCGGTTTATAATGTAACATCACATTACGTGCACTATGTTGGCAGTCCATTAAGCCATCTAGAGCATAAGAAACTAATCCAAACTTTGAAGAGATGATAATTCAGAATTGATGCATTGCTTCAGATAAAAACAATTTAAGAAACCAGAAAATTGTAGAAATCAATATCTTTTAAAGGAAACATATTTGAAGCCTGGCCCATGAGCTTCGACTCAGAAGGATGAAGTGAGAATCTCACCGTGAGATCCATGAATCTATCTATACAAGGATCAATTCATCTTGACATCTTGTGACAAAAACATATAACAAGTAAAAACTAAGGAGATTTGAAAGCAAATGATTACCCAAATTGAAAGAAAACAATGTCGTTTCACTCGTTTGTGGTAATAATGAAATCTAATTTCTCTAAAAAGTATTTAAAATAAAGTAATATAATACTGATATCATAACCCAAATCCGGTGTTACAGAAACAAGGAAATAAAAAGAAGCAAATATTCAGAAATTTTAGTGCGTTTGAAATTTTGAAATTATCAAAGCTCAAAGAAATTTGTGTGAGATTCAAAAACCCCCGATTGACCACATGGGGTTGTAAGCACATTACAAGTCTCTGTCTCATACTTTTTCTACTTAAAAATATAAATAAAATAAATCCATCAATTTCTTGAAGACAGTGTGCTGTAGTCTACCAGATCAGGCAACATCTGGAAGCAAAAAACCTTAAATGCATGCAATACTTTAATCTCAAAACAAAACCAAAAATCGGAGTAACTAAGATGAGAACGTACCAGGAGCACCAGCAGGAGCAACAGTCACTGCAAAATCCAGAAGTAAAAAAATCAACATGGGTCAGTTATCTTAAACCCAAAAACCGGAGGAAGAAAAAAAATATATTAAATAGGAAAAAAAGAGTCAAAGGAGAACTGACATCCACAGTTGGCGGCGGAAGGGGCGGAGACTTTGCAGGCGGCGGGGAGAGACATGGCCTTAGTCATGTTGAGAGTGATGCCCATCTGAGCGCTACTCTTGAAAGCCTCACAGAGACAGGAAGCATCAGCTTTGAGAACTGTCTTGAGTCCAGTGCAGCAAGTACCTTCAGGCTTCTGTGTCTTGCTGTCGTTGGAGACAAAAGACAAGCAGTCGGCCATGTTGAGAATCAAGGAGGAGCAGTCCACCGCCGGGGCGGGGGCGGCGTGTGGGGAGGCGGAGTGGCCGCCGCAGACGGCGAGGAGGAGGAGAGTGAGGGAAAGGGTGAGTCTTGATGAGAGTGCCATTTTCTGTTTTGTTGTTTTCTTTTGAGGTTTTGAGAAAATGGGGTTGTGGGTTGGGGTGGGAGAGAGAGAGGGGAAGTGGGTTGGGTTTATATAGAGGAAAGAGGGAAGGGGAAATGGAGGGTGGCCCTGGTTTTGGGGTTTTGCAGAGAGAGAGAGAGAGTAAAGTAAGGAAGTATAGTGGGAGTGAGATAGAGGTGGAATCGAGTGGGAGAGAGA
This sequence comes from Potentilla sterilis, assembly GCA_963682095.1. Taxonomy (NCBI): domain Eukaryota; kingdom Viridiplantae; phylum Streptophyta; class Magnoliopsida; order Rosales; family Rosaceae; genus Potentilla; species Potentilla sterilis. Next base: position 10,146,084 of record OY821765.1, on the reverse strand, counting down.
GAGAGTAAAGTAAGGAAGTATAGTGGGAGTGATATAGAGGTGTAATCGAGTGGGATTGTGTACGTGTCTAACGTTGCCTGTTAAACTTGTTTTGTTTTTTAGAGAGAGAGAGAGAGAGAGAGAGAGAGAGGGGTATTTGAAGTAAATACGACTTTGGCGTATATGATGAAGTAAAATTCTTTACCAAAATTGATGAGATCAAAAATTAAGGGACAAAGGTAAATGTGGTCCATCATAGAGAGTAGGGGAGATGAAACTTGTATTACAAAGGTAAGTAATGCTGATCACGATCATATTTGTTGTAGGAGAAATAGATTGATAATGCAATAATCTCAGCATGGTTCGAGGAGGTAGCAACAAGGGTTTGCTTGGTTGATCTCCAAGATATCGCCGTATTCCCAATGGTAAAAACATAACCTGTTTGGGAACGTCCTTTGTGTGGATCTGACAAATATCCAGCATCAGCAAAACCTACCATTACATCATTTGGTGTATCTGAGTAGGAGGGGGTATCGCCAAAGCCGTATCGGGACCACGACTTAGCATCCGCGGGTCCGGATAAGTTGGCAGATATGTCTGCAAGATGGCGGATGGATGAACCAAAGCCAGTCTTGGCGGATATGGCTGGCGGATGGCAATCCGAGCCATGGTTTGTGCTGTTAGATGCAAGAGATCGACTAGGTGTCGAATCCTGATGAGTGTATCGATAGTACAAGCCCATGTCAAGGGTTCCTTTAAGGTATCGGAAGATGTTCTTGATTCCAACCCAATGACGTTGTGTTGGCGCAGAGCTAAATCTAGCTAACAAGTTCACAGAGAAAGCGATGTCTGGTCTAGTACACTGAGCTAAGTATAACAAAGCTCCAATCGCACTAAGATATGGATATTCACTCCCAAGACCTCTTCGTCATCTTCTTTCGGACGAAAGGGATCTTTGTTGATATCCAGACTTCTAACGACCATGGGAGTGCCTGTAGGATGCATAACTTTGTCCATGTTAAATCGCCTGAGCATCTTTCGGACATATGCAGACTGGTGTATAAAAATTCCACCACTTCGGTGCTCTAGTTCTAAGCCTAGGCAAAACCGAGTCCTTCCCAGATCTTTCATCTCGAATTCGGATTTCAAATAGCTAGCGGTCTCATTGATCTCATTCAGAGTTCCAATGATGTTCATATCATCGACATAGACGGCTATAATGGCAAATCCTGAACTTGTTCTCTTTATGAACACACAAGGGCACAACTCATCATTCTTGTATCCTTTCCCAATCAAGTAATCACTTAACCGTGTGTACCACATCCTACCAGATTGTCGGAGTCCATATAGAGATCGTCTCAACCTGATAGCAAATGAACTTCGTGGTTTTTGCTCACTTGACTTGGGTAACGAAAGTCCTTCTGGCACTTTCATGTACATCTCCGTATCTAGGTCCCCATAAAGATACGCAGTTACAACATCCATAAGCTGCATATTGAGTCTCTCTGAGACTACCAAACTTATTAAGTATCGGAAGGTAATAGTATCCATGACAGGAGAATACGTCTCCTCATAATCAATTCCAGGGCGTTGAGAAAAACCTTGCGCCACGAGTCGAGCTTTATATCGCTGGACTTCGCCATTCTCATTGCGCTTTCTGACAAAGACCCATTTATGTCCAACAGGCTTCACGTTCGGCGGTGTAGGCACAACCGGTCCGAAAACTTGCCTTTTCTTTAGAGAGTCTAGTTCAGCCTGGATTGCTTCTTCCCACTTCGGCCAATCCGCCCTACGTTGACATTCATCAACAGTGCGGGGTTCCATATCGTCGTCGTCAATGACTTCTTGAGCAACGGCGTAGGCGACACTACAAAAACAAAGGGATTTACCGACGAAAAAAAAAAAAACGGCCGACGAAACTGTTTTTTCGTCGGCTATATCGAAGAAAAGCCGACGAATATTTTTTTCGTCGGGCAAAAAAAAATTTCGTCGGCTATTCCAATAGAATGGCCGACGAATTTTTTTTCCGTCGGTAAAAATTAAAAATCGTCGGCTATTCTTCGAGAATGGCCGACGATTTAAAGTTGTCGTCGGCTATACTCTGAATAGAATAGCCGACGAAAAATTTTGTGGCAAATCGTCGGCTATTCTACAAGAATGGCCGACGATTTAAAGTTTTCGTCGGCTATACTCTGAAAATGAGTATGGCCGACGAAGTTGGTAATTTCGTCGGCTATAAGTCTTTATATTTTCAGATCTGGGCAGAAGCTGCTCATTTAAAAAAAAACGGGAAAAAGAGTGAGAAATCTGTGGGTATTGTTGAAATCCGTCCTCTCTTACATTGTGGAGCTATATATAGGTACGTATATGTGTATATATGTTGATTTTGAGTTTTAGTTGAGTTGATTTTGAGTTTTAGTGATTTTGATATAGTAAGTGATTTTTTGTTTTGTTGTTGTTTTAGTGTTAGAATGTATGTATATATGTTGATTTTGAGTTGTAGTTGAGTTAATTTTCAGTTAGAGTTTAATTATGTGTTTTAATTTGATGTTATTTTAATTAGTGTTAAAATATATATAAATATGTTAATTAATGGTTGTTGATAGTGTAATGAACTTAAATAATGGTTGTTAATTAATGGTATATATATATATATGAGTTGATGTTGATAATAATATATATTGTAATATATATGTGTTAATTAATTTATTATTAATTAAAGTTATACATATATATTATTATCAGGCTATATATGGATCGAGATAAGAGTTGGATTTCGCTTCCAAGGCATGACCGACGATACACTACAGGAGTTGTGGATTTTATGCAGTTCGTCGAGGAAAATGCAAAGGGGAATTACCATTATTGCCCGTGCAAGAAATGTAAGTGTCGCAGTGATATGTGTCGATTTCCGATTAGGACAGTATGGGAGCACCTAAAGAGTAATGGGTTTTGGCCGAAGTACACACGTTGGATATATCACGGTGAGCCATCATTAGATGGATCGCATGATCATGGGCAGTATTTTGAGGCGGGCAGTAGTAGTACATCCAACGATCCAACAATGGCATTCGTCAATGACGTGTTTCCTTTTGAAAGCGGTGTACGTGGGGAACAATATATGCAGGACCCGGTGCAGCCGTTCCCACAAGTTGTCAACACTGCTGCCTTTGACAAGTACAACAAACTGATTGCATTGCAACAGACCCCTGTGTCTTCAAGTTCTGAGAAGACAGTTCTTCAAAGTGTGATGGAGGTAATGAGGATTAAAGTCGAGACAAAAGGGAGCATCAGGCAAGTGGATGAATATCTACAGTACACTTCTTCGTTGTTGGAGGAGGGTCATCGTAATCCTACCAATCACCGTCAGGTCCGAAGTATCCTCAAAGATCTAGGGCTTTCCTACATTAAGATCCATGCATGCGCATTTGACTGCGTTCTCTTCTGGGGTGAAGATGCAGAAGGGAATGACCTTGCTAGCCTTGACGCATGTCCGATATGTCAGTCTGACCGATATAAGTTGACGGGAGCAGGCAATAGGAAACCTGTGAAAGTACTTCGGTATTTTCCGTTGAGAGATAGGCTTGAGCGGTTGTACATGTCAGAAACCACCGCAAAAGCTATGAGGTGGCACGGTGAGCGGGACGCGGGAGACGCAGATATCATGACACACATCTCTGACGGAGCGGCTTGGAAGCATATAAACAATGAGTTTCCTCATTTTGCGTCAGATGTCAGAAACGTCAGGCTCGGGCTCTCAACCGACGGGTTCAACCCTTTCGGCACCATGAGTCTTTCATACAGTATATGGCCGGTGGTTTTGGTACCTTACAACCTTCCTCCGTGGATGTGCATGAAGAAGGAATATAATATGTTGACGTTGTTGATTCCGGGGCCTGGTTACCCAGGGAAATGTCTCGATGTGTATATGAGACCATTGATTGAAGAGCTTAAGGTATTGTGGGACGTTGGTCATCCCACTTTTGACAAGTACAAGCAGGAGACGTTCCAGATGCATGCCATGGTTATTGGTACCATCAGTGATTTTCCTGCTTATGGGATGTTGTCGGGCAGCGTTGTTAGGGGATACAAGGCTTGTCCAGAGTGCCTCAGCGATTATGGGAGCACCCCTCATTGCAACAAGATATGCCGAATGGGTCATCGTGTGTTCCTTCCGGCGGATCACCACTGGCGTTACGAGTCCGCCGCATTTGATGGAACCGAAGAACACGGCCGTGCTCCCAGAAGATGGACAGGAAGAGAAATTTTAGCAAGACTTAATCAGTACGATTTTGGGCCCCTCAGCAATCATCCCGATATTGTAGCGGAAATACCTGAAAGGCCTGAGGAGTACAAATTCTGGACACATAGGAGCATATTGTGGGAACTCCCGTACTGGTGTGAGTTGCTGATCCGTCACTTCCTAGACGTTATGCACATAGAAAAAAATGTTTCTGAAAGTGTGGTGGGCACAACGCTGAACTTGGAGGGGAAGACGAAAGACGGTCCTAAGGCTCGCACTGATCTGCAAAACATGAATATCAGAAAACCACTATGGTTGAAACAAGGGAAGAGAAAAATGCCTCAAGCTCCTTACACCGTCAAGCCTGAGCATAAATCAGAAATTTTGCATTGGATAAGTGAGGCCAAGTATCCTTCAGGCTTTGCTGGAAATATAGCCAAGTGTGTCAACAGACAATGCAACAATCTGTACGGGTTGAAAAGTCATGACAATCATATCCTGCTACAACGTCTCTTCCCTGTTTTCATTCGACCGTTCCTTCCCCGTCACGTTGTGCAGCCGTTAGTAGCGTTGGCAAGATTTTTCCAGAAGGTATGCACACGGGAAGTGAGAAAATCTGACCTCCGGGAAATGCAACAAGACATCGTTCATATCATGTGTAAATTTGAGATGATATTTCCTCCAAATTTTTTCGACATCATGCCTCACCTCATGATCCATCTTCCTCGGCAGTTGTTGCTTACCGGTCCTGTGCACTTCACTTGGATGTATCCGATGGAAAGGTACGTATTTTACACCTTATGTTAATTTCCTCATCAATATATGTGATATAGTGTTAATGTATTATCATAACACTTTAAAAACTTGATTTATAGGCAACTTGGACAATACGGTGGTTTTGTCCAAAACAGATCCGCACCTGAAGGATGTATAGCTGAAGCATATATTGCGCACGAGTGCGTTACCTACATGAAGCTGTATTTCGGAGCGTTACAGGAAAGCATACCGGAAGATGTACCTTCACAGTTCAATCTTTCCATACTCTCTGACGATGTTGTACTCGGTGGAAACATGCCAGTTTCCTATAAGTTGAAAGATTATGAGGTAGCCATTGCACATTGGTGGGTACTAATCAACTGTCCAGAAGTTCAGTTTTGGAAGGACAAACATCTACGCTGTGAAGGAGTAGCAAGTGATCGCGATTACCACAACCAGACATTCGCAGAGTATTTCGGCCGCTGGGTACGTACCTTTAACACTATTTTATACGTGTTCATATATTATTGTGTATATTTATTCATATTTATAGTTGATTCTGATGGTTGCAGATGGACCTTATTGCAAATGATAATCACCCAAATTGGTCGCACGAACTCAGACTTTTAGCGAGGAGGCCGGTCTATTCAAAAGTTTATGCGACGTGCAAGGTGAATGGTGTGTTATTTCGATGTGAAGACAGAGACCTCAGACTGAAAACACAAAATTCAGGGGTTATGGCACATGGTGGGGATGGTGGAGTTGACTATTACGGTGTTCTCCATTCGGTTGTGGAACTGCATTACGGGGAAGGCATGAAAGTGCACCTTTTCAAGTGTAGATGGTTTGACACACGGCCGCAGAGCATGAAAACCGATCAATACGGCGTAAGTTCTGTGAACACTAGTACATCATGGTATGAGGACGACCCGTTCGTTTTAGCCACATGGGTGAAACAAGTGTTTTATCTTGATGATCTCGCCAAGGGTGACCCGTGGAAAGTAGTCAACACTATCCACCATCGCAACATTTACCGGGCGTCTACACTTGGAGTGGCCGAAGAGAACGAGGAAGGGGGCACCGCGTATCAAGAGCCCAACTCAAACGGTATTCCTGACTCCTCTTTTATTCGTCTAGACACGCCGGTGCGAATTCGACGTGAAGAGCCACTGCTTGTTGATGTTGATCCAATTGAAGAAACTAACGAGGACTCTAGTGGTGAGGAAAGACATAGATTACCCCTATCGAGCAATTCAGAAACCGAAGAAGACTCATCCGATGATTCCGATTACAATCCGACGGATTAAGTAATTTAAATGATGTAATCCTTTCATTTGTAATCAACTCATTTCTAATGACCAGGCGTGGGGATGAGCCTCCCAGCTAGGCTGGGTTCCAAACCCCTTAAACAAAAATTTGAAATATGTTGACTGTTGGGTTTCTGATTTTTTATGTTCAATTTTGGTTATATGTGAACAGGACATCGGAATAGGAGAGGTGTAAAACCACTGATTTTTTTGGTTTTTTTTTTAGAGAATGGCCGACGAAAAATGCATTATTTCGTCGGCTAAACAGAGAATGGCCGACGAAAAATGCATTATTTCGTCGGCCATAATTTATTAAAAAAAAAATATTTTACGAACAATGGCCGACGAAAACTAACTATTTCGTCGGCCATAAGTTATTTAAAAATAATTATTTACGAACAATGCCCGACGAAAACTAACTATTTCGTCGGCCATAAGTTATATAAAAATAATTATTTACGAACAATGCCCGACGAAAACTAACTATTTCGTCGGCCATAAGTTATTTAAAAATAATTATTTACGAACAATGGCCGACGAAAAATAACTATTTCGTCGGCCATAAGTTTTTAACAGAAAACGACAAAACAATAGCCGACGAATACTAGGTTTGATTTCGTCGGCTATGATTAAAAAAAAAACAAAAAAAGAGCTGTTTCCATTTTCTATCACTATCGACAAACCATTGCTTCATCGTTCAAATGCAAATGTGTCGTGAAATAAGACATGACCAAAATATTGAAATACGGCTACGGTTGAAAAATGGGAAGATTCCGACAAAATCTGTGTGCCGAATGTTGCGGTTAGCTGTTTTTTACTTCCGTTTTCCTATGGGTAGCCTGACGGTCGGTAAATATTTTGAGGAAAATTTTTATACGATTGGTTGCGTCTCATCGATCTGAAACTATTCTCTGTTGAACGTCAGGCCAAAAAACGTCATTTAGACGGGCCAATTTCCATTTCTAAGCATTTGAAGGGTTGACTCACCCGGTTGACCGTCCCGATCGAGCCTTTAACGTTGTCAGATGTAGTTGGATTTTTTTTCATACATGTATTTAATCTTAACGGTGATATCTGACGGTTGGAATAGATTTTCCAAACTTTTAGATTCAAAATCGGAACATATGCACTAATGTTCCTTAACTTGTTTACTAAGTGTTTAATTGAATGTATAGTTTCAAATACCTACTATACGTAGACCCTTCAAATGCAAATGTGTCGTGAAATAAGACATGACCGAAATATTGAAATACGGCTACGGTTGAAAAATGGGAAGATTCCGACAAAATCTGTGTCCCGAATGTTGCGGTTTGCTGTTTTTCACTCCCGTTTTCCTATGGGTAGCCTGACGGTCGGTAAATATTTTGGGGGAAAATTTTATACGATTAGATGCGTCGCATCGATCTGAAACTATTCTCTGTTGAAGGTCAGGCAAAAAAACGTAATTTAGACGGGCCAATTTCCGTTTTAAAGCGTTTAGAGGTTTGACTTTGCGGTTTGACCGTCCCGATCGAGCCTTCAACTTTGTCAGATGTAGTTGGATTTTTTTTCATACATGTATTTAACCTTAACGGTGATATCTGACGGTTGGAATAGATTTTCCAAACTTTGAGATTCAAAATCGGAATATATGCACTAATGTTCCTTAACTTGTTTACTAAGTGTTTAAGTGAATGTATAGTTTCAAATACCTACTATACGTAGACCCTTCAAATGCAAATGTGTCGTGAAATAAGACATGACCGAAATATTGAAATACGGCTACGGTTGAAAAATGGGAAGATTCCGACAAAATCTGTGTCCCGAATGTTGCGGTTTGCTGTTTTTCACTCCCGTTTTCCTATGGGTAGCCTGACGGTCGGTAAATATTTTGGGGGAAACTTTTATATGATTAGATGCGTCGCATCGATCTGAAACTATTCTCTGTTGAAGGTCAGGCCAAAAAACGTCATTTAGACGGCCCAATTTCCGTTTTACAGCGTTTAGAAGTTTGACTTTGTAGTTTGACCAAAAGTATAGCCGACGAAGTTATATTTCGTCGGCTAAAGTCTGGTGATCCGCGCCTTCCCATTATCCACCGTTGGATGGGGGAGATCGGACGGATTCTGAGGGACGAAGACTATAGCCGACGAATTATGTAATTTCGTCGGCTATGCCATAGCATGGCCGACGAAAATTATTTCGTCGGCTATGACATAGTATGCCCGACGAAATGACTGTATTCGTCGGCTATACTATACCATGGCCGACGAAATTGCTTTATTTCGTCGGCTATACTATATCATGGCCGACGAAATAAAGCAATTTCGTCGGCTATACTATCGGGTATAAGTAAAATGCAGCCGAACCCTAGCCTCCATTTGCCCGATTTTCCCTATCCTCCTCGAATCCGGCCCTCCTTCATCCGTCGATCCTCCTCCCTATTCCGGCAGCCCGGCGCCTCCTCCTCCTCCTCCTTGGTTCGGCAGCCCGGCGACTCCTCCTCCTCCTCCTTGGTTCGATCCGCCGCCCCTCCTCCTCCTCCTCCTCCCTGTTCCGGCAGCCCCGGCCGACCCTCCTCCTCCTCCTCTCTGTTCCGGCCGCCTCCCCCTCCTCCTCCTCCCCGATTCGGTACCGGCCGGCCCCCTTTTTTTTTTTTTTTTGTTATTTAATTATTAATAAATTAAATTATGGTTAATAAATTATATATAATTGTTAATTTAGATATAATTGTTAATTTAGGTATAATTTATGTATTTATATGTTAATTTGTATATAATTTATGTATTTATGTTAATTTATGTATTTATGTTAATTTAGGTATAATTTATGTATTTATATGTTAATTTGTGTATAATTTATGTATTTATGTTAATTTATGTATTTATGTTAATTTAGGTATAATTTATGTTTTTATATTAATTTAGATATAATTTATGTATTTATGTTAATTTAGTTATAATTTATGTATTTATGTTAATTTAGGTAGAATTTATGTATTTATGTTAATTTAGGTATAATTTATGTATTTATGTTAATTTAGTTATAATTTAGGTTTTTATGTTAATGTATGTAGTTTTTAGGTTTTTATGTTAATTTAGGTAATTTTTGTAAAATTTATTTTAATTGTATATAATTTAGGTGTAATTGTATAATTTATATGTATAAATTGGTTATTATATAAATCGGTAAATATTAAAATATGTTAGTATTATTGGGTATTATATTAATTAGAATTTGTTATTTAATATAATATAATTTAATATTAATTAATGTATTAATGCGTCTGGCTTTAGATGGCCGATGCATTTAGGCAGTTGTTCGGAGGTCGTCGTTCTAGATCTAGAGGTTCTGGAAATGCCGCCCGTTCTGGAAATGCCGCGGGTTCCCCAGACTCCGAGAGGACGGCTAGCCAGCCTGAGAGGACCACCAGCCAGCCGCGGAGGAGTGTGGATGCAGCCCAGCCGCGGCGGAGTGTGAGTGCTCGGCACCAGACCCTTCTCCAGGCGGGGCGGCCGTCGAGCACTTCACTTCCGAATGTCGGTCCCTCTGTGGCGCCGAGGTTTAGTCGGCAGCTGTTTCACGAGGAGATAGCTGCCGACGTTCCTCAGGTTCGTATGCCTGAGGTTCATCGGGAGCCGATGCCGATGCCGAGTCCGACTCAGTCTGCTGGTGACTCGACTGAGGGGCCTACTCTCCCAAACCAGCTCTTCCTCCCATACAACATTCCTGCGATACCCGAGGTCGACTATCAGGGTCGGCCCCAGTGGCCTGATATGCCTCAGTTCGTGAGTGCTGCGGAGGCATACCAGCAGCAGCCATGGGAGAGCCCTGACCTCCTGATTTCGGCGAGGAGAAAAGGAAAGTCGACGGCAACCGAATCATCGGGTTCAGGTAACATTCGATTTTATTAATTAAATATTTTATTAAAATTAACGCACTAATATTTAATTTTATTAACCAATCGTCGTTTATGTGATATGGACAGGCGCTAGCAGTTCAACCCAGAGGAATACCAGAGGTGTCATCAGTTTTGAGACGCTCAGGAGAACGGTTGAACGGAGCGGGAGGATCCAGATTGACGAAGCTCCTGATCAGGAGGTTGGGGCGAAAAAGAAACGCGACTACTCGGGTTGCGTGGGTGCACTCATTAGGGACAGAGTCCCTATGTTGTGGGCTCGGTGGGCTGATGTGCCCGAAGAAATCAAGATGGAGTTGAACAACGCCGCGTCGGTGAGTAAATAAAAAAATTTAATTTAGTTATCGTAATATTTAAAAATTTTCGGTATTTTTATAATTATAAAACTAATAAAATATTATCTTTCAGACATACTTTGTGGTTGCGGAACACAAGCGGGGTTGGGCGGACTCCCAACAGAGCTCGAGGTACGTTGGGAATGTCTTATTTGATAATTAGAAATATTTTATGATATTAATAATATTTCTAATGCACTTTTGTTTTCTTCGTAGGTTCAAAGAGTGGAAGAACGAGCTCCGTTCCCACTATAATGAGTACGGCAACCGTGGTCGTATGGGTACTCCCAGAGAGTTCATGTTCAGGGAGTACGAGTGGCGTTGGTTGAGGACCGTAGTCTTCGACAACCCGGCTATGATGGTAAATATTAAACTTCATTATAAATGTTTATTTTATTAAAATTTTAATTATTAGTTTAAATATTTTATAATTATTTCAGTTATATTTTTTGATGAATTTTTCTAATATTTTATTATTTGTTTGAAGGAACGGTCTCGGATAAACTCGGAGAACCGCCGCCGTAACACAATCCTCCATCACGGCGGTTCAAGGCCGTTTGCACAATATCAGGAGGAGGCGCTAAGAGATCATCCTGATTGCAACCCCTACGTGGAGACGTTCAAGATCGCTTATCCACAAGCGACAGACGATCTCGTAAGTCGTTCATTATGATTTTAAAATTTAAATTATTAATTTTACTTAACTATCCATTTGTTAGAATATTAATTTTTTTTCCCCGTCCAATTAGGAGCGGGTGACCCAGGCCGAACAAGAGGTGCTCCAGCAAATAGTTCGGGAGACACAACCGGACATCTCAGAGGCAGATTTGGAGGAAGCCGTGCGCCAGGTCGACCGCACCAATATCCAAACGGCGGCGAGGATGTTCAACGCAGCCTTCCCACACCAGTCCAACGAGTACTACTGCCGGGGTTTAGGAGGTTCTGGACAAGGGCTCCTGAAGACCACTAAGGGAGGTCAAAAGAAGGGAGGCGGCCAGACCCAACATATGAGGGGGGAAGTGCAGCGATTGGCCGCAGAATTGGCGACCTCGTCCCAGACAGTAGAGGAGCTGCGCCGCAGACAATATCAGTCCCAGCAGTATCAGTTGGATATGGTCCGTTGGAATGCTGAGTGCGCCAGAATTCGGCAATACAACAACCACGGCCAGCAACAGTGGATTTATGAGATGTTCGCGGCACAACAAGAAGGCCGTCCACCCCCGCTCCCGTTTCAGCAGTTAGTGGAGCCTCCAATGCCTCAACCTCCCGAGTTCGGTCAGCAGGATGATGCGCCTGATGCTGTAGATGATATCCTAGACTTTAGTAGTTTAGGAGATAATTAGGATTATATTTTATGTATATTGGAACGAATTTAATAAAAATGGTGTTTAGACGTGTTTCTTGTTGGTGCAAATGCATGAATTGTTTTTGTGATTTGCAGCTTGCTTGGAATGGTAATTTAGAAAATAATTTAATTTTTTTTTTCCAAATGCAAGAATAGCCGACGATTTTTGCATTATTTCGTCGGCTATAACAAGTATAGCCGACGAATTTTACCAATTTTCGTCGGCTATAACTTGTATAGCCGACGAAAAGTGCCTTATTTCGTCGGCTATAACTAATTAATACCTATAAAATAGTAATATATTTCGAGGAAATAGCCGACGAAATTTTATTAAATCGTCGGCTATAGTTAAAATACCATAGCCGACGAACTTTTATTAAATCGTCGGCTATAGTTAAAACACCATAGCCGACGAAATTTTATTAAATCGTCGGCTATAGTTCAAACAGCATAGCCGACGAAATTTTATTAAATCGTCGGCTATAGTTAAAACATCATAGCCGACGAAATTTTGGTAAATCGTCGGCTATAGTTAAAACACCATAGCCGACGAAATTTTAGTAAATCGTCGGCCATACTTAATGGATTTCGTCGGCCATACTCAAAAATACCCGACGAAAGTCGTCGGCTATTTTACCGACCTTTGCCCGACGAATTTTTTGACTCGTCGGCCATACTTAACTATAGCCGACGAAATTTTTTTTTTCGTCGGCCATTGGTATTACCGACGGCGTATTACCGACGACTTATGGCCGACGAAATTTTCGTCGGCAGAGGGTATAGCCGACGAAAAAAAAAAAAGGCCGACGAAATTTTTTCGTCGGCTATTCGTCCGTATCTGGTAGTGCGAATGCATCATCGATATACATGGAATTTCTTTCCATCAGATTGTGCATGCATAAGTAGTTTAGTGAGATTTCCTTGTTCTCCAACATCAACAGTGAGTCTGAGGCGTCCCCCAGATGATTCAAAGTTGATTCTTGGACATAGGTATAGTCGGAGACAATCTCGTGTGACGGCGTCACAGTATCAATGATGAACGGATCGCTTTGTGCCTGGACACATGCCCTCTTTCTAGGTACATTGTCTTTGGAACCGATTGGTCTCCCCCTCTTTCTAGGAGGATCCGAAGTCGACGCCGGCTCTCCACTTGGAGGTGCCGAGCCTAGGCTGCCGATGGCACCTAGGGCTGCGGGTCCGAGACCGGCGGCGCGTGCTCGCGCATGGCGAGGAAAGTTAAGCCTTGCAGGTACATTCGCAGCAGGTATGGTTGATCTTGTCACTTTCGCAATATCAGTAAAGGAGTCGGGCATCGTATCCGCCACCTTTTGTAGTTCTAATATGCGTTGTATTTCAGTCTCACACTGAGACGTACGGGGATCATAATGAGACATAGTGGGAGAGAACCACGTCAATTCCTGACGTTCATTTGGGACGGATGCGGCCCCATCTCCCCCTAACGGCGGGAATGATGTCTCATCAAAGTGACAATCTGCAAATCTTGCAGTAAACAGATCACCTGTCATAGGCTCTATATAGCGGACAATAGTTGGTGCTTCATATCCAACATAAATAGCTGATCGTCGTTGTGGACCCATCTTGGTACGCAGTGGAGGCGTGATAGGCACATATACGGCACAACCAAAAGTACGCAGATGCGAAATATCAGGCTCGTAACCAGTTACCAACTGGTACGCACTAAATGGTTGGCTATCCGTGGGTCGTAGACGAATAAGCATAGCTGCATGTAATATTGCATATCCCCATGCCGAAACTGGCAAGTTTGTGGCCATGACAAGAGACCTAGCTACAAGCTGTAGTCTCTTGATAGCGGCTTCTGCAAGACCGTTCTGAGAATGAACGTGGGGTACGGGATGTTCAACTTCAATCCCAACTGACATGCAATAGTCATCAAAACACTTTGAGGTAAACTCTCCAGCATTATCCAGTCTGATGGACTTAATCGGATTGTCCGGGTGGTGAGCCCGAAGCTTAATAATCTGAGCTAGGAGTTTAGCGAATGCAGCATTCCTCGTGGACAACAACGCTACGTGTGACCAACGCGTTGATGCATCAACCAGAACCATGAAATATCGAAATGGTCCGCATTCTGGTGTTATAGGTCCACAAATATCACCTTGTATTCGTTGTAGAAACGGAATATTCTATTTATTATCAATAGCAAAAGATGGTCTTGCTTGAAGTTTTGCTAGTGAACAAGCTTTACAAAACGAACGATGAGCATTAGACATCGCTACAGAAGCATGAGAAGCAGGAGGGGACCGAACCTCTCCTTGGAACCGAGAGGCGGCTATCGACGGCACGGCCGAACCGAGGCCGAGGCGCCCTCTGTGCTTTTGTGATCGGAAAAATGGATGACCGTGGGAGCATTTCAAAATACGGATCATCAGATCACGACCCGGATGACCGAGTCTATCATGCCAAAGCTTATAAGCATCAGAATCACATAATATAACAACATGAGATTCGTTGGCTCGAATGGTTGTGAAATACATGCCATTGCGAACTCGCTTACACTTCTCCACAATGCGAGTGCGCATAGATTGAGTGGAGGTGATCAACAGATATTCAGTTCCATCTTCAACATAAGTGCTGAGGTGATAGTCATTGTCACGCACATCCTTGAAAGCTAGCAAGGTTCTTGGCGCCTTAGGCGCATATAGGGCGTCCTCTACCCGAATCTCAGTGCCATTTGGCAGTAAGAATTGAGCAGTGCCACGACCCTTAATTACGGGTCCAGTTCCTGTCATCGTAGATAACGACGATTCTCTTGGCGTAAAATCCGAAAACAATTGCCGATTTCTCAGAATCGTGTGAGTTGTTGCACAATCCAACAAACACTCAATCTCGCCTTGATACATCTACAAAAACAATGTAAATTGAATCAATAGTCTACTTTAGACTTTGGCGAACACTTTAAAGTAAGTGTACTGAAACAATATATCATCACAAAATGAAGTGCATTAAGGCCAATAACATAGCCATGGCAACGACAAAACTTGAGAGAAAGATATAAGCCGCATTTTAATCACCGAGTATCACCATTGATAATCATAGCCTAGGTCAGAGATTGAGACCGGACACCGTCGTAGGTGGCATGGCCGAGCCAAGACCGAGGCCAAGGCAAAGGCCGGAGCCAAGCCAAAGCCGAAGCTTTGGTAAGGCCAAAGCGACCCAGAGGCCGAGCCGAAGCAAGGCGAGTGGTGAGAATCGGTCAGGCATTGAGGCAATGCGATGCGACGGTTGAGCTAAATCCGAAGCATGGCGAGTCCGAAGACACTTCGTTGCCGAGCCATTGATGCAAAAGTTGCATTTGTTCGATAGGCTATCGATTGTTGGTTTCAAAAACCGGATTCGGTGCGGGGCCAAGCTGGCGAATGGCCATGGCGAGTGAGGCCTAGCGAGTCGCGGCCAAGCGCTTATGGGCTTTGGCGAGCAAGGCATGGCGGATCGCAGCCAAGTTGGCGGATCGCTGATCGCGGATCGCGGATTAGTTGGCGAATAGCCATGGCGAGCGAGTCCTGGCGGATCGCGACCAAGTTGGCGGATCGCGGATCTCAGATCAGTTGGCGAATAGCCATGGCGAGCGAGTCCTGGCGGATCGCGACCAAGTTGGCGGATAGCGGATCGCGGATCTCGGATCGCGGATCGTGCATCGCGGCTCGCGGATGGCGTATCGCGGATCGCGGATGGCGTATCGCGGATCGCGGATGGCGTATCGCGTATCGCGGATCTCTCCTTTTGTCTTTTGTGATTTTTCGGATATGAGTTAACATCACCAGAATTTTGGTGAACTCAAAATAATTATGCCATTGAGAATTGGACGTATTGAACCAATTTTGCTTTCAGGGATGTAAAAATCTTAAATCATTCGTAGAATAAGATAGATTTTATTGATGACAACTCAAAAATACATCATGGTTGTTCTAAATAGAACGACTTATCGAACAAAGTCGTGATTTATTGACTATTCTGTCAAAATAACAATCAAAATCAAACTTGAACACGTATCTCATGACCTAAGTCAAATACTTATTCATAGTCTGGAGTATCATACTCCTGAGTCCTACGTTTCTTGGTAGGTTGGAAGTCATCGATGGCGAAGTTCGTATTTTCCTCATCGTATACTTCTTCCTCAAAGTCTCCTACATAGTGTGCTTCTTGTTCTATGTATTGTTTGTGTTTCTTGTAAGCGGCTTGAATATCTCTGCTTGCTATGCAATCGCGTTGGAGATGATTCTTAGAACCACATTTGAAGCAAGGAGCCGAAGCATTGTTCGGCGTATGGCCACCACGCCTGGGACCGGAACCAAAACTGTTCCTCCCTCTGGGAGCGGCGGCTCTGCCATCATCCCTTGTCCAAGAAAGCGGTCGGCCACGGCCGACGCCTCTTCTCCCTCCTCGTCCGCCACGTATTGCTCTTGGCGTACGTGGTGGCGGTGCTTGACGTTCATGAGGTTGATGCTTCTGCTTAAAAGCTTTACCACGGGCTTGATGAGATTCCGCAATGAATTTCGGTCCTCGAGGCCTCTTATTGGTGGTAAGAATCAACTCATGGTACCTCTCCTTTCTCTGAAGGACATTCATCAAATCGCTGAAGGTTTTGATAGTGCCTTTCTCGCGGAGATCGCGGTACTGATGCGACAACATGGACGCAGATTCTGGGAACGTCGTGAAAGTCTTCTCCATCATATCATCATCGGTCTTTTCGACTCCACAAAAGCTCAAATCAGATTGCAAGTTTAGCATAGTCTGATGATATTCCTGGACGGAATCAAAATCCAGTAAGCGGATTTGCTCCCAATCAGACATGAGGTCTGGGAGTTGTGCGTCATGCACATTGTCGAAGCGGTCCTTGAGGATATCCCATAGCTCTTTGGGATCAGTTTTCCTCAGGTATTGCTTCTTGAGCGTTGGATGGATATGGCGCCTGAGAAACATCAGGGCTTGTGCTTTCTGTTCAGGGGAAGCGTGTAAGCTTTCATCCTCAGGAGGGTTGATGGTGGCAGTAAATCTTTTACCAATGAAAGTGTTCTCAACATCTGAGACCCACCTCTTGTATTCCTTGCCTTGGACATCCAAGATGTCAAATTCTGGACGCTGAGTGTCAGCCATCTACAGAACACAAACAGGGAGACGTTAGTATGTTTGAATACTAATCAAGTTTGATTGTTCTTTTAGAACAGTGCCAAGATATATCATGGTCACATAAATCGATGCTTAACGTGACTTCAAGTCACAATCGATATCTTCCCTTTGTTTTCTTTCCAAAAAAGAATAATACGTTATGGTTCACAGTGACATCACAGTCACAAGCATAACGGTGGCCGGTAACATCACAGTTACCCCAATAAACGTTGGCACCGGGGTGACTAAATCCCCGTATGCCGTCCCGAGAAGCGATAGAATCGGGATGAAGAAGCAGGGACACGGAAAGGTCCCGGAAGAAAAAACAAAACCCAACTATTGAAATTTCAGAAGCGGGAACGTTTATGAAAATATTTACCTCTTCAAGAGAAGCTTGATCAAACGAAACTTGACTCTTGGGGAAGCTTGTTTTCTTCGATTTTTCTTGATTTCTTCTCAACCACGAATAAGGGTTCGCGGATCGCTTGCTTGGCTTGCGAGCAATTTTGATCTTCTGGCAGATGCGTGCAAAAAGTAGCACGCAAGGGAGAGCTGCTGGCGAGCGGGTTGTCTGCCTAGAGGCAGAGGAGGAGCAGTACTCGAGGGTACAGTGCGGCAGGCGAACAGCGCAGATGCTGCTGAGAAGAGGCCGACGGTGCCGAAGAGAAGAATCGGCGGCCGACGGTAAGTTAGGGTTTCGAAAAAAAATTCGGAATTAGGGTTTCTAGGGCTTATTAGACGGGAGGCTAGAGCAATGTGCTGATAACGTGTTGTAGGAGAAATAGATTGATAAATCTCTCTGTGTTTATTCATTGATAAGGAGGCCTTTATATAGGCATTACATCAAGTATCCCTGGCGAACAGGGATTCCCTATCTAATAGAGTATCTAGACTACAAGTCTTATTAGGACAAGACACACCACGGAAGTTACGGAGTTAACCTTCCTTGAACAATATTATCATTATGAGGGTAATTTTTCCGTATAATCACCTCTTATTAAATTTATACCATTAATTGATTATAATCATTAATTCAGTTTCCATCATTTACTACACGAAAGCACATAATTTGTTTTTTTTTAAAACAAATATTACAGTTTACATTTTATTCTCTAGAAGATGACGCTAAAAGGAGAAACAAAAAATTAATATTTCGTTTTTCTTAAGCATTGTGGAGTTAGTTAAATTTTTGTGGATGTTAGGGAATTCGATTTGCAAATCGTCATCTATTTGCTATTGACAGCATTTTTGTTGATTTTGTCTAAACTGTGGTTATGTTGGCTCGTTACTTAGGTTGGGGACCCGGGGCTTGTTTGTTTGCATTTAAAAACAAAGCAACGCAATAGAAATGACACAAATACAAGATCCCCCTCCATATCCCACCATCGAAACAACACCTATTGACAATCAAATTTCACCACCCTACAAATGGAAACTCAACCCACCAACACCCTTCTATACCAAAATTTTGAGAGATAGGAAGGTAGAGGAAGAAAGTCCAATTTCGGGCTTTCCTTAAAACGGGGTAGAAACGGTTATAAATTTAGAGAATTACTTAGTAGTACCTGACCACATTTGAATTAACTAAAAACTCACTTTCCATATTTCTTATACAAATTAGGACATAAGTCCAAGCCCAAAAAATAAGTTGACTAAAATTGATTAAGTAATTAATGTAAAAATATCTAAAATACCCTTATTTTCGTGAAAATTACCAACTGCCACTCAGATCTAACAAGTTTCTCTCTCCTCATTTTTTAAGTTTTTTTCAAGCAAATTTAAATTTTCCGGCTAAACCACCAGCAATTTGGAGGTGAGCCAATATATAAAGTTGTTCCTTATGTCATGGGCTTTCATTTAAGTACCATATTGCATATGTTTTATGAAATTTTAAAATTTCGAATTTTGCTCACCAAAAACCACAGTAGCAGTTAGTATCTCAGTCGACAGTAGCAGCTAGATTTATAGTCAATAGTAGCAAGTGTCTTCCCACAGTAGCAGTTAGATACATAAACGACAGTAGCAGGGACCTTCCCAGCCAACAGTAGCACCTTTCAAATCGACAGTAGCAGCTACTTTCATGCTCGACAGTAGCAGGTACATTCCAAGTCGACAGTAGCAGGTGTCTTCCAAGTCAACAGTAGCAGTTAGTTTCCTAGTCGACAGTAGCAGTTAGTTTTGCAATAGACAGTAGCAGCTAGATTTGTAATAGACAGTAGCAGCTAGTTTTGTAATAGACAGTAGCAGCAATTAAGACTAAATACATACTTGTAAATATTAAGGACAAAAGAGTAAATTAGTTAATAACATGTGGCAGCTTGTTATGCACATGGTATTTATTTGTAAATTTTTGTCCTAATTTGTTCAATTAAATATGTATGTGATTTATTTGTTAAACAAATTATTGTCATACACTTTTTTGTAGTTTGTTATTATAAATAACTGACAAACACAAGTGGAAAAGAGGTGGAGACTACGTGAAGACCCGAAATGGGACTATGTCATGTATACAGTTGGGATTTGCAGAGGTATGACATCAAGAGAATTGTTGTTACGTTTGGAATAGACAAAGGCATGAGAAGACATATATATGGGGTGCCTCCTTTAGCATTCCACGTTCTCGATCATCAATGTCAAACTGTGAACTGTGAAGTGGAAAATAGCTCCTCAGACCAAAGACAACCACGCAAGAGGACCACCCAATATTGTCACTGATTGATTGTCTCAGCTTGGGGTAGGTGAAATCATTTCATCCCCCAGCACATTTGTTCTAGACAGATCTTCAAGCACATTTGCGGTGCCTTTTCTAAGCCAAATAGGCACGAGCTACCATCATAGTCTCAAATATGAAAAGAGGAAAAGGATTTTGATTTCAGTTGTGAGGCAGTGCGTATGATTTCAGGTTTGCTTTGTATTCTTCTACGTAGCCGATTACTATAGTGTGGTCATGGAAGCAACAAGCCTCACTATACTGGGGTCATGTAACTACATTTTAATATTAATATGAATCAGGTCCAAATATTGACTTTTCTGAGTTCCACGTCTCATATATTTTATATAAAAAACTGAAATGTTATAACGAGTCTCACAACCTCCCACTTATAAAGAAAAGGTTATGTCACTAGACTAAATATTACTTGGCATATTAGTTTTATATATAATAATTCAAAACTTAAGTAGTTCTGAACTCTCAATTCGTTTCGTGGATGTGAAAAATTATAACTTTAAATCTTTTCACATCGACATATAATATTGTGCACTATTATCACATTATCGATAAATTTATAGTGTTGCGTGACACAAGTCACACAACCTAACCAAACATCGTCTTCCCCAATTTTCACATGAGCTCCAATACTACTGCAGGAGTTTAGGGTGAGTGAACTCAAGTACTCAACTCGGAAGTTTACGAAACATTTGACTTTGAATCGCACAGGAGATCGAAATGATGATGATGAAGATGATGATCAATCGAGATTCGCATGTGGAGGTGGGGACTATCGAGTTTGAAAAGCCCTTAATTACTTACATTGAATCATACAACTGGGTTCAAAAGCAGAGAGGGAGATCCAGAGAAGAGAGGCCACCTCCCCCTCAGCTAGCATCCTTTTTTTTTTCTTTCTTTCTTTCTTTCTTCTATATTTGCATTATAGGACTCTCAAATCATTATGCAAACTTGATATAAAACTCGCCGCAAATGTAATGCAATTATGAAACTCACCTATCAAATCTGAATTTAAATTTCTCAGAGAAGAAAAAGATAATATAGATTTTTGAATAATATAAAATGGCAGTTGTAGTGTACATTGTTTCGTTTTCGTCTTGCCTTTTTTGATGATCTGAGTTTTGCCTGGCATGGTGTTGAGTTATAATTGGGATTTATTGAGCTCGTGTGTGGACCCAACTTCATGATTATAGGCCATCTTTTGTGATCTCTATGACTGTTTTAGACTTTTAGTCGGAACTTTCAAATTAAAATGCCGTGCCTTGCTTCTGTGCAATTCTCAAATAGGAAGAACTAGTTAGATCACATCATGCATCTCCAAACGTTATTATCATCCAGATTTGAATTTCGAATCCAACAGATGTTTTGATGAAAATTTTGAATACCGACTAAAAGAAAGAGATCATTGAGGTTAAATGCTAAAATAGGATCAAGTATGGAATACTAGCATGGAATTTCTATTCCAAGCATTTGAGTTTCAACTACCACCAATTTCTAGCTGGCACGCTCAAGGACGTTTCGAGTTCCTGTGCAGCTGTGCTTGTGGCGGAGGCGGAGGCGGAGGTGTAATCTTAAACCTCATGAACCTCAACGTAACAAAGCAAAGACTTGAATTAGGGCACTGTTGCTAAAAGGTTAGATCCTTGAATTGTAGATTGTTTGCTCTGCAAACACTCCCTTTGCCTTGAAACTACAGCGCAAGTGCCGTCGGCCTTCAAGATTTCCTTCCAACAAATTTCACATTGCAACTCGGCCACAATATATGCTCTGCTTGCTTTACTTTGGTGTCATGAGATAATGCACAAGAGCTTTTTGTTTGAACGAAATTTTAAAGCTTCTAACTGACCAAATGTAACCCTGTAATTTTGACCGCACAACGCCGAAAATCATAACGAGGAGAAACACGATATGAATGAGCTTCAGTTATTTAAACACCATTTTTGCCTACTTGGGTAAGATCCTTGGTTCGTTGAACACAAGGCAACTGCCAAATGAAGTTCTATTGCATGGTTTCTCAAGAGGTACAAAGAAGCAAACCACTATTGGAAGCTTCTATATCATTACTAAAGATACTCCGATTGATCATATTAACACTAATCCGACAGCCAGGGTTTTGTTTACTTGACTTTATCTTAAATATACATATTGAAATTTCCTTCCGCAATTTGTACTTTCGGATTGAATCGAGTGATATAAATAAAGAGATCATACCTACTGTGAGTAACAGCTGCATTTCTTCTGTACATGCGCCATGATAACAGTCACATCATCGAGCTTTCCACCAGTATATCCCACATACCCAGATGTCTCGACTGCATCCGCGAAGGGGCTTCTTCTAGTAGTAGATTGCCCAACCTCTTGTGCGCTAGTGGCCAAGAACTTTGCGATATCCTGAAAGAGATGCACACAGAAATATAAACAAAAGTATATGCATATCAGAAACCAGAACTAGTTACCATAATATACAGCTCTCTGGTTCCCTGGTACGTATAGTCTTTATAGGCTTATAGCTTCAAACTGGAGTTATAAGCCTCTGAAAAAATTCATCTGTTTTGACAATATTTTTTGGTGGAAAATTATCAAGAAAGAGTAACACAACTCTTTGCAGATGACAGCATGATATTTGGTACTACAGTACCAGAACCATTAAAAGCATAATCTTTTTAGCTTCACTCCATTTGCTTCTTTTAAATGTCCACAATTAAATGCACGGAAAACTTTTCTCTTTTCATTTGCTTTTTCAAAGAAGGTTTGGAAAAACAGGCAGAACACACACAGAGGCAACTGTTGAGACAATTCACCTGAAGTTTCATTCTCCTCCGGAATGACTTGATTACAATTGAAGTGATTTCTTGCTCATACAAGTTGTTAAAAAGGCCATCCGTTGCAGTGACAATGACATCTCCCTCATCCAAATCTATACTGTATCGCTGTTAACAAGGACATTTGTTAGAATGATCTCTCTCAAACTCACCAACTGCTAGCTATGTGAGACTTACGACAGCCAATTATTACATACTGTTTTGCTCACTGCATATCTAGGAACAAGGGCAGTAAATTTTATAATCTCTTATGAGGATTACAATTATATTCAGCTGGCATGTAATACTTAAGATAACATACCTCTATTAGTTCTGAGGGATCAACGCCTCGTACAATTTGTAACGGAAAATTGAAGCCATGAATCAACGGAGATGATCTCTTAAAAACGGCACCATTTCTGATTATGATAAATCCTGAGTTACCAATGTTTGCCACGTGGAGAGCCTACAACATCAAATTTCCAATGAGTACAACATACAGCCTTGAAATAAATTCACTGAAGCAATACATTTCAAAGTTGCTGTATATATCTTAGCCTCCACAGTGCTTCACTATAAATATCACTTATTATGATATGCCTAGGGCCTTTCAAGAAACTCTACACACGCATTTGGGTCTCTCTTTTTGCCTCCTGATTATCATAGTCAAACCTTCTGCGGCCTGGTAGATGTGCTTTGGAGCACCTCTTACACCTACCGGTATAAAAACCATTTACTATATTAATTGCATATCTTTACTATGCTATTCAAGGTTCTATAACTCCCTGCCTGTCTAGACTGATGTGACTTCCATTTTGGGGTTTTACTTGTCTAGTCGGTCCAACATTGGTATTTCCTTCATACTCTACTTATAAGAGACCTGGAAATAATTATGAGAAAGTTCATACCTGACCATCAAAGTAAGCGACTAATACTGTACTTGAACCAGGAGAATTTGTTTGGGCAGCACCTCTAACAAGGACGTCTTCTGGTTCAGTCAATGGTATACCTTTGCAATCAGAAAGAAACCTTTCACAGTTCTCCATGAGTTCATGGGCATATAGCCCCGGATTAATCCCTGAAGTTGCAGGAGAGCATAAATTGTTAACCAACATACTTGGTAACAGCTCAGTATAACACTTATTGCATACAGAAGGAGAAACATTGCATTCTTGCGTGGCGACGAAATTTGGTCAACTAGAAGCCACAATCAATGGTACCATTTCAAAGAGAATGTGCTAGATAACTAAGGAAAAAGAAGACTATTACAAAACAATACAGAGATATCTTTGTTGTGGACCCATGTGAAAATAAGTATTGTAAGCATTATATATATTATATATTTTTATACTCTCAAGATCATGTCCATCCTCTATTACTGGAACAAAGTCTTACTCTCGGTTTAAAAACACTTAATTTTAGGTTGAACTAATATAGTACTTAATGATTCTAGCAATCTAGCATAGTACAGGCAACACAAAAAAAAGTTTACAAGTCATGGGTCAATGGTAATTGAGATGAATGTTCATTGGTTAGTTTGAAAAACTACTTTGTCCATTGGTATGTATAGATCTAATTACAGGGCACTGTTATTGAGTCCTTTAGAACTCAAGGGTTCAGGTGATTTCTAGCTCTCAAACTGGAGCTAACACAGTGATTGCTTCTTTTTTTCTTTTTTCTTCTTTTTTGGCTATCATGAGTGTGACTTAAAAGACATGGTCCATAGAAGTCAAGATATGGGGAATCTTACGGTCCCGCTCCTAATATATGCCAAACATAAACAAACGAAATATAGACGGCATTCCAATGTCTAAAGGTAAATGGTACTGTGGTTCAATTGCAAGGATTATTACAGCGCTATGACACAGTCACCAGGAGCCTTGAGTAGGCAAGCCCCAAGACCAGGTCATCAAAAAGTGGGTCAGCCAGGAACATAAAATTTCACTATCCTACATGGAGAAGAACTCGCTACTTTCTACAATTTTGCTGCGGCTGCAGGTTCTCTTGCTAGATGAGGAATTTCATACTGTAGAAACTCTTTTACCACTATCATATACAAATTACAGATTTATTTCGCACAATAGATTAAACTATTTTCCCAATTACTAAGGATTATAATTTGATACATTGTGAGACTACAACCAAATGTCAACCCAATGTCCAAAATGGATAGTCTTAGAGACTACTTGCACTGTGTGATAAAAAAAAAAGAGCACAGAGAGAGAGAGAGAGAGAGAGAGAGAAACAGCGCCTGCATTTACTATTTTTCACTAGAGCACAATGATGAACTGAGATCAATACACAATCTTTTGTTATGTATCTAATCTGACAGTTGAAATACAGGCATGAAAGTGACAGTGAATAGGTGGCCTATGTTGAGGCTCAAGTCTATGACACATACATGAGATATCATGAATGCTATAGCTAAAGTATTGAGGACCATATATTGGGGAAAATTCAAAAAATACTAGAAGAGTATCTAATTTGTGATGCATTAAAATTTCAAATTGGAGTTTGAGAAATAGGCTCTTTCTTTACTAGTAAACACGAGGACATAAAAATAACGAAATATACTTTAGCTCGTTACAAAGAAATTTAAAATCATGAAAGAGTTACCTTCCAGTGACCATTGGCTAGCTCCATCAGCCACACCTAACCAGTTTCCGGAAGAAACAAAGTAAGCATCCTCCCCACCTGTCAATGCCTGGCATTATTAATTATTGAATTACTTACTGTTACTACATCAAGATAGGTTACCTCTGTGTGTGTGTGTGTGTGTGTTATCTCCAGACAAATAGTATGAACAAAGCTCAATAAAGGAAAACCATATATCAGGTTTAAACATGTCTGTGAACCTGTGTCTGAGTGATTGTAGAATGGAACTTAATTCAAGAACATTGCTTCCTAAAATTGTAGCATTATTTTCATTCATGGCTGCTGTATTAACAATCAATTATAATTTCCAGTCCAGATTTTAGAAGTAACCCTTTCATATACTGTCCAAGTTTCACATATAAAAGCAGATCTTACATGCATAACAGGTAGCCCATATATATAATTTAATAAGACACAGCACCAGATTAATTATATTAATTCATCAAAGCAAAATTGGGCCCCAAATCTGAAACTTTAGGCATTAACAAATCAAGAACATATTAGATCCTACAGAGAAAAGAATGTCCAGCAATACAGTCAACATTGTGTACCATTCTTATTGCCCAAAACTGTAAAATGAATGTGTGTCAATAAATAAAGAGGTTACAGCTCACTATCTAGAAGTACCTTTGAGGGATGTGGTAATGATGCAGCACCAGTAGATAGTAGAAGTAACGGTGCAGAGATGTCCTCCCTGTGTACATATAATGAACTAACATAAGGAAAGAATGGCTAAATAATTTTTTTATTTTTTTTTTAAAAAGTGACTATTGTATCCAGAGGTCTTGCCTCTTATGAAGTAATTGGTAATGGTCGTGTGTGTGTGCGCGCGTGTGTATATATATACGTCACTCACTGAGAGTGAGTGAGAGAGAGAGAGAGAAGCAGACTTATGGATGTAGGACAATGAAAGTGAGTGATACCAAAGATAATGATGGGTTGTAGATATTAGAATAGAAAAAATTTGGGTTAAGGTCTAACGGAGTTGTCAGAATTCGCCAAGGCGATTGCTACCAATGCAGATATCACTTCCCTAACCAAGAAATAGGTATTGCCTCATTACTCCTCCCGCAAAAGGAACTTGATCTGGTCCAAATTGAAACTGAACCCTTATTAAATCATCACCTTCAATTTGTTAAACAAGGAAACTGTCAGTTGTCCTCTTGACCTTACTGGGAAGGAAAACCTTTGCAGCAACAGATATAAACTAAACCCTTCCCTCCATTAAAGAATTTCTATCGTTATGGTCACCAAAGTTGCACCTTACCAAATAACAAGGCCGGCTCAGTATCATATGATACTTTAAAAGGGTTGCACTTTTAGAGATATAGAGGAATAATGAGGAAAAGTAATTCTTTGACCAAATGAAAAATAAGGAAAAGCAAGGAGTGTACTTCCATTACTTCTTATTTTCCTTAAAGTAATACTATTTCGTTCTCTACAAATGACACATAATAATGCTTTTGTTATCTCCATAAATGTTTACCCTTCTTCAGCTTCCTGATCCTCCCAAATCTATATTTAAACTCTAAACTATCAGAAGTGAATACCTACAAACCCAAACTACCTACACCAGGCAAGCTATCGATAACCTTGAGTCCATCAAATACCAAAAGCAAAAGATCCGTTGATTCCCCTTAATTTGAAATGTTCCAATTTGAAGAGATCTAGGTGTGGTGACCTTCTTAGAAATTTATTATTACAGAACAAATTTTTAGCTTAAAGACAAAAAATATGAGTGCATTGTTCCCAAGTAAAATAGTGATAAGGAGTGACTATAAATGTAAATAAATTATAAATAAAAAATAGAAAAGCATTGAAATCGATTCCAACAAGAAGTTCAATGAAGAAGAGGATTCTCCCAGTTTTTCTTTTTTGCTTTGATAAAAAAAAAAAAAATTTAAAAAAAAAAAGAAAGGAAGAAATTCATCATGTCAAGTACTGTAAGTAGTTCACAGAGGAAGTTACTTGGTAAAGGATCTGATAGCAGGAGCCAAACACCAAATTCAAGGAAAGAGAAATACGAAAGGAGCATTGATAAAGAAGCCCCATCTAATCCTTCCATATTACCAAGAACCAGCTTGGTATGGCAGATCAACATCTTGCACAAACAAAACAAAAAAGCAAAAAAAAAAAAAAAGAACTTCTATCGGAACTTATAATGCAGTGCACACACCTTTAACAGTAGCACTGTTTTAACTCCTCAAGTGACTTCTATCAGCCTTTCATTTGCGAAGATCACACAATAATACTTTTTCAAGAAACATACGGTTGAGCAAAATAACTAAATTGGAATTATAATATAGAAAAGAATCAAGAGAAAAACTAGCATACCCTTCAGTGCCTTCAACTGTATGGAATTCCACTACCCTAGGAGTTGATGCTCCCAAACCATTTCTTCTATGTGCTTTACCCTCTGTGAATTCATATTCTGACTTTTTTAAAGAAGTATCCTGTGCACGTTCAACTGAATGCAATTCCACTGTCCCGGGAGGTGCAGCATCTAAAACATCTGTTCTATCTAGTTTGCCCTCGGCAAATTCATCTTCTAACTTTGTGGAAGCATACCCCTTAGCGCCTTCTACTGTATCCAATTCCACTGTTCTAGGAGTTGATGCTCCTGAAACATCTGTTTGTTCCTGATCCTCTGTGGATTTATCTTCTGAATTTGTTAAAGGATACTCCTTAGCACCTTTAACTGAATGTAATTCCACTATCCTAGGAGTTAATTCTGCTGAAGCTTCTCTTGTATGTGCTTTATCATCTGCAAATTCATCCTCTGAATTCACGGAAGCCTTCTCCTGAGCCGCTTCAACAGTATGCATTATTTCTGTCCTATCAGATAATGCACCTGACACATCTCCTCGATGGGCTTTCCCCTCTGTGAATTCATCTCCTGACTTCGTGGAGGGATATTCCTCAGAGCCTTGGCCAGTATGCAATTCAACCGTTCTAGGAGTTGATGTTCCTGTGACATCTATTATATCTTCTTTCCCCTCCATTAATTCCTCTTCTGAATTGGTAGAAGAATACCCCTGAGAGCCTTCAACTGTATGCAATTCCACAGGCGTAGGAGTTGATGCTCCAGTGATATCTGTTCTATCTCTCTTACCGTCTGTTAACTCATCTTCCGACTTTGTAGAAGGATATCCCTCAGAGCCTTCAGATGCATGCAATTCCACTAGCATAGGAGTTGCTGCTCCTATGACATCTGCTCTATCTTCTTTACCTTCTGTTACTTCATCTTCCGACTTCGTAGAAGGATAACCCTCAGTGACTTCAAATGTATGCAATTCCACTGGCATAGGAATTGATGCTCCCTTGACATCTGCTCTATCTTCTTGACCCTCTGTTAATTCCTCTTCTGACTTTGTAGAAGTATACCTCTCAGAGACTTCAGATGTATGCAACTCCACTGGCATAGGAGTTGATGCTCCGTTGACATCTCGTCTATGTGCTTCACCCTCCATTAATTCATCTTCTGAAACAGTGGAAGGATACCCCTCTGAGCCTTCAAGTGTATGGACTTTCAATTTCTTTAGAGCTGATAATCCTGCAACATCCTTGGTATGCAATTTACCCTCTGTACATACATCTTGTGAATTTGTGGAAGGGGAGCTGTCACCTAACTATGCACAACATAAAAAAAAATAAAAAAAAAGGGAGGTTCTTAATATGACAGAAAGGTGTGAAGTTTATATGTAACAACAACTAGGCATTGTCACCTTTCATGTCAAAATGAAAAGGACAACTATATGCCTAACCAGATGCTGACTTGAGAAAAAGGTTAGCGTCAAATTAAACATATCTATGAAGCATGTTAGCATGCTTTCATAAACTTACAGGCTTTGCTTTTTTTAACAAGCACTCCTTTGGGGTTCCATCCAAGTGAAGAAAAAGAATAAAAGAGAGAACAGTTGATGTAAAACTGGCAAGACATCAAATTACAAACCCAATGACACTGTAAGAAGTTTAGGATGTGAATACACCTTCCTATTTGACCTTTATTTCATACAAAAACTATCAAACAAGTAATAAGGATGAAAATAAATCAAAACGATAACAGAGCAGACTGTAAAAAGTGATTTTATGATAAGTTATAGCCTTCAGTTGAAGACATGAGCAGACACAACTCATACATGTAGACAGAAAATATCAGAAGGTTGTAAAACAAAATACAATACAAAATAGAAAGGAAGGACATGGAAGCAATTATTCAAATAACGATCTGTATAGGTTGGCATTGATCTTCCTTTTTTGAAAACAAACAGCTTTTCATTAAAACAAAAAACAATGAACAATGAGGCCGACAAGGAGACCGCTTCAAAAAACTAAAGAGGCAGCGAATAACAGAGGCTTAGAAGCCCAACTTTTACTGCTAACTCAAGACTTAGGCTCTTAGGAATTAAACTACAACTGCTTGCCAATTAAGCATGATGGTAGATTGATCTCCCTAGCCTCAAATGCCGACACAGGAGTAATGAACCTTACTATTCAACAAATATTTCTCCGCAAAAAGCCTATTTGAACAGGCCTTAAGTCCCTTTATCACACTACACATCACGGACACCCAAAACAGAGCGCCACCAGAGAAAATGTGTTGATGATTTTAGCACAGCACCACTTGCACATATGGCATCTATCAACCAGTAACTCTTTCCATCAGAAAGATGATGTATCCGTTATTAAAATTATGCACCTATAACATCTAATAGTTAGTCCAGCATTTCTACTGCTTCGACATTCGTCAAGCTTCCACATAAACTCTAAGCATGTAAATTAAAAGCAGTGCAACCTAGCAAACATAGGGGACAAGTAACGAATTGCGAAACAGCTCAAGAGTTTGAATCAATAATTTCCTTTACTAACCAATGCTGTGGTCAAATTAAGTCAAAAGAGTGAAGACTAACCACAGCTGTAGTCAAATCCAGCTTATTCGCCTCATCAAAAGCAGCCTTCTCGCTCTCGTCGCCGAATCGGAAGACGACGCTGCCGTCCAAGCACTCTGAATCACAACACAGTCAATAAATCTCATCTCGCAATTCATAATCTGTTCGTTATTTGTGAAAATTAAACTCACCGGTAGTGGAAATGAGATCGAATTGCGACGATGACGAATGCGGAAGCGTCGTCGTTTCATGCCGAGGCTTCGGGAATCGGAGCGGAGAGCGAGGTCTGAGCTTGTTGTGGAGAAAAGGCCTGGAGGTTGAAGATGGAATGTGAGAGAATGAAGAAGAGAAGGTGAAGCAGCGAGTTTTGACGAGGCAGAGAAATGGATCACCCATTTTTGGGAGGTTGTATTAATTATAGTTATTTTTTGCATGCTTTAAATTTTTATATATAGTCTACCGACTCTCTGTGTTTTGTATTTGAGAGAGAACTGATGAGAGTGAAAGATATGCTTATCAGTACTTTTGTGGATGTTGCTGATCGACATGCCACTATGCAAGTATAGACCAGATTTTTTTTTTTTTTCTAATGATTTTTAGATATACGGCATAAGTTTCTCTCGGTCAATTGTATAACTTCGACCACCTCCAAAGTTATTATAAGTAAAAGAAAAAATATATTCATCGGTCAAACGAACCAACAGTAAGAAACAAGAATTTAGTTGAAAAAAAAATCTACTTTTTGATTGCATATTAATAACTCTCTCATATTATTAAGTCTAGCGACTTCTTCTTCAAATATAACGGTGAGGGTGTGGAATAAC
This sequence comes from Potentilla sterilis, assembly GCA_963682095.1. Taxonomy (NCBI): domain Eukaryota; kingdom Viridiplantae; phylum Streptophyta; class Magnoliopsida; order Rosales; family Rosaceae; genus Potentilla; species Potentilla sterilis. The sequence goes on along the minus strand of OY821765.1, from coordinate 10,115,179 downwards.
TGCAATCTCTGACCACACGGTAGTAAGGAGGATGTGTTGTGCACTAATTCTATCACCAATGAGCTATTCGTTTGGAATGTGAAGAGCTTATCAACAATGTGACTTATCAACACTGAACTTACCAAATGAAAACAACATGTGCCTTGTGAAATTTCAACCTCAAAACGGATCGTGGTAGTGGCTCACTTTAATTAACGATCACCATGTTGTGACAGTGTTCGATGCACAGGTTAATTTTATCTCTAAGTGATTGTTATGGTGTACAGTTTCCTCATTTATTCCATACAAAGAAATTTTGTTAATGTATAACACAAAAGTGATTGCATTATAATAAAAAGCAACCTCATCAGGATAATAAAATTCTTAGACAGCTCAAGCATTAAAAAAAATTAAAAAATTCTTTGAAGATGAGGTTTGGTCAATTCTTTACTGATTTACGTGTGGTTTAACGTTAGAAAATGTTGCTCTAATATATTTGTTTATGAGCATCTCTCGGGAAACATCATCGTACCCTATAGAGACTCACAACTTGCGAGTTTTTTTTTTCCTTTCGAATTTTTGTTGTTTGGAATTATAGAGCCCGACATATTTGAAATAGCGGAAGGTGAAGACCGAACACCGGTAAGGCTAGTACTCCCTGGAAATTGAGAAGAAGACGAGAACTTGAGGTCTTGAGCAAACTGCAGACAAGAACTGAAGAACATAAGATTGAATAAATCACGAAAAGGCTAAAGAGTGAAGGTATTATAATGTGTTTTAGATAAGTTGTTAACATATTTGATTAAACAGTTTCTATCTAAAGCGAACCTTCGCTCTGAAATTAACGTGCGAAGTTCCTTTTTTGACACACTTTTCGGTCATATTTTCACATCTCCACCGTTCAGATGTCAGAAACCAATGTATAGATTATCTCTACAAAATTTCATCCAACTTTATAATCGTTTGACCTTTCATTCTTGTGATTTACATGAACATTTCAGGTTGAACAAATTCGGTTTATTCAATGATTTAATATAGTTTCGATACCTTAACGGTAACCAAATTAGATGAAATTTTACAGGAATGATCTATACGTTAGGTTCAAACATCTTAACTGTGAAGATGTGAAAATATGACAGAAAAATGTGTCAAAAGAAAAACTTCACAAGTTAATTTCAGAGCGAAAGTTCGCTCTAGATAGAAACTGTTTAATTAAATGTTTTTAACTATAGCTTTAGATAACTTCATATGCTTATGCAGGTGTTTCCTATATCAGTAACTAATGCAAATGTTTCATGAAAATTTATTACATATTTTTTAGTATACCTTTCATCAACTAAAGTGGTGTATTCACTATATATAGTAGGAGAGTTGGAATGATCGGGCGTTTAATGGACCAAAAAACTTATATAGAAATTTCTCAAATATTGATTGCAAGTAGACAATCTCAGGGTCCAAAGTGTTTTATCCTAGATGATATTATAGGAATAACCATATGCAAACATGCATTGATTCTAATTAAGGTTTTCGTAGCTATAAATCCTGACTCTCCAGCTGCTATGGTTATCTTGGGAGGACTATACACATAGAAATCAGATGTCATATTATATTTTGGTCCCTCCTTTAAGCTGGTCTAAAAGACCCATATTTCGAGGATTATTTACAGTGATATGTATAGATGAAAAATATATTTAAGATTTGGTACAACAATAATGTACTCCAACTCTACATTGAGTTCTACAATGAATCACTATTTTTATATCAGCGAGACAGATGCCTGCTTTTGGTGACTTGGAGGATCGTATCATTTTCTTCTTTTACAAGCCTGAGCTTTGAAGGTGAAAACAATGCAGCGATCATTAAACATGGAGAGAGGAGTTGATAAGTGCGGACATCCACAGATGAAGTTAAGAGGCGAATTTTATATGCATCGCATTGTTTATTACAACGTTGATCATTGTACGAGTTTTTTGAAAGGAAATCTGATGGTAACTTCAATTGTGATTTTCCTCGCTTTCACTGTAAACACGAGTAATTTTCAGGTGAAGAAAATTTAGAAAATGAAAATTATATATGGCCCTGCAACCATTGCATATGCTTGAATCCTTAGAAATAACTAAAGAAATTACCGTTCTTATGCTTTAAAGTTTTGGGAACCATAAGTGGATTGCATAATTTGCGTATTTTATTTTTTTATTTGTCAACTCTTTGAAGAATTATGTAAGACTAAAACACTACAATGACACAAAATAATTTTTATCTACTTTCTCGTAACTTATATTTTCGATTCATCAACGTTTACACTGTTATAAAGATATGATGTATGAACCCATATGAAAAGTTCAGGATGTTTATCTCCTGATGAACTGGCTTCCCAAATGAAATCATGCATAAAAATAATTGAGGCTGACGAAGCGGATCGAGACCTTAACACATTGCCGAAAATATGTGAATTTTCAACGATAACTATATTTTACAATCGTGATCACATCATACGATCAAATTTTTCAAATTGTATCTCTTTGATATAGTTGGTTTAGAAAGATATACATTTACATGTAATGTAGGAAATAAATTTTACCACATTAGTATGCACACAACGATCACTATTTGATTTCTGTCACATGTGAGTGAGTACATTTTTTTTGTATTTTTTTTTTTGTATTAGTTCGGTCATTGACTTTATAATTAGCAGTTATATATTTGGTTTTGCTTAATGCTTGTTATTATTCATGTACAAGTGTTTATAATGGCAACGTGTGAGCAGGGTTGTTATTTCAAATAGAAATGGGGAAAATGTCATTTGGCAGTTAACACATGTGTTAACTTCACTAATGTTCTAACTATATTAACTTCATTTTCTTCAATTTTTGTTTTATACGTTACTTTATTTTCTTTATTAAGTTCATCACTAAGAAGCCCATTTGAATACCAAATTTTAATATTCAAATTATTTTTCTTAATGTGGCGGCACTTCTTTCTTTTCAAGACTTTAAAGTTTCGCCATACACCTCAACTATCGACTGCAGATCAATAATTTGCTTGTAAATCCATATACCTATAAATAGATAGTATTGTATTGTTCTCCTTCATCAGTGATATACAAGATCTAGACTTTGCGTTTCTTTCATTTTCCCTTTAATTTCTGCACTTAGATTTAATAAGCCTTGATTCCTATCAACGCATGTCATATATGCCTAGTTGTATCCAAGATCAATCCAAAAAGAAGTCATTGTCCATTCCTTTTCAAGTGGAGGAGTTTAACTTTCAAAATACTTATTCTAAACTTTGATAAAAATAAAGATGTAAAACTGATGATAACATGCAGTGCAAATTAGATCAGAGGCCAATTCCACGAATCTAGTGATAGGAATAAATAATTGAGAAAAGATTACCGAATGGGGTAAAACTCTGATGCTAACTGAGAAAAAGTGCAGTAGAGATAGACAAGCTGAAACACATGTTGGAACTAATGAGATGATAATCTTAATATCAAAGAGTGATAGCCTCAAATCATCATAAAAAAAGAGAAGCTCATAATATTTACCCAAAAGGCTCATCTCGCATTCACCATTAATCACATTCCTCTACATATGAATCCAACCATGGCTATTAGAAACAATAGGCTCGGCAAATGGAAATACCGGCTCGGCCCGAGAAAGTGTGTAAAATTGATTTCGGAAACCGACCCAAACCGGCCGGCTCAGCTCAGTTTTTCCGGTCCAACCGGTTTCCACCCGCTTCAGTGCCCAGCCTTAGTATAAAGACAGTTATTCCCAGCCTCAATGAAACAAGGTTAGGATCCCTGAAATAATGAACAACTAAAAAAGAATAAGTTTCTAGCAAGATATCGGTCCATCCATTTGCCCAAGCAACCAGAAAAGCCTCAATTACTGCCAAAATCTCTGCATCAATGGCATTATGAGCCTCCACCTTTCTTGCAAAAGACCCCATGAATAACCCCTTATGATACGCCCCGAATCTTAAGTTTCCGTTTGACAGTTTTATCTTTTATTTTTATGTTTCACGTTTAGTTTTTACGATTCGAAAATTTTAAAAGTTGACTTTTTATTAAGTTGACCCGATTGAGAATTTTATTTCTCGACGAGATAGAAGACGTTGAAACGAGTTCGTGGACATGTGGCACGTTCAATTTGGAGTTTGTGTGAAAAGTTACGACGTAAAAATCGTTAAATTGCCGTTTTTGGACGAGTAAAAATAGCGAGGGATGAAATTTTCCGAAAATGCAACTTTCCTTTTTTTCTTCTTTTTTCTTTTCTTTTTCTTTTTCCTCTTTTTCTCCTCTTTTTCCCCGATTCGGCCCGAACTCGCCGACCGAGTCGTCGCCCTCGGTTCTCCGCCGTCCGGCCACCAAACGACGCGCCACCGGTCACGATCGACTCGTCTCTCCTCCCTCTTCAATTCTGTGATGGTGGCACGGGGAGATACGCCGCCGTTTGGCTGTGCGCAGCTCGAGAAACGCCGCCCCCGATTGGACAGAACTCTCTCCTCCGGCCGCCGTTCGACTCGATTCCGGTCAGGAATCAAAGGTCTTCGTCTGTGCAATCGTTCCATGAAAGGAATTGAGCCAATTCGTAGCAGGTAAGGAGAATTTAGGATTTGAAATTTCTAGAGTTTCGGGTTCGAATTGGAGGATTGTGATTTTGGTGTTTTTGGTGAATTTGGAAGTTGAATTCGAGCTTAGGACGTTGTTTAGGGTCGATTGGGTGTGATTTGATGTTTAATTGGTCGAAATGGATGAAATTTGAACGTGGTGGAGTTCCAGCCGCTGTTTGCGGCGGCTGGGGCTGTTTTTGACGGCGGGGACGACGGGAATGAGCCCATGAGGTGGTGGCGATGATGTTGGGTGAATTTGGGTTGAATTGGAGGTGTTTTTAGCTTGGTGGCGGAGCTGCCGGCGGCGGCGGGAGGTAGAAGACGATGAACAGTAAACAGAAAAAGTGAAAAGTAAAACGGTAAAAAGTGAAAGTAAATAGTAAACAGTAAACACTAAAAGGTAAACAGTAAAAGTAAATGGTAAATAGTAATTCTGACTTTGACCATTTACTGTTGACTTTCCAAATTACTGTTTGACCCTATATTTTACTGTTGACTTTCCGTAAAAAGGTAAAAGCTGTTTAAAAAGGGTTTTACGACGAATTAAACCAGTAAAGAATTGATCGAACTCGGGATGGGTGTCCTGAGAAATTTTGGACGTAAATTGTTTCGGTATTTGAGATTTAACTTTTGTAATTTAATTCCGAAGTTTGGAATATTTATGATCACGTCTCTGTTACAGGTCGAGAAATTACTCGACGTAATGAGAGCGAGGAATAGTGGCACGCTCGGCCGTACTATGAGTGGAATTTTATTATAAACAAATGCATGCATAAATATTTTATTAAAATACAGTTTATTTAGTTAAATGAATTTTTAAGCATGATATGAATAAACGAAAGTCGATAATTCACATATTTTGTGATAATTGTTCATTTATTGTTTAAAAAGAAATGTGGTTTTGGGGTTATGCTTTTACTACTATTTAAGTAGTACGTAATTTAATCCGGATTTGAGATTTCCGGAAATAATATGTTGATTATTCATATTTGATCATGCTGAATAAGTTATATATATATATATATATATATATATATATATATATATTTAAATATAAAGACCGGAAATGAGATTTACGGGGATTTTTATGTTTTCGCTATTTATGATTTTCGACATGTGAGACATGTCGATGTTGCATATATAAGTTTTCGATATTATTTTATGGCATGTTGGATATGTCGGATATATATATATGAGTATGAGGCTATTATTCTAATGATTATTATAAGCCTCATATGTGCGGTCGGGGACCGTACTGATTTATGATATATAAGGGGAAGCGTACTTTCGGTTTTGATTTCGGATTTTCACCATATCAGGGTCCAGATATATATATATTGATGCTAGCTAGCTCAGTCGCCTGATGTTACACCCCGAAAAATTGGATAATAAAAATCCAATTTCGATAATGTGAAAATCCACAAAAACTCCATACTTAAAAGTTATTAAACAAATAACTAAGTACAACAACAGAGTTTAAGTCTGTGGCTCAACACTCAAAAATGTTACACCAATAAAACATGAATGTAACAGTAGAGTCTCACGCTGTCACTCACTAACCCAAAACAAAAAGGAAGACAAGCTAGACCAAAGTCCACACCTACTAGCAGTGCGGCTCAGATGCAACTCCCTGGCTGCTGGTCCTCACCTGCAAGTCTAACCACTACACCAACAATTGGTGCACCGGGTTGTAAACAACGAACCCGGTAAGCTTTCAAAGCTCGTGTGAGTAAAACATACAATTTCAAGATAATAAAATTAAGACAAACAAAATACAAGGTAAGATTCAGACTTTCCTGCTTAAAAGCATAGTTCAGGAAAATACAAATCTTACACAATTAAAATTGTGACTCCTACATAAAACTTAGTTCAGGAAGTCACACACAAACAACCACACAAATATAAACAAAATACAACCATATAAGAAATCCCTCAATCCCAAATGAAGCCAAGATGTTACCATCTTAAACTCAAGAAAACCACAAGCAATCAACCAAGGAATAATACACAGGGCAATGACCTCAGTCATTCCCATCCGACTCTCACCAAGACAGACAGACTAGAGCTCTAACTGATAATAAATGTCACAAGAATCCCAATTCAACCACTACTGGCAAGATCCTTCCCGCCACGCATGTAAGATCCCAATTCGACCACTAATGGCAAAATCTTACATTGGCCGTTGGTTTCCAAACCAACCCAACCACACAACACACATGTAAGATACCAATTTGACCCCACTGGGCAATATCTTACATTCACACAATACACATGTAAAATACCAATTCGACCTCATTAAGCAATATCTTACCTTCACCGTTGGTTTCCAAACCAACACATACACTCACATAACACACAATTATGACAATTTCATAACAATTAAAGCACCCAATCGCACACCCACAATACATATACTTCACGTAAATATATATATATATATATATATATATATATATATATATATACACATATACGTGGACATTCACTCAGGAATAGTCCACTAATACCAACTATAGTCATTGATCGTAAAACCCTTTGAAAATCATTTTTTTTTATAATAAATTCATTTTACTTACCAATGAACCATAGTCGATCAAGTTCATTCAATTTAAAACAAATATCATTTTCATAAAACCATTTTGCATTTAACGATCCATTACTATAAATTAACTCGTAAAACAATACGAACACAGTGAGGGTTACTCACCTTAATTCATCAAAAAGGTAAATCTCTGCTTAACGTCGGGCCTCGGAGGAAATGAGTCGATTCGGATCGAAACGGCGTACAGATCGGACTGCTACAGTGCCGGTCAACCGTCGGTCAACGGCCAATGCTGACGGTCAACGTCAGTCAACGGTCAACGGTCAACGTTGACTGGGTCGGGTCTGGGTTGGGCCAGGTCAAACCTTGCTGGGCCGGGTTGGGTCGACGCTTGCTGGGCCGGGTCGGGTCGACGCTAGCTGGGCCGGGTCGGGTTGAACACAGAAACGGGTCGAGGGAGCTCGGATCGGATCGGAATCGATCCGGTCGATTCCGCTTGATTCAGCGTGATTCACTTACACAGGGAGGAGCGCACGGTGGAGACGAGTCGAATGGTGGGTCGTCGAGCTCCGGCGACGCTTGGAAAGGCGAGCAGCTCCTTCGCAGGTGGCGGCAAATCTTTCGGGCGCTGCTGCTCCGTGCACCGGCGGTGGGTCGCGCCGATTCTCGGCTCAATCGAAAGAGGAGAGAAAACCCTTTCGATCGATGGGTGGCGCTTGCGCTGTGGCGGCCGGACGACGGAGATCGACGGAAGAGAAGACCGGCGTCGGTGAGAGAGAAAAGGAACAGTAAAAGTGAACAGTAAATTTACTACAGTAAAAGGTAAAACGGACCAAAATGGAAACTCTTACTTTTACCCGAAATTCCCTTCTATTTATAACAATTTCTGATTTTGGAAATAAATTCGACATGTCGTAACTTCTTCATACGACGTCCGTTTCACGCGTGCCGCGTGTCTACGAACTCGTATCGTCGGGCTCTACGACTTTCGTGAAGAGAACTTTTTAAAAATCACGACGGAACAGAAAGTCAATTTTAATCCCTCGAAAATAAACGTTTTTCGGAATTTAAAACTCGGAATCCCCTCCAATAAACTCGAGAGATTCACAAGAGAATGATTTATAAAATCGGGGTTACTACATTCTACCCTCTTTAAAGGAATTTCGCCCCGAAATTCAAGCACACTACAACGCCAAGAGCTAAAAACTCCCCCCCCCCCAAAAAACAGGATCACCTTCCCCCAACAAGATTCCATTAACAGGAAAACCTCCGCAAGGAATTCAACGACTCTTTTCCTCACAACCATGTTGTTATAAATCTTCGTCGCGAGCAAGCAGAACCTCAACAACAAATGTAAATTCTGAAAAACGAACTAGGAGTACATATATATGCCGTATGGCTGGAGACCATTGATGGGAAAAACGAACTAGGAGTACATATATATATCATAGTGTAAATTCTCTGGATTTTTTTATTATTTTTTATTTGTTCATTTCATAACGAAGTTGTGGCGATGCTCACCAAAATATTTGGCCACAAATTTGAAAGTTGCATCCCATTGGTCCCTGGATGATATTTTGTAATTTTGAAAGGACCTTACTGATATTTTTGGCTTCCGTTTCCTAATTCTTCAATGCAAGTGAAGCTGGAGCCACAGACACAAGCTCATTGTTTCCACGTGGTTGGAGCAAAAACCAGGATGATGATGGAGCTCTAGTATCACTTCCCCATTGGTTCGTAATCTATCCAAATACCTCACTTGCTCAGATTTCATTATCCTACTTGGCTCCTCTCATCACCACCCTTTAGATTTTCTCCCTTCAAACCTCATATATTGCTTCCTCGCAACCTCAAAGTCTCAAACAATACTAACATCACTCCTAGCTTCTGCTCTAGTCTCTCCTGTCTCTCTCCCCAGCAACCCATCTAGAATTTCAGAGAGTGAGAGATGGCTGCAACAACTGGTGCAATGCTTAATGGGTTGAACTCCACTTTCTTGTGTGGAGGCAAGAGAAGCCAGAGCTTGTTGTCTGCTGGCGCTGCAGCTAGGGTTGGAGGCCCTGTTGTTGCTCCCAAGAGGTTCATTGTTGTGGCTGCTGCCGCTTCCAAGAAGTCTTGGATCCCCGCCGTTAAAGCCAGTAATAACTTCATCGACCCCGAGTGGCTCGATGGCTCGTAAGTTTCAGTTTCCTCTCAAACTTGTTAGTTTGCATTGCATTTGGTGATGAAATGAAACTCATCGAGTGTTTTTGTGACATGATGATGTTGCAGGCTTCCAGGTGACTTTGGTTTCGACCCTCTAGGACTAGGAAAGAATCCAGCTTTCCTCAAGTGGTACAGAGAGGCTGAGCTGATCCACGGGAGGTGGGCAATGACAGCTGTGGTGGGCATCTTTGTAGGGCAAGCATGGAGTGGTATCCCCTGGTTCGAAGCTGGAGCTGACCCTAGTGCAATAGCACCCTTCTCTTTTGGCTCCCTTCTTGGAACTCAGCTCTTGCTCATGGGTTGGGTGGAGGGCAAGAGATGGGTGGACTTTTACAACCCTGAGTCGCAGTCAGTGGAGTGGGCTACACCGTGGTCCAAGACTGCCGAGAACTTTTCCAACTTCACTGGCGAGCAAGGCTACCCCGGTGGCAAGTTCTTCGATCCTTTAAGCCTCGCCGGCACCATCAAGGACGGAGTTTACATCCCGGACACTGAGAAGTTGGAGAGACTGCAATTGGCTGAGATCAAGCATGCAAGGCTTGCTATGTTGGCTATGCTTATTTTCTACTTTGAAGCTGGACAGGGGAAGACACCCCTTGGTGCTCTTGGCTTGTAAATCCATTGATGTATGTAGATAAATTTAAATTTTAGAGACAATCAAGGATTCACAAATTGAGCCCTCAATTCCCTATATATATCACCTTCAACTGCTAGCAGCAGTGCGTTTGCATCATCACAATGCAATTTACTAATCGAATTCGACTTAATTGACTGTGCTTCTCTTAAATAACAGTTGAGAGATTTCTTATCGATGTAACAAAAGTAAACACAAAACACAAACAACAGAAGTTAGAACATCAGCCTTCTACTAGTTGTACCACAAGTAACATTTTTGCATAGCTTCACTCTTTCAGTCTTCTTGGACATATAGATCAGCATTCTCTTTTCTCATTTCAAGTGGTGATTTCCACAATCCTCTCTTTTCATCGCTTTTCACGGTTGCACTCTCTTTAATTCCGAGAGCAAATATACATAATGACAATATGGAAGAGGAGTAAGTAGAAGTGGGGAAAATGTCGAAAAGGGCAGTCTGAAATTCAACACTGGCTACTAGCAAAATAATTTAGCCATCAAATACCTTCAAAATTTATTTGGGAGACATGTTCTCTGAGTACAGGACTTGGTAGCTTATCCAGAGAACAAATGTTGCAAGAACTATACTAGTATAGGCTAGCTAGGAGAACAAATGCAGAACTATACTGTACTAGTATAAGTGTATAACCACTCAAATTTTAAACCAATGGTTATAACTATAAGCAGTATTCTCTCCTAAACAAATCAAGCAATATTCTCTCCTAAATAAATTCAGTTCCTCTATCTTACATCTCATACTACTGCATGTATAAATAAACTCAAACAAAAGGGAGAAGCACATTCCATTTGATATTAGTAAATTAAGTTGTGTATTTCTCTGATTATAGGAGCCGGTAGCTTAACACGAGAGCAGATGTAAACGCTATTGTCGATACATATAAACCACTTGGTTAAAACTATAAGCAATATTCTCTCCCACACATATCAACAATACTCTACTGAACAGAAATAATGAAAACACAAGCAGGAAGCTTATATTATGGTTTCATTCCCATCAGAGTTCAGGCGTGTATATAAGAATACTGAAATCAATTCAATAAACTGCCATACGGCATACATGGAGAGACAAAATATAGGTTCAGGTACATCAATACCAACAGTTTTGATTCTAGCTAGTAACCATATGGAGAAAAATACAACAAAATATCACCCTCGACTACAAGTTCACCTCCAACATATGCCTTGCCATCAAGTTTGGCTACTCCCGAGTGTTTCTGTAGCTTGATGATAGTCATTCTCATCACCAATGTATCACCAGCAGAAACTTGTTTCTTGAACCGCACTTTGTCAATGCCAACAAAATAGACAGACTTATAGCCTTTTAATTTTGGAATCAGGCCACCGACTTGTGCCATTGCCTAGATCCAAGAAACATCACAAATTTCAGTACAGATGTAATCTTTTACGAATTAGCACCACTTGATTCCTATCAAATCTGCTCTATCCAGTAATATGAAGTATGCATTCCTAGATAGACCCCAATGTATCATCACATAAGAAATCAGTATCAACTTGATTGACATGATTTCTTCCCTATGATCAAAATAGAAAATCATGTCGAAGCAAACATTTTGGTGTCTTGTTGAGATTAACAATCTGGGTATAAAACTTAATGCATATATTCTAAAGTAAAAAACAGTTTTGCTAAACAACCTACTTATTAGAAATCACTGCTTAGAAGCATAAACAATATGAAATTTTCTAGTGGATCAAATCCGCCCTTCCACTCTTGTTAATGTACCAATTAAGGAAAATGCAGTACAAGGAAATGAAAGCTTTATCAATTTCATCATGAAAAACTAAACACGTACCCATACTTGGTGTGTCCATTATTGTTTGCAGACATTAAGTACCTAGCTAGGGGATCCCTTTTGCCTTAGCCTAGGTGGAGGTGAAGGGGGCGTTGGGGATAAAGGGTGACAGTTTAACTTTGTGAAAGTGATTATGGAAAAAGCTTATTACCTCAATAATTATAACACCAGGAACGATTGGTTTGTCAGGGAAATGCCCTGAGAAGAAATTCTCAGTTATAGTAAAGTTCTTGATTCCTACAGCTGAAACACCTCCAGGAATAGCTTCAACCACTCTATCCACTAACAGAAATGGAAACCTTAGACACAACCAAGAGAAACAAAGCTTATGTTAAATTGCAGATAAATGATTCCTTTGACCCACCCCTATTCTGGGAATAGAACCGAACAGCTCATAATAATGCTTCATTATATTTGGAATTTGACATAATCATAACAAGAGGAGAAAGTATATATATTCCATTTGATTCTATTTCCAGTCCTTTCAGAAATTACCATCAACGCAAACACATGCATGCAATGGAAACAAAGTGATCAGCACAAATATTGAAGATATATAGATAGATAGATAAAAGAGACTCACCGATGAGGCAAAATCTCACAAATTTCATGGACATCAATCACAGTAGGAAATGCTTCATACCCTGCACAAGAGAAATAGGCAGTGCAGTTTGATAACTTCAACTACAAGTCAATTCAAATAGAGCACAACTAAAGTTCATAATTATAATAGCAATAACAAACTTGCAGCGCAAAATCTCATACTCAATTCAATAGGGGTCTCCTTATCCTTGAAAAGATCTTTTGCAGAGTCCGAATTGGAGCAACAAGTAGTGAATAAGGCACCGGATGATTTCCTTATAGCTTTCGACTGAATCGGCTGAGATTTAGGTAAAGAGATTTGAGAGAGCCGAGAAGTAGCTGGAGAACAGTGACATAGAGGTGAATAAGAGTTGGTGATAGACATGGACATTGTAGAAACAAGTGCTTGACAAGAGAGGGAGGTAAGCAGCAATATATATGGTTGTCGACCTTGTTTGAATATATATATATATATATATATATATATATATATATATATATATATATTATCCAAAGCGAATCTTCATTCTGAAATTAATGTGCGAAATTCCTTTTTTGACACACTTTTTAGTCATATTTTACATCTCCACCATTCAGATGTTTGAATCTAATGTATAGATTATTCCTACTAAGTGATCCCTTATTTTGTCCATTTTAAGGATCGATCATATAACATACTTTTCGATCACATATTAACATCTCTACCGTTCAATTTGTATGTTTATATGAGTAGATCATATATGAAAATTTTCATTCAATTTAATAATCACTAGAGCATTCAAAATTGAAATTTACAAATAAAAACATGAACGGTTAAGTTTTGACACATTTCATCTAGTTAAATGCCTTAACGATCACTATTTTAGCTAAAAATTTACAAAAATGATCTACACATACAAACCTAGTAATTGAACAGTGGAGATGTTAAAATGAGATAAAAAAGTTGGTCTATATATATATGGGTATTATTATGTGTTTATGAGTTAGGCAACAATATTTAAGGAACGCCGGAAAGGAGCCGGCGATTACAACCATCGTCTTTCTTGCTCTCTTATAGAATAGAGACACCTGGAGTTTGTAGCAAGTTGTGTAGTACGGATCATTATGACATTTTGTAATGAAGAACTTGTTGGTGGGTTTGGGGTTCGTTGAAGTATCCATAACTGAAGAGAGCAGAAGAACAAGGATTATGAAGTTAGGGTTTGATATTATGAGTGGGGAAGACAAATCCACTGACAATAATTCATGCGACAAATGAAGAAAAAATCATAGTTTATTTTTAAACGGATAAGAAATATGTATAGTATTAACGTTGTTTGGTGTCACCATTATTGACACTCCATTCTATGCATGTTATTCCTTTTCATGGCATCCATTGATATTGTTATTGCTAGTTTCGCAGCGCCATTGGCTTTAGCAGATAGTGGTCATGTGGTCGACTTATTAGACAGATCGATTGCAGTGAAGAGGTTAAAGCATGCCTTTCGATTTACGATGGCATTCCCAACTATGCATGGCTAGCTGGTGTTTTCTATATATTTTTGGCCACAGCAGCATATATAGACCAACTTAAAAACATTTTTTTTTTCCACATAAGCATCTTTTTTCTTTTAATTTCCCTTTCAAACGTGATTCCCCCAGGACCATCACTTAAAAACTTCGACCGTAGGGGTAATTACATCCCCATCTTAGGTCTCATCGGCGATATAAGAATGGCCGAAATCGGAGTAGAGGAAGGCTAATAGCGCCCGATATATATATATATATATATATATATATATATATATATATCGTATATGTTTAAAAGCTGGAATTTTAATTAAAATCTTACTTGCTAGTTCGCCAATGAACTGCTTTGTAATAAACTTGCTTTGAGAACTCGATTCTACTCCTTGTGCAAATTGAGATGCTCTTCCATGTACGTGCAACGTTATAATTCTCGCAATTCCATCGGGATGCGTCGTGCAATAAATTTCATAGAAAAGAAAACGCATATGGTTAGTCATATTCACCATATATAGAGTAGTAAAAAGAGAATTACTGCAGTAACTGTTTTAACCCGTATGGTAAAAACTTTTTAACTAAGATAAGTATAATTACCGTTTTGCCCCTGTACCCAATGGATTGGGTCCGATCGGATCCAAGGATCCGGGTCGAAGAACCGGGTCTGCTTCTTCTGCAGATGGGTCGGGTCAACGAGTTGCAGGCGTTAGGCGAGGCGAACTGGAGCATGGGGTTTCTTCGACGATGGACTGGGGCGTCGTCGATGGAGGCGAAGGCTGCATCGACTAGGCTGGGGCGCGCCGACGGTGCAAAGCTGTTGGCCGTGATAGGGGCGCCGCTCGGGTGCTGCTCGACTGACAAGCACGACATCGACTGGAGCAAGCCGTTTCGGAGGGCAGCAGAGGTTCCGGCTCAAAGTCGAGATCGGAGAAGACGAAGCGGGTGGGTGCCCAGAGTAGATTTCTGGGTGCCTGAGTGATTTTTTTCTTTGCCGCCAAATCTTTCGTCGGCAGAGGAAGATTGCTTGACCTTTCCCGACAATGATGTTGTCGGTAAAAAAATATATGAGGATGGCCTTCTTTACCGACGAAATGTCGTCGGTATAAAATTGACTGGGGGATTTTCCGACAAACTGTTGCCGGCAGAAAAAAGAATTTTAGATTTTTAGATTTTTCTTCAGATTGGAGCCCAAGAGTTTTGAAATTTTCTTTTAGGGCTATTAGACGAAGGCTAGAGCCACGTGCTGATAGCGTGTTCAAAGAGAAATTATAATATGGAGAACTTCTCATTTATTGATTGATAGAGGGGCCTTTATATAGACATTACATCAAGTATCCCGATAAATCAGGGATTCCCTATCTATTACAGAATCAACTATACTAGTCTAATTAGGTCAAGACACATCTAGGAAGTTACGGAAATAACCTTCCTACAACATGATGAAATTATTATCCAAGCACATTGTACCTGTAAAACAACTTTATACATATATATTACCCTTTTTGTGTCATCGTTAATATAAGACAAGTATGGATCGTTCAATCCGGGGAAATCAATGGTTTTTAATCACATAAAGCATTACAAAATCATATTGGGGGTATCGAAAATTATATTGTATCCTACTGAATTTTACGAAAAATAAAACCTAAATTATTATTTACACATGATTAACATCTTTCATACATAACATATCACACAAAACTCTCAAAACATGTAACAAAATCGAACAAAGAATCATGAAAACAAATCGGCAAGCTTTCAGGATTAATTTTAGTTCCAATTTAATTAGAGCCTTCGTGGTTATTTTAATCATCAAAACTCCTTAATTATTTAGAACCAGCTTTGTGCGTAATCTTAAACATAGTGCTAATCAATTTAAAGACACTTCGTGTAGAAATTAAACCAAGAAACACATAAGCACAATGAGTCGAATTGGAAACATGCAACAAGTATGGCGTCACCTCACCTTGCTTTAACATGCATATTTTCAGAATTACTCTAGCCCTTAGAATTAATACAAGATAAATCAACTTCGTGTATAATCCACCTTATATTATATTCGGCATATGAAGCTATCACCTAAGGAGAAGCCACGACCTAGGCAGCCCTCAAGTGCATCACTTTTGTGCATATGAATTCAAAAAATAAACCAAAATACAAACCCTGATTACCTGCAAAATTACTGCCCCAAAACCCTAATTAATTTCGAAACATGCTTAGAATAAAAATAAGAAACTACACAACCAAACCACAAATTCGGAAGTCTAACTTCAAATTTATAAAACCAAATAAGCATCCACAAATCCTTACAAACTTCATAGACAAAGCAATGTATTTATACAGAAAAATAAAAGCCATGGAAGAAGAGTGAATCACACTTTGTAGAAACCTTAATTGAAGCTCGGCAAATATGTGGATTCGATGGAAGGTATGGTGCGATTTAGGATTGTGATGGTAGGGGGAATCAGCTGATATTTTCTTGGTATTTGTGGTACTGACAGAGTTTTGGCTTTGTGAAAGTGAGAAAGAAAAGATGATATTTTTGTGTCAAAACCGTGCTTTATATAGAGGCAAAGGGTGAGAGGTTCGGCAGCAACTAGGATTCACAAACCTAGTTTTTTCTCAAACTTATCATGCTGGCAGATTTGACCTTCGTGTGAAGATTACAGAATATCTCTCTCTAGAAAATAGTTATTGAGTTGATTCTAACTGATTTGAAAACTAGACTCCTATAGCTTTCCATCTATATATGGTAAGCCATCTGGTTCAAAATGAACTATTCTGGAGAGTCCGTGGAAGTTGGATGACGTGCACAGGAATTCTGTCGAATTTAATCAGGATTTGCTACGATTTTCTTCCTCTTTTTCTGAATTATCTCTTCCGATTTTCTTCATGGACCATTGCTTCATGGACTTTTTGATGAACTCAGCTCATTCCTAGTTGGATAAATAATCCATGAAGCTACCGCAAGTTTCCCTTGTTGGACCGGGAAAACCTTTCTCTCTCGGCAGGTATCAAGTTCTTCTTCTTGGCAGCTTTGACATTTCTGTGTTGTGACTGGCATAACTTCATTCTCAGGAGAGGTTTTGGTGCGATTCAAAATTTATTAGAAACTAGACTCATAGAGCTTTCTGTGCATATGCAGCTTGCCTTCTAGTTCCTTATAAATCGTCTTGGAGAAATTCTAGAAGTTGAGTGATGTGTCCAGGAATTTACTGAACTTGCTGGATTTGCATCCGATGAGTACTTGTAATTTCTAACACCTTATTTTGCTCCAATTGTTATGACTCATTTCATTGCTCAGTCCTCAACATGTCTACTGCATATGAGAGAAGAAAAATTCATCAAAAACATTGTCTATGTTTTACAAATTCAACAAAATATCTCTGAGAGTTGCAATTCGGCTTTTGACAATTTTTCTACATTTTCTTCTATTTTCAGCACGTTTTCACTTAAATTTTACCAAAACTCATGACTCTATTATATGACTCAATCTAATACAAATAAGGATTAAAGCAAAGTATAAATGAGGGTAAATCACATTAAGAACATCGCATTTTATGCTCTTATCATATAGTATTCTGCAGAGGCCCTTGAACTCAACTTTGTTGTAAGAAACAAGAGTACGATGAAATGACGTCTATAATGAAGGTTTCTCTCACATTGTTGTTCCTTTAGGTTTGGTTTACCATATCTCATCACCTGCTTTTAAGGTCAAAGATCGGGACAATCATCAATAGCGTTTGTTGCTGTCAAGTACCTAGAGATGGATGACAAGCTCTATAAAATTTCCTATGAGATTACCAAACTAATCTTTCTGAAGAAACTGACATACGTGTTGATCGAACTAAATAGCTAGGGTACGGTACTGAGGAAGATATCTATCTCTTTGTTTTTCAAGAATCTAGTTGGTCACTGCCCTTCTTGTGCTCTTATATATCATCACGTTTACGGTTTGCCCCGGCCAACGATTCTTTTTGCACTCCCTACATATTTCGTTTTGCTAATGGATGATTTCAAATGGGTGGAGCGAGCGACCTTATGTTTAGGGCATCGCCGCATTGGTGGCTCCATCTATAGCTTGGCCTATATATATTTAGTTATTAACTAATTTGTAGGCTTGTAATAGGGGTGGGCGTTTTGGCCCGAGGGCCCGAAAGCCCGACCCGAAAAACCCGAAAAAACTCAAAATGGGCCGGGCCCTGATTTTCGAAAGCCCGAACCCGAAAAAGCCCAACCCGAATTTGATTAGGCCCGAACGGGCTAGGGCCCTGTTTTTCCGTGGCCTGAAAGCCCGAATCGGCCCGATTCTTATATGATGTTGTCATATGTCAGTTGTTGATTGGTCGATTATTAATTTAAAAAAACTAAACCCTAAAGCCCCCCCCTCTCTCTCTCTCTCTCTCTTTCTCTCTCGACAAAAACTTAAAATTGAGACAGCCCTCACCTCACCCAGCCGCCTCAGCCCTCGTCGTCGCCTTGCCCAGACCTCGCCGTCGCCTCGCCCAGCCCTCACCAGCGCCTCACTGTCGCCTCGCCGTCGCCTCGCCCAGCCCTAGCCAGCGCCTCACCCTCACCTCGCCATCGCCCTGGCCCTCACCTCGCCCTCGCCCTCGCCCTCGCCCAGCCTCGCCGTCGCCCAGCCTCGCCTCGCCCTTGCCCTCGCCGTCGCCCAGCCTCGCCCTCACCCCCGTCTCCCTCGCCCCGGCCAGCCCTCGCCTCTCCTCTCCTCTCCTCTGCCTCGCCACGTTTTTGGGCCCGAAAAAAACTCGAACCCGGCCCGAACCGCCCCAAACGGGTTTGGATCGGTCCCCACATCTCAGAAAGCCCGAACCGGCCCGAGCCCGAAATTTCGGGCTTCGAATCGGGTTCAGGAAAATTTTTTTTGGCCCGTGTCCAGCCCTAACTTGTAACATGCGATGATCCGTAATTAATCTTTAAAATACTATGCATAGTACAAGACTTCTAGAATTTATAATAATCTTTAAAATTTAAATATAATACAACCTCCTAAATAATTTTGTTTGGTGGAGTCGTTTAGTTGACTAATGTTTAAGCCATAGACTGAAAAATAAAATAATAGATATCAAATTTAACCTGGCTTATGACGGCTCCGAGAGTTTCGGAGCTCAAAGCAAAACCTACGTCAGTCCCATCCAACCGGAGTCTCCTCCGGAACACAGCTCGACAATCCCCAATCGTCACCGAGTTGCAAGTGCAATCTTTTAGCAGTGAGAAAAGGCATCATAGCGCAGGGGCTCTACCTTTACTCGGTGATCTCCAATTGGTCCTGGTTTTGGGTGCCTCATATACAAGTCGATCAGTTTAAGGCTGCTGGCTTTTAGATGGAGGACGGTGGAGGTTTCGATTGGATGGGCATATCATTCTTCAGTGAAGAAGATTGACACCGGTGCTGGTATGTACTAGAAGGTGTGGCCGCCAAAGGAAAAGTTGACGAGATTTAACGTTGAGCCGACGGTCGTCAAGGCTGTGTCGCCGAAAATGGATGCGCCTGGCCGGGGGCGAGCTGGTCGCTAGACCTGGGCGATGGCAGGGACGGCACAAGGCGTCGGGAAGGAGCTGCGCTACAGAATCTGGGTTTGGGGTCCCGGACTTGGCCGCCCTGGGTTTAGCTTAAACAAGGTTGGTGCTTTGACCATTGGGCCTGCGCTCAAAGCAGGGGTTGCAAACTTGATCCCCATGGGGCTCTAATGCTGAGGGCACATGAAAGACGTAGACATTGGGTCCTTGTCTGAGTAATATTGAGATTTTAGTTATCTGATTTTTTTATCATTTGACTGTACATTAATTGAGTTATTAGGAGATTATGTAGTTAGTGTTTTAGTCTATTGCTGCAGATTCTTTATGAGCCAATTTGTAAACAGTGAAGATGCCGATCATAGTGCTTGTTTGTCTCTACTCAACAAATTTTGTAGAGTTTGATGTAACATATCTATTGGTCATTATTTTAGCAATATAATTTCGATCGACTCAAAAAAAAAGAAAAAAGTCAAGACTGAAAATGAGTAGCTAAAGTCAAACGTTTATGCCTCATATGTCCACCTTGACCACATGAAAAAACATCCAACGAAAAAAAAACTAAACTCGCGAACCAACCTCTTCATTCATTTGTGTCAACAAAATAGCTACAAATTATTGGATTAATTAGAAGAAAAATGCACAAGATCTATCGACTAAATATGATATTGTCAACATAAATAGGGTTTCAGTATGAAAGACTCATCGTGACACCAAACAATACTAAAAACGCAAGAAAATGCATGTCACTGAGGATGATCTTGTCAAAAAAAGAAAACATATCATGGTTACACAATAATAATTTTGTTTTGTTTTTTTATTATTGTTAGAGTACTCCCTCCCTCGTGTGAAATACTCTAACTATGCATAACAATAATACAATACAACGCCTGTTCACTATAGCAACTTCAAAATTCGAACAGAGCATACCTAAGTATGTAAGAACCACTTAAATCACTTGGTTACTAGGTTGATAGGACCAAGGACTAAAATATCCTCGATAACCTCGATATTTCCTCGAAATTTCCGTTTTTTTCAAACATCGATATTAATACTCATATCTTTCCGATATTTTACTTTTAGTCTATTTTTATCTAAATATACAATTTTTATATAAATTTTTGGTAAAATTTCCATCGATATTCGATATTTTCTCGAAATTTCCTTCGAAATTTCTTTTTTTTCAAACGATCGATATTTCTGTAATCGTCGATATTTAATACCTTGGATAGGACTCTCCTCCCTTCCCACAAACTTAAGTTTATGCATTATTGTCGGTTTGAGAAGAAAAAAAATAAAAAACTAAAGATAATACAGGTAGGATTTAATGTCGGACGAAACAAAAAGAACAAAAGCAAGAGAGAAAGAGATATACACGAAGAAATAGAGTTGATATAAAATAGAACCAAACCCCTTTCACCACATGTCGTTCGTTATCTCCCTATTTATAACTAGAAATCACAAGTCCATCGAAGCATCAAAACATATCAAAAGATTCATATGCTCTCAGAATGGAAGCTGATGTATCTATCTATTGCAATTATTCTTAGTTTTGAGGAGATATTATAATATAATATAATATATAGTTTGGGTTTCTCTGTCTTTTTTTCCGAGATATATTCACCAGAAATTGTTGGGTTTTGTTTGGATTGATGAGCGTAATGAATTTGGTATTGGTTTTGATGGTGCTTCTCTTTGGAAGATTTTGTATGGCGGATGCCAATGTGGTCTTGATTGGGAACAATGTTACCCTCTCTTTCGAGGACATTGAAGCTAGTTTTGGTGAGTTCGATTGTTCTGGGTCTTTAATTTCATGGTGAATTTGTGAGGATTTTAGGAAAAGAAGAGGAATTGGTGTTTTGGGTTTATGATTGTTTGGTTAGTTTAAGTGCTTGAAGGGTGTTTTATGTTTGTTTGTGTGTGCATGTGTTTATTGTGTTTGATGTTTTATGCATTTCTTAAATGTGTTTCAGCCCCGGCAGTTAGGGGTTCTGGGGAGTGTGGACTGTTGTATTTGGCCGAGCCGATTGATGCATGCTCGACATTGACTAATGAAGCCGGACCCGGCACGAATTACAGCTCCCCTTTTGTGTTGATTATCAGAGGAGGGTGCAGTTTTGAGGAAAAAGTTAGAAGAGCTCAAAAGGCTGGGTTCAAAGCTGCACTTGTGTATGACAATGAAGACGACGGCGTCTTGGTTTCAAGTAATGACCTTTCTTTCATAAATTTCTGAAATTCAGTGTTTGTGTTGCAATAACTGATTTATGGTTCATACATGCTTCTTATTGGGATTGGTGAGTGCGATTTGTTAGGTGCTTGAGCTTGTTTTGTGTAGGTATGAAATGTTTCTGCTTTACGCTTCCATTTGTTTAGGAAGTTTGAACCTGTGTTTAGCTAGTTAGCTTGGGGAAAAATAAGTTATGATGCAGAGTTTAATGGTGAAGCATCAGTCTAGAATCCATACCTGATTAGTTTAGCATATTTCCATAGAACTAGGGTTTTGCCAGAAGGAAAACAATTGAGGAGGAGTTGGATCGAGATTTCCCGAGATAATATTGATTTAAGCAACCAACTTTGCTTCTTTTTAGCCTTTGGTCTGATCCAAAAAGCAAAATTTATTTCCGAAGTTCAAGATCTTCTCTTGGTTACTGGCTCATGACAGAGATTAACATGTTCCTCACATCAGAACATATTGTGAACATGGGAAGATTTGTAGTTCATGTTTTTCTGCATTGTTCCCAACCTTATGACAAAGTTATTCCAATGGGGTTTTGGCTTCAGAAAAACCTGGAATGAGGAGAAGCTGGGGGAGCTTTCTGCACCCTTCTAGCGCTATTGGGGGAGGGTTGATTGGTCAGATCAAGTTTTCAAGTCCTCTGTCAGTTCACTGAGCAGCAAACCGGAATTTTCTGTCCATCATCTTTAGAGGTTTAGTGTTCTCTGAAAAAAATTGAAGCCTGAAAAGATGTTGGTGGTGGTGCTTTGTGTCTGAGATAAGCAGGGTTGTGTTCCTTTGCACCCTAAATGTCTGTCTGGGTTGTCCAACCTAACAACCCAAAAAGTTGTCATTACAGCTCTTTATCCTGTAGTCAAATCTGGAAATATTTTTCCTAAAATTAAGTTCATGTCTTGGCCTCATGGCCACATAAGAATTTCTGACACTTTCAAAGAAAAGACCTTATTCATGTTTGCTGATGGGTCTCAAATTTTTCTAGATAATTCTGGATATGATTTACCTTGGAACTTAGAACAGGTCTACAGGGTAAGATAAGTGAACTATAATGGACCCTTTACTGAAACCCGGGGTGAGGGGAATGTAAACATTTTTGATTCTCTTTATAGATTATCAGGCTTAGAAAACCTAGGATTAATGTTGAACCCACTATTTAATACTGCTTCAGGTTTCACCCAGATCAAATCTAGAATAGGCTAGAAAAGGAATTGAGCAGACTTGAACTGGCTGAGTGAGGAATCCCACCTCATTGCTCATGTGAAAAATGAAAAAGAAGTCATGCCCCCCTTCTAATTCAGCGAATAGGACAAGATCAAGTTTTCACAGAACTTAAACCTACATGGTAACATCTAAATGGGTTTGATAAAAAGCATCAGTTTATATGGAGTAAAAAGTAAGAAACATTGTTTTCATTGGTCTCTCTTCCCACTTTTTTTTTTTTCTAATTGTTTGCTCATCATGCATCTTTTTAATTTTGGTTGTTTGTTTTTTCCCCCTGTTTGTTCCTTTTGAGAATCATATTGTTTTACTTATTTGAAGTTAAGTACATAGTCAACATTAAGTCAAGTTGTTGACCAGTACGACTTGTCTGGGTTGATGAGTACATGAAAATGACCTGTTATTGTATCAGTCTTGATTCTGAGACATGCATATTTATTTAGGAAAGGTTTTTTTTTTGCTTAAATGTTGCACATTCAGAGTCAAATATCATATTATGATGCATAGTTATTTTCACATTTTTTGAAATCTCCTATTGGGATGGAGCAAGACGCCATCATTGGGATGGTACTATGGTAGAACTAGGGCTGGGCGCGGGCCGGGCCGAGCCCAAAAATCCCAAAGCCCGACCCAAAACCCGACCCCCTCGGTCCGAGCCGAGCCGGGCTTTTTCCCAGACGAGGACCGGCCCGAGACCGAGCCCGACGAGCCGAGCCGAGCCCTCGGGCTTTTTCGGGCCCAAACTCCAACCCCCACCCCAGCACCGCCCACCACCCTCTGTGACACCTCCAAGCCCTTGCGCCACCTCCTCTCCCTCACTCTCTCCAACTGCTCCGACGACGTCGCTCTCAACTCTCCAATCCCTCCACTTCCTCAACTGCCCCATCGCCCCCATTCTCCTCCCTTCCAATCTCGTCTCCTCCCTCCGCCTCCTCCGTCATCAATTACGGAGCCATGAAAAGGCAGAAACCCTAAAATAGAGAAATTATCAGAAAAGGCAGATCTGTCCCGCGCAGAGGGAGAAATCAGTAACAAAATCCCAAATTGATAGCACAATAAGCACATAGCATCAACCAAGCCTCGTGGTGGAGCACGATTGGGTATGAGGGAGAAACCTGGGTAGTGGTCGGTGGAGCACGAAGAAGAAGAACAAGTCGAAGAGGATGAGGCGCCGGGAGTAAATGAGGCGGCGTCGCAGGTCGATTGGGTCGCAGGTGGGCCGTGGACTGGTGGAGCACGATTGGCCGATTTGGTCGCCGGTCGCAGGTTGGGTAGAGGCGACTTGAGGAGGGAGGCGACTGGAGGAGGGAGGCGACACCGCGACAGGAGGTTCGAGGTCTTGCCGGTCTTGGAGGCGACTGGAGGAGGACAGATCGACAAGAGGTCTTGCCGATTTGCCGGTCTTGGAGGCGACTGGAAGACGGAGGAGGACCGAGCCACCGAGGAGTCGAGGGATGGAGGCGCAGAGGGGTTAGGTTAGAAATGAAGAAATGAAGAACTTTTTTTTTTTTTTATGTACATATATTAAAAAGTCGGGCCGGGCCGGGCTTTCGGGCCCAAAAATGTTCAAGCCCGAGCTCGGACCGACAGGGACAATCTCGGGCCGGTCCTTCGTCGGGCCGGTCTTTAAATTTCCAGGGCTCGGCCCGCGTCGGGCTTTTTTGGCCGAGCCGGGCCGGGCTTTCGGTCCTTCGGGCCCAAACGCCCAGCCCTAGGTAGAACACTTCTTTTTTATAGAGACCGCTGAGAATAACTATTTCCTTGTACACCTTTTTGCATTTTTGTGCTCCTATGTGGTACACTTGGAGGTGCAACAATTTGTCAATAAAACAGATTTTCATTTGGAGGAATAATAAAGAGTGGAATATTGGTTTTAAGGGAAGTCGTGTTGCAACTGAACCACATAATGTCAGTCTCCTTCTATCTCTCTCTCTCTCTCTGTTATTATTATTTTTTTTAAAGTGAGATTCTTGGATGTCTCTGTTTCTGTTTCTTTTTTATTTTTTATTTGTAAATTAGAATGTTGGTGTTTCCTGCTGCGACAATGGTCAGTTTAGTGCATAAATTGATTAGTAGTTTTCTCTGATCTACTGTAAATTGCCCATTTCCATCCAATATAGTGTTATTGTAGAAGTGTTCATCCTTCTGCAAGTGAGTGAAAAATACGTTTATGCAGTAGTTGAAGGTGAAAACTATATGCTATGAAGCTTGCGTTTATGCAGTTTCTGTTCTACTTATGTCTATTGTTTTGTTCGCCCAAGTGATTTAAGTTACATATTCTTTACCTATGCATTAACTGCTGTCATTTTTAGAAAGTACAACTAACATTTATGTCACAGTGGCAGGAAGTTCAGTTGGTATAAAAATATATGCAGTTTTTGTTTCAAAAGCTTCTGGAGAAATACTGAAAAAGTACGCTGGACTCGCTAACATGGAGGTGTGGCTAATTGCAAGCTTTGAGAACTCCGCATGGTCGATCATGGCCATTTCCTTCATTTCCTTGCTTGCCATGTCCGCAGTATTGGCTACTTGCTTTTTCGTTCGCAGACATCGTATAAGGAGAGACAGGCCTCAAGCTTCTCGGGTCCGGGAATTTCATGGAATGAGCAGTAGATTAGTAAGAGCAATGCCTAGTTTGATTTTTACTGCCGTTTTAGAGGACAACTGCACTTCAGTAACATGTGCAATATGCCTCGAGGACTACAATGTTGGAGAAAAACTGAGGATTCTGCCTTGTCGTCATAGTAAGTTTGCCTTTTGTTTTTATTTATTTATTTATTTTATTTTTTGCGTGTTCTAGTTTTCAGGCCATATCAATATTGTTGTTTGTTTTTGTTTAATTTGGTGGCATGGTGTTTTTAACATTAGCTCTTTGAACGAGATATCTAATAATTTCCTGCCCAGGATTGCTAATATGTGATAAGTACTGTTACTAGGCTCATTGAGACCAGTCAAGATATAGGTGATGATTACAAATTGTGATTATTCATGAAATCGCAAAGTGGCTTGGTTCCACAAGGTGCCTTGTGTTTAATTTATCTACTAGATAGTTAGTACCATTTGTAAAACATATTTATTAGAGGAAGAAAGAGCTAACTTTTTATATTCTAAGGCGAAATCTAGCTTATGTGTAGTTTCTTGAAGTACCGAATGAGGGACTTTATAACAGGCAAACTTGGTTTTGGTATGGGGCAGTGAGCACTTCTGTTTAAAAATTCTGGTGAAATGAATTGTTGCTCACTGCACCATTTCTAAAAGTCTAAAATCTATTTATTAGAGGAAGCTAGAGCTAACTCCATATTCTAAGACGAAATTTAGTTTATGTATAGTTTCTTGAAGTACTGAATGTAGGGACTTTATAACAGGCAAACTTGGGTTTGGTAAATGTTGGTTCCCCGCCGAATCAAATAACTCAAATAACCTGAAATGACTTTTTGGGTACTGTACAAGCTCTTAGGTAATTATATCTTTATTAACTGTAAAAGCCAACACATGTTTCAGCTCAAGGGCCAACCAGCAAGAGAAGCTATAGAATCTCTCTGGGGTCACTCGCAATATAAGTAGGAACATCTTTGTGCTAAAACTTCTTGGGCTGGGTTATCAATGAAACCTTATTATTTATAGTGCAGTGAGCACTTCAGTTTAAAATATCTGGTGAAACTATTGTGGTACTCCGTTATTGACAGAAGTTGTATAGTGAAATAAGTAGCATCTACAAGCTTTCCAGGCTATGTGGGCCCTCAGGCCAAACTTCACTTCGGTTGTAGTTAGTTTTGCGTTTAAGTGTTTGATTGTTCTCTATTTGGCTAGTTTGATTTGTATATCGTCTGATTTGGTGGATCATAGCTATTTCTCTAGTTTCTTTTTTTCTTCCTTTTAGTTTGTACTCGGTGGTCGTTTTTTTAAAACTATTTTTAAGTGCTATGAGCACTTAACTATTCAATTTATCTGGCTAAGACGCGTTATATTTTAGTTCTCTCTTTCGAGACTGCATTTTTTCATTCTTTTAAGGTTGGACTGTACAATTCTCGTGGGTCTCTTTGCGCTATAATTTACTTACCAACCTTCTTGTCTTCTGTTTGTTATCGTTAGCTATCATTTCAAATTGTATTTTAGCCCTGCTATATCAGATTTGTATGTTTCTTACAGTTTAGTATGATAGAGAGTTTGACTTTTGTTTCTGTTTTGTCTTTTGTATTTCCATAACATGTTATGGGATTTAATTGGGCATCCAGACTAAAAGAAAATGAGATTTGATTGGGCCTAGTTCCTACTCTAGTAATATCTGATGTTATGAGACTTAAAATATTGTAATGCATGTTGTACTGGAAATGTAAGTTTCTCTTAATGATGGAAACTGTCATATTATTTTCAAGTAAAATGTTAGAAATGTCAAGTAGCTTAAAATGCTGGAAACAAATCTAGCTCTCCAACCCTGGGGACCGTGTCTGGTTGCTTCAACTTCAAAACATATCAATATCAAAATTCAACTTCTGTGTTTAGTAATAGAGTAGAATAAAAGGGATCCCCTTCCAACCCATCCAAATCACCCTAGTCTTGTACTGTGATTCAAATGAGAGATTCTCCAGGGCTTGTTTACTTGTATTTACTTAATTGTGACTATGAATGTACAGTTCCGATAGTTTGTTATTTATTTCAATAGCATAGCTCAATTCATATTCCTTCGGGTTTTGCAGAGTTTCATGCTATCTGTGTGGACTCATGGCTTACGTCATGGAGAACCTTTTGCCCAGTTTGTAAGCGTGATGCAAGAACCAACACGAGCGATCCACCGGCTTCAGAATCGACACCATTGCTTTCATCCGGTCCATCCTCTGTGGCTTCCTCTGTACTGTCATCTATGAGATCATCACTGGCATCATCTTCTGCCATTCAGATACTACCAGCATCATCAAGGTCTCCTTCTGTTTCTCATCCTCACTCTCTTTCTAGCTCAACATACATCCAGCAGTCCCTTAGGTCTTCCTACCGCCAATCCCCTTCTATGAATGTAAGTCGAAGCTCAGTAGACCTGCGGAATTCTTCATCCCAAAGGTCTCATGCTTCCTATTATATTTCACCCCACTCTTCGTACTACCCATCTTTATCACCACTGAACTCGAGATATCTATCTGTACCCGTTCCAAGCCCGAGCAATGCTTCACCAAATTTCATGAGTTTTTCCAGTCATCAACAGCATCCACTACATTGTAGTGAGTCAGCAGCAACCTTTTCTCCCTTTACTTCTGCTCATTCTCTTCCTGAGTGCTGATTCCAAACTGACCATATAGTCGAGTTCCTTGGGTACTTGCTGCCAAGTTATAAGAGGGAGGTAAACGAAGATGTTTTCACCACTTTGACTTCAAATCACTAGTTGCAATATCATGATTGGGCTCATCTCATGTGGATGCTTGGTATCTGATCGATTTTGCATCTGAAATGTGTCTTCATACCGGCTCACGTGTATATTATAGCATAAGGTTGTCTATAGGTCTGATTTACAAGAGTGTATATGGGGTTTCAGCATCTGACATCTATCGAATCAGTGAGGAAGTCAAAGACTGCATTCTGTGCTGTATTGTGATGAATATTTGCGTTTGATTTTTGGCATTGGTGAGATATTATTAACCACTAATATGAGCTGTGTACAAAACTACAAATAAAGCTTATAGAAATGCTAGTTTTTGCTTGATTTTGTTGATGAACAAGTTTTTGGTTGATCATCTCTCGACTGGTGTCATAAATTTTTATCCTTCTTTTCTTAGCTACTTGGAAAACACGGAATGATAGTAACAACTCTTTGTTCTCATTTCCAAAGGAACACAAGCTATTTGCATCTTGTAATCCAAAAGAAAACATGAAAGAAACACGTAAATAAACTTGCAAATAATGGTTTTCTTGAAACTTTCCGGAACCAACTTGGATTACCATACTCCATTTCCAACTGAGATTACTTGCACTGAATCATTGATCCAACTGAGATCACTAGCATTGATCTACTATAAGGATGGGGAAGAGCTGAGAAGGTTGTTCATCCATCCATCCAAACTGAAAACTGAAAACTGCACAAAGCACACTGTTACATACTTGCAGAGCGTTACTCCAACTGCATGACTTAAACTTGCAAACTGTGTCTTTTATTAAGATAAGTTCATCACTTTGATTGACTCCAATAACACGTTTACTTATTTAGAATGAAATTCATTAGGAATAAAAGAAGGAAAGAATGAGAGACAGAATATAATTATATGTGGAGATTTCAATTTCATTGAGTTGTTTACTTATCGCATGGGGTAGGTGTGAAATTCTTAGTTTTTTTTTATTTATTTTTTTAGTATTAGACGATGAATGGATTGACGTTGTTTTGATATGGTAGGAATAATAATTACAATTAGTTTGATTACTAAAATACATCTATTATAATACCACTATTAATTTCAATTATTTAGAAATACTAAAATTACGTGAGGGTAGTTTAGGTGACAAAAATTGATATAAAAAAAAAATTTCGATTTCTGAAGTTGGAGTTGAGACCCACATCATTCAATTTCCTTGATGTATTATTAAACGTCAGAATTCTCTGATTGTGGAATCGATTTCACCATCTTCAATTCCATTCCAAGTTAGTAAACGTGCCTAAATTTACTGATTACTTTTTTTATAATGGAGTGTCGAATTAGAGAAATCATACCATTTAGTTCTAGAATTGCCTCTTCTGTAGCTCTTTGCTATCTGGTACCATTTAAAAGATGTGATACCATTCATAGCTACATAGTACATAATGTAGATCAGATATTAGTGATATTTGTTCAGTTCTATAGTACAGTTAAGCTAAAACATTCCAAGCACCAGGCCACTGAAAACCTCGGTAATATCTTTTCAAGGAACAATCTTCTGTCTCTTTTATCAGGGTCTCGCACATCGTTCACAAATGGCAGTACAATGAGAATCAACTTCGATGGAAGATGGTTTTCCATTCCAATAGATGCTAATTAACTTTGATGTCACAAAATATAGAGGATGTTGATCAGCACTGCTAAATAACATTAGTTTCGAAAGTTCATTTAACACACATCGGATGGAATACTAACAAAGGAATCTATTGGGAAATAAGTACTGAGTGCAAGGATGCTTTTCCGCTGTGGCGAGAAGTTGCCGCCTCCATTGGTTGACGCAGTGGCGGAGCCAGGACTTCAAACTCGGTTTGTGTGTTGGGGGGGGGGGGGGGGGGGGGGGGGGTTCAATTACAATATACTCAAAATTTTGTTCAAATAAAACAAAAACAATAAAAATGTACAAGAAAGTAATAGTCTATTCATTTGTTACATCACATGTTTTGTTTTGGTAAGTAAATTAGTTTTTTTATTTACTAATAATAACGATAAATTCATCATATGGTACCTAATGTATAATCAATTGGACACTTTGATACCCAATGTTTTAAAGATGACAGTTTGGTACCTGAAGTTACCTTTTATGTGACACTATAGCACTTATGTTGACTTCTTTGTTAAATATAAGGGGTAAAATTGACATTTAAGTATAATCTATAAAAATAAAATAAAAACTTGTATTTTCTTAATATTTTAGGTTAAAAACATACATTTTGTAATGTTTTTTAGTTATGTTTGAAACATAAGTCAAGAAATGCAATCGTGGTGATATAAACACTCACAAGACTACTTCATGGAGTTATAACTAATCAACCAAATGTATTATCGTAGGTATTCAAATCACAAATACTAGATTTACTAAACAAAATTTCAATTATTTTACCTTCAACAAAACTCAAAATTTTAATTCATTTTTTTTTTGACAAAAAATTAAATCATATGTATTTTCTCCCAAAAAAAAAAAAGAAAAAAAAAATGAATACCAAGCTGATAGCCAATAGGTTTAAATGCATAACACTTATGTTTTTAACTTTTTTATATAAATATATCTAAATGTCAATTTTACTCTTTACATTTAACAAAGAAGTCAACATAAGTACTATAGTGTCACATAAAACTTAACTTCAGGTACCAAACTGTCCTCTTTGAAATATTGGGTACCAAAGTGTCCAATAGGCCATTCGTCAGTATTATAGTAGGAATTTACCTCTAAAAATTAACTATTAATTTAATGAATATTTTCTTTATGTATTTAATTTCTCATTCAAAATTGACTATTTATCCATTGGTTGTGAGAAATTGGGGGCGGGGTTTAATGATAAAATTAAGTTAGAATTAAACCAAATTTTAATGATAATTAACTGATAAAGGAAGGAAAATTTAATAAGCCTAAAACGGGGGGTCCGGACCACTTCGGGCCTGAATGTAGCTGCCCCTTGGCGGCGAGGTCGGTTTCTCTCTGGTGCCTTCTACTGGTACTTAAAGCATTTTGTTGAATTGTTGTTCTTATACTCATCCACCATTGTTGATTTGCAAAGACTAACATTGAACTAGTGTTGCATATTCCAACCACCGCAAAACCAGAATCGTAGAGTGCAATAATAACTTTAAACCTGAAATATAAGATATTACAACAAAGTGAGAGAAAGAAAAAGTCTGCTTATGAAATGAATACATCAGTGTGAAAAGGAATCTACAAAATCATGGACATTTCACTACCATTTTGACAGTACCCAATCAGATGTGATTAGAAGAACCACAAAAGGCAAGTCTAATCTTCCTTTTCTCCAGCTTCTCTGCTTTCCGCCTCGGCAGTAGAACTTGTAGCTTGATCGACCTTATCTCCCCTACCAACCCTGAGAGGTTCTTCCTCGGTGGCTTTTCTAACAAGAATTATTGTCACTACCACAAAAACCAGTACATACACAGTTCCAAGCCCAATAAACGATGATATAAAGGACGTAACTGACAGACTGCCACCAACTCTTTCTTTAATCGTTCTTCCTTCCTTAAATCCTTCAAGAAACTGCGAGACTTGAGATGCTTGATCTTCTTCACCAATGCTTTCTGAGCCGTTGACCTGTTTGTAAGAAAATGTCAAAATCATTATATGTAATGCATTTCTATAAGCAGAACTGTCAAGAACACCAGTTCACAAGGTAATCTTTAAGCAGAAAAAGAAACAGGAAGATAACAAATTAGTTTGACTTTGGCCTATGTAAATTAAGCCATCAACTATAACTGCAATTCACTCTAATTTGTTTAAGTTCATTAATATCTCGACAATAAAAGTAAACCAGACCCATGACCCAGAACACAATCTAGGAAACTGCGCCTTTGAGAACAAACACCACTATCAAACCGGGATAAATTGTTCAGTACTGATGAACATGAAAACAGTATAACTTCTCCCAATTTTCTGGTTTTGCTAATACTGATACCAATTGCTATATGTTCCTAAGGAGAATAAGGAGCTGGTAAAGGAGGAAGTTATGGTTTTTCTATTAAAGTTCCTTTGATTTCTGTGAGAAAAAAAGCCACCAAGGAACTGAGAACTTCAGTAGAGAACATAATAGCACCTAGTAATTTTACATAAATCCTAAAATTGGTGTGGTTTTGAAAATGTTCAAAGATGGTGTATCACCTAGACTTTTACAAGCCATAGATAACAG
Organism: Potentilla sterilis; assembly: GCA_963682095.1. Lineage (NCBI taxonomy): Eukaryota > Viridiplantae > Streptophyta > Magnoliopsida > Rosales > Rosaceae > Potentilla > Potentilla sterilis. The sequence goes on along the minus strand of OY821765.1, from coordinate 10,082,732 downwards.
AAAAATCTTGTTAATACTAATTGGGGTGGCTGCTAATATCATATCATGAAACTTCAAACCGGAAGTGTTGCTCAGTAATTAAGATCCCACTCTAAGGCAAATGAAAGATATGTGAGACTTCTTCCTCATTTTGATATATATAGAGTAAGAAATTTGCATGGAGCAATTAGAAGAGTTTAACGTTGACGCAAAGAAATTTAGTCTAGAAGTTGAAGAAGAGTTAGTCTTAACTAAAGCAGTCAGGAGATTTCCTCAAGCATCAGATGTAGCTCGATCATGTTTCTTGTCCAGATCAGATTGTGATAGGAATTAGCTAGATAAGCAAGTTTATATAAGGGATTTAATGTTGACCAAGATAATCCTCAATAGACAATCCTTCATGATATATATATTGAAAATGTACTGCAGCAATCAATATGGATTGCCAGATGCATCATATTCGGTTCATAGCAGAATGAGAAAGGAAAGGATGAGAAAGGCTACTTATGCCTTAGCAGCAAACAGTTTGACATATGTGAAACTGCAAGGTAATGTAAAAGACCTGACATGCAAGATGTTGGTCTGATCACTAGGTTCTTGCCCAAATGGTACAAAGAGCACTAAAATTTCATGAAATGGATTCCCATTTGCCTCAAGGACACTTCCAAAATATCCTTGTGTAACTAAATACACAAAATGACAATGTGAATGGACATATTGGTTATATGTATGAAGTTTAGAATACATGATCATGTTTATAATAGAATCTAGACACAAGTATTACTTTGTCAATTAAATGACCCTCTTTGCAGCCAAAACAGCTTGGAAGAGACACTACAAAGTTGGAAATCGTAATGAAGGAGATATTGATTCATGCAAAGAAGAAAATCTTTCCTGTGTGCCCAGCTTCTATGAACATGTGCTTCTGTAAGTGGTAAGCCAACATTACAGGATGCACCTAAGAAAATGGAAAAGCATCACTAGACTCTTTAGGTGCAAAATATTTTTCTTATCTCGTAGTCATTAAAAAATCAATTTTTTGTTGTTTTTTTTTTGTTAAGCAAGGGTCAAAACACCCAGAAACATTCAAAAATCAACTTTGACACTTGGAGAACCCACTTGAAGTCAGAAATCCTTGCGCATACAAGAGTGTTTTGGCGGTTTAGGTTCTAGGCAAAATAGATTCAAGGATACAAGAAGAGGGACACTACTTGCCGCTCAAACTGCAGGGACAAGTACAGTAGTATAAGCTGCTTGGTGAGATATTCCAATGCTCTGGAAGGGTTCCTGATGTTGTTTATCTCTGGATTATCTACAGTTTCTAGTAGTCACATGTTATAATGGACTAATATTAGGGGTTGGCTATGTGACCCTTTTTTTTTTTTGTCCATCCTGTTTTTGAAAAACAAACAGCTATTCATTGAAAACTCAAGAAAAGCACAAACGATATTTTCCCTTACCGTACATTTTGTGGTTTCTGCTTAATTTTTCATTGTCTACCCATTCTATTCATACATGTGGGGAAAGAATACATTTAGGACTGAATATATATATTCACACAAAGCTATGATATATTCACAAGATAAGTACAAAGCGTATATCCTTTCAGAGATGAATTGAGCATTTTTAGAAATAACAGTAATAAATAAAAATGTATACTTACTCTGAAGTACTCCTCCGTTCGATCCCAAACAACCATTTTTGGTAATTTTGTTTTCTTGTTCACTCCAAATGTATCAGCAAAATCTTCCCATTGTTTGAGCCCGACATAACCAAAGATGAGGTCTCGATTAGCAGATGCGGCAGATTTCAAAATCTTGATCAAGTTCTTTGACTTCTCATCATCCTCATCCTCAACAATTGTCAACACAAGGTTCCGTTCATCGTCCAATGATTTTAATGTGTCATAGTTGATGGGCATGGCCAAAGGTAACAAACTTTGTTTTATGAAGTCCTCCAAAAATTCCTCTGCATAATCAAATAGAAAGCTAAAAACACAGCACTTGAAAGTGAAAAAGAGATTCTCAAAATGTTGATATAAAGATACTTTTTGTCATCCAGATGGGAATTAGGAGTTCACACAGTAAACTGTTAAAAAGTTAAAGACAGGTTTTCTACATTATTTCAGTAGATTAGATCAATAATGAGTCTGAGATAGAGCTTGGCAATATATTTATGAGGCATGTTTGAGCTTTAACTCATGACTGGTTATATACTATCACTTGGGTCCAATCTTTCCCAGTGCCAAACATAGCCAACAGCCTCAACAAGTTAACCCAAAAACTGCGGGTTGCTATATATGAATACACAGTGAACAATGCAGAAAACACTTGAGGAGGGTTCCCTTACAATTCAGATATAAACAGCTTGCCCATCCATGCAACAGAAACCTAGAAAGTATAGTCTGTTTAAAAAATTGAAAGTGCTAAACAAAAATGTTTGTTTAGGTTTCTCCTAGTTGAAAATGGAACAGGAAGCTCATTCAAATATAAATAAAAAGTATGGATTCTAGATTGGAATTTAGTAAAAGTGAACTACAGCAGTGACATATCATGTATCTCAGTTTATCTGATTCCACAAACAATAAGGTGTAATGTTGTTAGGCACACTTAAGAGATTGCACTGCATACGTACTATGATATCCTGTACCAAAGTCTGCACCATTTTCCCCAAGGGATTAATATAAGTAGTTTATAGCAGTGAATTAACGAGAAATAACCAACCTTCAAAGGGGCCGTAAAAGACATGGCGCTCATTGTAACTTGGATGAATGGATACCAATGCGGGGACCTTGTCAAAATCATACAACATCATTGCATCCTCCGAGACATCCTTCGCAACAGCAAACCAGGCCTTCCTTTTGTACTTCAGCGCTAACTCAGATATCACAGACTCATCCAAGCCAAAACAAATATATATAGGGAAGAATGTGCCTGCTGCCCTGACAAAATCCGCAATAGCAGAGTCTGTATCAAGCACAGTAACATCCGGAGCTGCAAATTTCTTGAGATAACGAACAAGCAAATCGGCTTTCCTGGGCCCCTTATACTCTTGGGGCACACCATGTATGAACAGCTTCAGTGAAGGAAATCCACTACATCAACCAAACAACGTTTAAAAAAAAAAAAAAACACTAAAATCTACAATGCACACAGTAATTTCAAATGTAAAGCATTTCAATGTTGGGTTAGTGAAGCATACTCGACTCCGTATTTGTCACCTAGAGATCTGTACTTGTCAGCATTAACTTTTGCTATCACTATTGGATTCTTCAGTGCAGCTAGCATCGGCGCGGCGGCATCCAACTTAATCCATCAACAAGTAAATCAAAATTAAACTAACGAATTTCTCGATCATTAAAATAATAATAGGAATACAATAAATCCATTTGATCAAAAATTAGGAAGAGACAGACAGACAGACCTGAGGAGCGAGACGCTTGCAGTGGCCGCACCAGGGGGCGTGGAAGTCAACCAAGACCAAGTCCAGCGCTGAAATCGCCGATTCGAAGTTGGAGTCGTCCAGCTCCAGTACGGTCCCATCAGCCACCCAAGATGATGACGACGACGACACCACCACCCCCAATATAAAGGACGCTGACGTCAGCGCCCAGAACAAGACCGTGAAGCCGCCCATGCGCATCCTCTCCTTGTTTTTCTCTCTCTTTCTTTCGCGCGCACTCCTCGCTCGCTACACAAAAAGTTGCAGTCTTTTTGTTTGTTGTGTGATGAGTTCAGACTTTCAGTCTTCTGGAGTGAGGAGGAGGAGGAGGAGGAGGGGTGTTTACGTCTTTTCGGCCACTGCAGGTGAAAGTGAAAAGAGTTTTCACCTTTGACCGTAAAAGGCGCGGTAACAACCAAGTGGGCTCGTTGTTTTGCCGGTGATCGCTGATCAGATATAGTTGTGAACTCCTAACCGGCGCACTGCACAATCGGAGCTAATCAAAGTCAACTTCTGTAAAGTTTATGGGTCTGTCATAATGTTCAAAAAGAGACAGGAGGTGTATGTGTTCGAGTTTGAGAAAGAATTCAACGGGCCACATTAACACGGAGAAAAGGATGTATATTTTAAATGTCATCCTTGATATTACATAATATAATATTTTTAATTAAAGAGAATAATATCTTGTTACTTCAAAGGCAACTTACCCTATTTATTCCAGATTATGCATCAACCCAGTCTCGTTTAATAAATTTTCATGACCAAGATGCCAAAATAATAATCTAAATTATAAAATTTCTCAAATAAAAAAAAGAAAGAAAAGAAGAAGAAGAAATAAACAAAGAAAAAGTAGAAAATTGAGATGAGTGAAGAACCTGATGACCGACCCATCAGTCCCGTTCACTTAAATTAAAAAAATAAATAAATAAGAGAGGGCAGAAAAGCAAATGAGTCAAACAAGTTCCAGCACACTCTCTATTATAAAGTCAATTCTTAAATTTGAGGTTACTGAGTTGTGGATTATCATCTCTGCATAATCGAAGGTGTAATGGTTAGGGAGAATAGCCGAGAGTTGCCACCGGAGCCTCTTGATTTCTTTATTTGGACTGTTGAGGTAACCAAAGTTCCAATCTTTATTCATCAGTTTCTCTCATTCACTAACTAAAGTAGATCTTGTTTTGGGTACTTCTTAGTTTGACTCCTCCTACTTTTGTTTTCTTCTTGATGGGTTTTGTTCCATTGTATCTGCTAACATGCTTTGTAAGCTGGAGAGATTTTGGTTAGTTGGGTAATTGCATGATTGCCCAGTAAGAGTTTGAATTCCCTCAGCTATCAATCCATCCTTTCCAGCTAGTGTGTGAGATTAAACAAGATATTATGAGGTGTCAAACTTGAAGTTAGCAATATATATTGCAGTATAAATCATGAGAGTGAAATTAGGAAACATATTGAGTCCTGATACATGTCTTGATGATCAAAGGGTATTGGAAAATGATTATTGTGATGAAAGACTACTAAGTTTGTTGTTCTTGGTATTTTACTATGTCATGTTATGTTGGGTGATATGATTTACATGTCTGATGTGATTAACTGAAAACAGCGAGTCAAATTACTGTTAAGTCATTAGGTAGATTCTAAACATTGAAATAATTCAACTATGGTAGCTAATACTACACCATCTAATTAGTTAGTTGGTAGACTGTATAGTATATGAACATAAGCTTTGCTAAAAAAAGACACATAAGATTGAAAAGATTTCCCTCTTATTTCTATCGAATTGCTAGTAGTCTGTCTGAAAGAACTCATCCAAGTAATTTCCCAGGGAACGGTGGTGACTTTATAGCTTGAGCTCAACTTGCACCATAAGGAGAGGCAAATCACTATCTAACTTGTGTGTCAGTAAAAAGTAAAATATTTAGGGATATTTGTTCTCATACTTTTCTTTACCTTGCAAACAGGATGTTGGCCTGTGGTTGGAACAGATAAATCTGGGGAGTTACCGAGAAACATTTAAAGAAAATGGTGTCAATGGAGAGTACCTGGAAGGCATGTCCATGTTCACAACTGAGCAGATCCTTCGTTTTATAAGAAAATGTCACATGAAATGGGGAGACTTTATCACGCTGTGTAAGGAGCTAAGGCGAATTAAAGGTCAGCATTTGCTTTCTCTTATTATGCATTTGTATGACTGTCAGCAGTAGACACTCATTTTTCGTCTTAGAAAGAGAGGGAATGTGTCATTTCGTGCTTTTATCATTGCCACTTTTGGGTTACCTGTTAATTAGAAATTTATCGAGCAATCTTTCCATGTTGATGTAATATTTCAAGAAGAAAAAAGTAAGAAATATTACAGAAAATGAGAATGCCTCCATTTCATTCTTCTCTCGAAACATTTGTTTAATCACGAGTTTACCCTAGGAGAATGTTGACGTAGTCCTCTCATGAAGTGGGGCTCCCTAATACCTATTGCCGATGTTATGCACATTCATGATGTGCATAATCTCTAAGCTGAGTGAGTTTCACTGGTGATGCAAGGAGGCATGCGTTCTTCATTAATCTTATGCTTTTATCATCTGTTATGTTTGAAGCCTTTCGGAAGTCATGTTCCCAGAGCTGCAAATATGTCTTTCTTCGCTGGAATATGAATTACATTTAGATACCATCTACTTCTTCTAATACACATTTTAGTGTCCAGTTGCTTGCCTGAAAGGAGAACAAAAGGTCCGCACGCCGTGGTGGGCTCCGTCTTGCCTCTCAGTAGTATTTGTGAAGGTGGCAGAGCAAAATAGACAATCACGCGTTGTTTCCTTGAAGCTGGAACCATAGAGAGGAACATGTTATCTGTACCTACTTATATATTACTCCTTACAGAACGGAGTAGGAAAGTATCTTTTTTTTTTTCTTTTGCTTTTCCGGTTTTGTTCTTCACTGAAGAATTCTGTATTATAGACTTTTAATGTAAATATTACTGGTTGTTTGATTTATATGAGTAGATACTCTGAGAACCCACAGGGGCAATCACTTCTGTCTGCAAATCATCTGGTCAATTTTTATGAAGTTCCTAGTTGCTCATGATAGTTGAAATTGAAGCTTTAGACTGTGAGTGATGCTTCTGATATTGACGATTTGACTTTCACAAGTTAATGCTTCTGATATTTACAGTATTCGTTTTGCCACAGGTACATCCGCATTTTGTGCTTTTAACTGCTAAGCGGTCCTTGGTCATGAACCACTCATTGTTTGCATATATATATATATATATATACATGATATTAAATAGGAAAGATGGAGGAGAACGATGATTAAGTTTTGATTCAGCTGTGTTTTCTTAGTTAATCATGGACAACAATTTGGTGATGACAGACAAGATTACTTATTCTTCCTACAATAAACGGCCGGGTTCGAAAATGGGATGGAGCTTTCTGAAACACATGTTCGCAATCTGAATGGACTTGGGTGATCCTGATCCTATGTGATATCCAGATAATCGTACAACATATATTTGTAATGAGTATGGCTTTTGTAAACTGATAACTCTGCCTCAATCATCTCATGGTAGTAAGATAAGAGGCTTTCAAATGTGATATTGTTATACATGATTCTGGTTCTTACATACGTTTTTATGAGCTTGTGATCATTTAATCTAATTCGCATTATGTTTGCCAATAAAAATACATATTTTGAATGATCGTCTTGATGTGAGCGTGCCAGCAAAAAGTATGCGAGAACGATTTTTTTTTTGTTTTTTGCATACATTGAGAACAATGCATGATTTAAGTATGGGGGAAGAATTTACATGTTTGTTGAGTCATATAGTGAAAAATAGTAAGAAAAAAAAAATTGAAAGTCTTTGGTTTATATTTTCATTTGTTTGTTTAAATTTTGTTTTGTTTTTAGAGTATTTTCATTCACTCTTAAATCAAAGACATTGATCGATGGTAACGATAGTTAGTTGAGATATATGTGAGTATGAATTATTTGAGAAGGGTAGTTGACATATGGAAGACGATTACTTGTAAATATGCATAGTGAGTAATGATAGGAGCACAATGTGCGACGATATTATATGTTTTTACCCTTATTTATGCTTTGTTTAACCCTTATTTGTCTAAGATAGAGTCATAATATAGTTTAGTATTAATTTGGTAGAGTTTGGCGAAAAGTTGGTTAAGAATCCGAAAAATGACTAAGTTTGAGGAATCTGGAAAATAATGCAAGTTGTCTTTTTCGTGATTCTGAGATGAGTAAAAATGCGATCTATCCTTGTCCGAATTTAATGAAATTTGGTGTGCTTATTATTCATATACTGAGGAATGTTGTGTTAAAATTTCAGATCAATCAGAGTTCGGAAAGTCACCCAAAAGATGGCTGCAACTTGGCAGTCCGAGCAAACCAATCCAGGGACTTCCAGGATTTTCCTGGGACTGTGTCCCAACTTCGAAAAATCATTCCCGACGACTCATAAGGAATTTGATCAAACTGTTTTATATGGAGGTAGCTATGTGTGTCTAGTTTCTCTGGGACTTAGAATCGCATCAATCGGAGCTCTAAGGAGGAAGTTATGCCGGATTTACTGGAGTAAGGTCATTCTGCCGGGAAAACAACAACTATCCCGGTTGCACAAGGAAAGCTTTCCTTTGGACTTTTGAAGCATGGATCGGATATTATGGACCTAAAGATATGTCCATACTAACTTAATAAGAAGATTCAAGTCCAAGATAAGGCCAAGAAGAGTCTAGAAGAAAAGAATTCAGATAATAAGAGAAAGAAAAAGAATCCTGATTAATTTCGGGAAAATTCCTGTGCACGTCTCTCAACTTCCACGGACTCTCCCGGACAGCTCACAATGAATCAGAATTCGAGCCTTATATGGATAGAAAGCTACGGGAGTCTAGTTTCCAACCCAACTGGAATCACCTAAATATCTATTTTCTAGAGAAAGATATTTCATAATCTTCACTCGAAGGTCAAATCTGCCAGCAGGATAAGTTTGAGAAAAACTAGGTTTTGTAAACCCTAGGTGCCTCCCTTGCCTCTATAAATACCACAACATAATTTCAGAATAATCATCTTCTCTTCCTCACTTAAACTTGCCGAAACTCTGCCGAATTCTCTCCAAAAATCCTCACCAAGAACATAGCCGAACCATCTTTCACCACCTTTCATAAAATCATTCCAATCATCAATACCAATCCACTTGCCGAATTCTTCAACAAGGTTGTCACTTGGATTGTAATTTTCGATGGCTTTAGTTTCTTTGTATTTATACATTAATTTGTCTATGAATTATGTATGGATTCTTGGTTCCGATTTTGGTTTTGTTAATTATTCATGCGATTTCCGAATTCTTGTTATATTGTTTGGTTTTCTTGTGTTTAATTACTGAATTATGCTTGTGATTTAATTGAATATGGTATGATAGGCAGTAGGTTTTTGCATGTTTCTTGATTTAATTAGGTTTATTTCCTTAATTCGTGTGCAACCGAAGGAGATGTCTAGATGCATTCGAAAGGCCATGAGTATTGTCTAGATGTTGAATTCACTTGCCGATTTAATACATGTTGGATCATACGCGAAGTTGGTTTTAATGTGTATTTATCTAAGGGCTAGAGTAATTCTGGAAATTTACATGTCGAAGTGGGATGAGTGACGCCATACCTGCTAACATGTTCCAATTCGACATATTGTGCTTATGTGCTATTTGTGTTTAATTTCTACGCGAAGTGTTGTTAAACCGATTAGTACCATGTTTAGGATTATACGCGAAGTTAATTCTAAATACTTGTGATGTTTTGAATAATTAGATATACCGCGAAGGCTCTAATTAAATTGGAACTTAGTTGATCTTGAATACGATATTTGCTTGTTGCCCCTTTTACTTGTTTTAATTTCGTTGCATGTGTAATGAGTCTTGTGTTTTGTGATTGTGTGGAAGATGTTGATCAATTGTAAATAATAATTTAGGATTTAAATTTGTAAAAATCAGTAGGTAATTAGATTAAAATTCGACAAACCCCCTTATGTGCAACACTTTGTGTGATTGAAAGCCCTTGATTTCCCCGGATAGAACGATCCCTACTTGTCCTAACTACAATTGACAAAAGAAGGGTATTATGTGTATGAAGTTGTTTTGCAGGTACTTTGTGCTTGGATAATGTCTCCATCAAGTAATGCTCATCTGGTCACTAGCTGAGTAAGAGATTCACGCTCAACTACCCTTAGATGTAATAAGAACAAAGCAACTCAATTTAAAAATAATAATTCTCTTTACCCTTGGATTTACATAAATCTCTTGGTCAACTAGTGACTAGGTGAGCATAACATATAGTTCTCTTTCTTTTGATTTCACAGAATCTATAAAAACCAAACTTCGACTCTTTTAAATCTCTTGTAAATATGTAAGTACTTCTGAACATTTTAAACTTTGATTAACACTTTATTTTGCAAGGTACCCTGGCCTATACAATCATACATTATACTATCTTTTGCGGAGTTTTAGTTGACGACTGAATTTCAAGTATTAATTTTGAGAAAGGCTAATAAAACAAAAGGTAGTACGAAGAAATAGTTTAGGAAAACTCCCCCTTTGTAGACCTCCCAGCTCACTAAAATTAGGCATCAACATTAAGCTAGGCATAAGGCCTTGACTTCTTTACAAAAGCTCTTCGGGATGCTTACTCTAAAGGAGGAGAGGAAAGGCTTTATAAAATAAAATATAATTAAAAAAAACTTATTTGAGTGTAACCTTAAATTGGGAAGTGTACACACTACCACAACAAAACTCTAAGGCGATGAATTAGTTTCGTCACCTAAGAGCGTTTACCGTCTTCTAAGAAACCTAAGGACGAATAATTTGTCGTCTAAGATTCATCGCCTTGAAGTGGTTGCCTAAGTACTTAAGCGACGAAACATTTTGTATGTCGTCGACTAAGTACTAACTAATGCGTTCTAAAGCCATCATTGAGACGAAGGAAAACTACTAAAAGGACGAAATAGGTTCGTCTAGGAAGTATTTAGGTGACGAAGTTTAAAATTGTAAGGCGAGGAAACTTGTCGTCACAATGTTTCTAAGAAGACGAAACTTTTAGTGGCGAGGAAAGTTAAGGGATGGAAAGTTAGACGACGAAATGGTATTTCGTCTCTTTAGTTGGCATTGCTAGACGACGAGAGTTTTTGTTTTGTGGTTTAAGAAGTTTTAGAATTTTAGTTTTAGAATTTCAGATTTGGAAACAATTTTATAATACAAAATGTAATATAATTATTATTATAATATAAAATGAGATAAAATATAAATACACTAAAATTTGTTCATAACTAAATACTTTATATTAATAAATTTGTTCATATAAATTTAACTAATTAAAACTTTGAACTAAACCAGAAAGCATTAATTAGATAAACAGATAGAGATTTAACTAATTAAAACTTTGAACTCAACTAGAAAGCATTAGATAAACAGATAGAGTCTTAGCTAGCACTACCAGATACGGCCGAATAGCCGACGAAAATTTTTTCGTCGGCCATTCCATTTTTTCGTCGGCTATACCCTCTGCCGACGAAAATTTCGTCGGCCATAAGTCGTCGGTAATACGCCGTCGGTAATACCAATGGCCGACGAAAAAAAAAATTTCGTCGGCTATAGTTAAGTATGGCCGACGAGTCCAAAAATTCGTCGGGCAAACGTGGGTGAAATAGCCGACGAATTTCGTCGGGTATTTTTGAGTATGGCCGACGAAATCCATTAAGTATGGCCGACGATTTAATAAAATTTCGTCGGCTATGGTGTTTTAACTATAGCCGACGATTTAATAAAATTTCGTCGGCTATTGTGTTTTAACTATAGCCGACGATTTAAAAAAACTTCGTCGGCTATTTCCTCGAAATATATTACTATTTTAATAGGTATTAATTAGTTATAGCCGACGAAATAAGGCAATTTTCGTCGGCTATACAAGTTATAGCCGACGAAAATTGGTAAAATTCGTCGGCTATACTTGTTATAGCCGACGAAATAATGCAAAAATCGTCGGCTATTCTTGCATTTGGGAAAAAAAAAATTAAATTATTTTCTAAATTACCATTCCAAGCAAGCTGCAAATCACAAAAACAATTCATGCATTTGCACCAACAAGAAACACGTCTAAATACCATTTTTATTAAATTCGTTCCAATATACATAAAATATAACCCTAATTATCCCCTAAACTACTAAAGTCTAGGATGTCATCTACAGCATCAGGCGCATCATCCTGCTGACCGAACTCGAGAGGTTCAGGCATTGGAGGCTCCACTAACTGCTGAAACGGGAGCGGGGGTGGACGGCCTTCTTGTTGTGCCGCGAACATCTCATAAACCCACTGTTGCTGGCCGTCGTAGTTGTATTGCCGAATTCTGGCGCACTCAACATTCCAACGGACCATATCCAACTGATACTGCTGGTACTGCTGTTGTCTGCGGCGCAGCTCCTCTACTGTCTGGGACGAGGTAGCCAATTCTGCGGCCAATCGCTGCACTTCCCCCCTCATATGTTGGGTCTCCCCGCCTCCCTTCTTTTGACCTCCCTTAGTGGTCTTCAGGAGCCCTTGTCCAGAACCTCCCAAACCCCGGCAGTAGTACTCGTTGGACTGCTGTGGGAAGGCTGCGTTGAACATCCTCGCCGCCGTTTGGATATTGGTGCGGTCGACCCGGCGCACGGCTTCTTCCATATCTGCCTCTGAGATGTCCGGTTGTGTCTCCCGAACTATTTGCTCGAGCACCTCTTGTTCGGCCTGGGTCACCCGCTCCTAATTGGACGGGGAAAAAAAATTAATATTCTAACAAATGGATAGTTAAGTAAAATTAATAATTTAAATTTTAAAATCATAATGAACGACTTACGAGATCTTCAGTCGCTTGTGGATAAGCAATCTTGAACGTCTCCACGTAGGGGTTGCAATCAGGATGATCTCTGAGCGCCTCCTCCTGATATTGTGCAAACGGCCTTGAACCGCCGTGATGGAGGATTGTGTTACGGCGGCGGTTCTCCGAGTTTATCCGAGACCGTTCCTTCAAACAAATAATAAAATATTAGAAAAATGCATCAAAAAATATAACTGAAATAATTATAAAATATTTAAACTAATAATTAAAATTTTAATAAAATAAACATTTATAGTGAAGTTTAGTATTTACCATCATAGCCGGGTTGTCGAAGACTACGGTCTTCAACCAACGCCACTCGTACTCCCTGAACATGAACTCTCTGGGAGTACCCATACGACCACGGTTGCCGTACTCGTTATAGTGGGAACGGAGCTCGTTCTTCCACTCTTTGAACCTACGAAAAAAACAAAAGTGCATTAGAAATATGATTAATATCATAAAATATTTCAAATTATCAAATAAGACATTCCCAACGTACCTCGAGCTCTGTTGGGAGTCCGCCCAACCCCGCTTGTGTTCCGCAACCACAAAGTATGTCGGAAAGATAATATTTTATTAGTTTTATAATTATAACAATACCGAAATTTTTTAAATATTACGATAAATAAATTAAATTTTTTTATTTACTCACCGACGCGGCGTTGTTCAACTCCATCTTGATTTCTTCGGGCACATCAGCCCACCGAGCCCACAACATAGGGACTCTGTCCCTAATGAGTGCACCCACGCAACCCGAGTAGTCGCGTTTCTTTTTCGCCCCAACCTCCTGATTAGGAGCTTCGTCAATCTGGATCCTCCCGCTCCGTTCAACCGTTCTCCTGAGCGTCTCAAAACTGATGACACCTCTGGTATTCCTCTGGGTTGAACTGCTAGCGCCTGTCCCTATCACATAAACGACGATTGGTTAATAAAATTAAATATTAGTGCGTTAATTTTAATAAAACATTTAATTAATAAAATCGAATGTTACCTGAACCCGATAATTCGGTTTCCGTCGACTTTCCTTTTCTCCTCGCCGAAATCAGGAGGTCAGGGCTCTCCCATGGCTGCTGCTGGTATGCCTCCGCAGCACTCACGAACTGAGGCATATCAGGCCACTGGGGCCGACCCTGATAGTCGACCTCGGGTATCGCAGGAATGTTGTAGGGGAGGAAGAGCTGGTTTGGGAGAGTAGGCCCCTCAGTCGAGTCACCAGCAGACTGAGTCGGACTCGGCATTGGCTCCCGATGAACCTCAGGCATACGAACCTGAGGAACGTCGGCAGCTATCTCCTCGTGAAACAGCTGCTGACTAAACCTCGGCGCCACAGAGGGACCGACATGCGGAAGTGAAGTGCTCGACGGCCGCCCCGCCTGGAGAAGGGTCTGGTGCCGAGCACTCACACTCCGCCGCGGCTGGGCTGCATCCACACTCCTCCGCGGCTAGCTGGTGGTCCTCTCAGGCTGGCTAGCCGTCCTCTCGGAGTCTGGGGAACCGGCGGCATTTCCAGAACCGGCGGCATTTCCAGAACCTCTAGATCTAGAACGACGGCCTCCGAAGAACTGCCTAAATGCATCGGCCATCTAAAGCCAGACGCATTAATACATTAATTAATATTAAATTATATTATATTAAATAACAAATTCTAATTAATATAATACCCAATAATACTAACATATTTTAATATTTACCGATTTATATAATAACCAATTTATACATATAAATTATACAATTACACCTAAATTATACAATTAAAATAAATTTTACAAAAATTACCTAAATTAACATAAAAACCTAAAAATTAACTAAATTAACATAAATACCTAAATTATAACTAAATTAACATAAATACATAAATTATACCTAAATTAACATAAATACATAAATTCTACCTAAATTAACATAAATACATAAATTATAACTAAATTAACATAAATACATAAACTATATCTAAATTAATATAAATACATAAATTATACCTAAATTAACATAAATACATAAATTAACAAAAATACATAAATTATACACAAATTAACATATAAATACATAAATTATACCTAAATTAACAATTATATCTAAATTAACAATTATATATAATTTATTAACCATAATTTAATTTATTAACAATTAAATAACAAACAAAAAAAAAAAAAAAAGGAGGCCGGGTACCGAATCGGGGAGGAGGAGGAGGAGGGGGAGGCGGCCGGAACAGGGAGGAGGAGGAGGAGGGTCGGCCGGGGCTGCCGGAATAGGGAGGAGGAGGAGGAGGGGCGGCGGATCGAACCAAGGAGGAGGAGGAGGAGTCGTCGGGCTGCCGAACCAAGGAGGAGGAGGAGGAGGCGCCGGGCTGCCGGAATAGGGAGGAGGATCGGCAGATGAAGGAGGGCCGGATTCGAGGAGGAAGATTGTTTAGGGAAAATCGGGCAAATGGAGGCTAGGGTTCGGCTGCATTTTACTTATACCCGATAGTATAGCCGACGAAATAAAGCGATTTCGTCGGCCATGCTATAGTATAGGCGACGAAATAAAGCGATTTCGTCGGCCATGATATGGCATAGCCGACGAAATTACATAATTCATTTTTCGTCGGCCATGCTATGGCATAGCCGACGAAATTACATAATTCGTCGGCTATAGTCTTCGTCCCTCAGCATCCGTCCGATCTCCCCCATCCAACGGTGGATAATGGAAAGGCGCGGATCACCAGACTTTAGCCGACGAAATATAACTTCGTCGGCTATACTTTTGGTCAAACTACAAAGTCAAACCTCTAAACGCTTTAAAACGGAAATTGGCCCGTCTAAATGACGTTTTTTGGCCTGACCTTCAACAGAGAATAGTTTCAGATCGATGCGACGCATCTAATCGTATAAAAATTTCCCCCAAAATATTTACCGACCGTCAGGCTACCCATAGGAAAACGGGCGTAAAAAACAGCAAACCGCAACATTCGGCACACAGATTTTGTCGGAATCTTCCCATTTTTCAACCGTAGCCGTATTTCAATATTTCAGTCATATCTTATTTCACGACACATTTGCATTTGAAGGGTCTACGTATAGTAGGTATTTGAAACTATACATTCACTTAAACACTTAGTAAACAAGTTAAGGAACATTAGTGCATATATTCCGATTTTGAATCTCAAAGTTTGGAAAATCTATTCCAACCGTCAGATATCACCGTTAAGATTAAATACATGTATGAAAAAAAATCCAACTACATCTGACAACGTTGAAGGCTCGATCGGGACGGTCAAACCGCAAAGTCAAACCTCTAAACGCTTTAAAACGGAAATTGGCCCGTCTAAATGACGTTTTTTTGGCCTGACCTTCAACAGAGAATAGTTTCAGATCGATGCGACGCATCTAATCGTATAAAAATTTCCCCCAAAATATTTACCGACCGTCAGGCTACCCATAGGAAAACGGGAGTAAAAAACAGCAAACCGCAACATTCGGCACACAGATTTTGTCGGAATCTTCCCATTTTTCAACCGTAGCCGTATTTCAATATTTCGGTCATATCTTATTTCACGACACATTTGCATTTGAAGGGTCTACGTATAGTAGGTATTTGAAACTATACATTCACTTAAACACTTAGTAAACAAGTTAAGGAACATTAGTGCATATATTCCGATTTTGAATCTCAAAGTTTGGAAAATCTATTCCAACCGTCAGATATCACTGTTAAGATTAAATACATGTATGAAAAAAAATCCAACTACATCTGACAACGTTGAAGGCTCGATCGGGACGGTCAAACCGCAAAGTCAAACCTCTAAACGCTTTAAAACGGAAATTGGCCCGTCTAAATGACGTTTTTTTGGCCTGACCTTCAACAGAGAATAGTTTCAGATCGATGCGACGCATCTAATCGTATAAAAATTTCCCCCAAAATATTTACCGACCGTCAGGCTACCCATAGGAAAACGGGAGTAAAAAACAGCAACCCGCAACATTCGGCACACAGATTTTGTCGGAATCTTCCCATTTTTCAACCGTAGCCGTATTTCAATATTTCGGTCATATCTTATTTCACGACACATTTGCATTTGAAGGGTCTACGTATAGTAGGTATTTGAAACTATACATTCACTTAAACACTTAGTAAACAAGTTAAGGAACATTAGTGCATATATTACGATTTTGAATCTAAAAGTTTGGAAAATCTATTTCAACCGTCAGATATCACCGTTAAGATGAAATACATGTATGAAAAAAAATCCAAGGTTATCGGACAACGTTAAAGGCTCGATCGGGACGGTCAAACTGCAAAGTCAAACCTCTAAACGCTGTAAAACGGAAATTGGGCCGTCTAAATGACGTTTTTTGGCCTGACCTTCAACAGAGAATAGTTTCAAATCGATGCGACGCAACTAATCGTACAAAAATTCCCCTCAAAATATTTACCGACCGTCAGGCTACCCATAGGAAAACGGGAGTAAAAACCAGCTAACCGCAACATTCGGCACACAGATTTTGTCAGAATCGTCTCATTTTTCAACCGTAGACGTTTTTCAATATTTCGGTCATATCTTATTTCACGACACATTTGCATTTGAAGGATGAAGCAATGGTTTGTCGTTAGTCATAGAAAATGGAAGCTGATTTTTTTTTTTTTTAATCATAGCCGACGAAATCAAACCTAGTACTCGTCGGCTATTCTTTTGTCGTTTTCGGTCAAAAATGAAATATTTATATTTTAAAAAACTTATGGCCGACGAAATAATGAATTTTCGTCGGCCATTATAAGAATAGCCGACGAAATAATGCATTTTTCGTCGGCTATTCTAAAAAAAAGAACCAAAAAAATCAGTGGTTTTACACCTCCCCTATTCCGATGTCCTGTTCACATATAACCAAAATTGAACATAAAAAACCAGAAACCCAACAGTCAACATATTTCAAATTTTTTTTTAAGGGGTTTGGAACCCAGCCTAGCTGGGAGGCTCATCCCCACGCCCGTTCATTAGAAATGAGTGGATTACAAATGAAAGGATTACATCATTTAAATTACTTAATCCGTCGGATTGTAATCGGAATCATCGGATGAGTCTTCTTCGGTTTCTGAATTGCTCGATAGGGGTAATCTATGTCTTTCCTCACCACTAGAGTCCTCGTTAGTTTCTTCATTTGGATCAACATCAACAAGCAGTGGCTCTTCTCGGCGAATTCGCACCGGCGTGTGTAGGCGAATAAAAGAGGAGTCAGGAATACCGTTTGAGTTGGGCTCTTGATACGCGGTGCCCCCTTCCTCGTTCTCTTCAGCCACTCCAAGTGTAGACGCCCGGTAAATGTTGCGATGGTGGATAGTGTTGACTACTTTCCACGGGTCGCCCTTGGCGAGATCATCAAGATAAAACACTTGTTTCACCCATGTGGCTAAAACGAACGGGTCGTCCTCATACCATGATGTACTAGTGTTCACAGAACTTATGCCGTATTGATCGGTTTTCATGCTCTGCGGCCGTGTGTCAAACCATCTACACTTGAAAAGGTGCACTTTCATGCCTTCCCCGTAATGAAGTTCTACAACTGAATGGAGAACACCGTAATAGTCAACTCCACCATCCCCACCATGTGCCATAACCCCTGAATTTTGTGTTTTCAGTCTGAGGTATCTGTCTTCACATCGAAATAACACACCATTCACCTTGCACGTCGCATAAACTTTTGAATAGACCGGCCTTCTCGCTAAAAGTCTGAGTTCGTGCGACCAATTTGGGTGATTATCATTTGCAATAAGGTCCATCTGCAACCATCAGAATCAACTATAAATATGAATAAATATACACAATAATATATGAACACGTATAGAATAGTGTTAAAGGTACGTACCCAGCGGCCGAAATACTCTGCGAATGTCTGGTTGTGGTAATCGCGATCACCTGCTACTCCTTCACAGCGTAGATGTATGTCCTTCCAAAACTGAACTTCTGGACAGTTGATTAGTACCCACCAATGTGCAATGGCTACCTCATAATCTTTCAACTTGTAGTCTGGCATGTTTCCACCGAGTACAACATCGTCGGAGAGTATGGAAAGATTGAACTGTGACGGTACATCTTCCTGTATGCTTTCCTGTAACGCTCCGAAATACAGCTTCATGTTGGTGACGCACTCGTGCGCAATATATGCTTCAGCTATACATCCTTCAGGTGCGGATCTGTTTTGGACAAAACCACCGTATTGTCCAAGTTGCCTATAAATCAAGTTTTTAAAGTGTTATGATAATACATTAACACTATATCACATATATTGATGAGGAAATTAACATAAGGTGTAAAATACGTACCTTTCCATCGGATACATCCAAGTGAAGTGCACAGGACCGGTAAGCAACAACTGCCGAGGAAGATGGATCATGAGGTGAGGCATGATGTCGAAAAAATTTGGAGGAAATATCATCTCAAATTTACACATGATATGAACGATGTCTTGTTGCATTTCCCGGAGGTCAGATTTTCTCACTTCCCGTGTGCATACCTTCTGGAAAAATCTTGCCAACGCTACTAACGGCTCCACAACGTGACGGGGAAGGAACGGTCGAATGAAAACAGGGAAGGGACGTTGTAGCAGGATATGATTGTCATGACTTTTCAACCCGTACAGATTGTTGCATTGTCTATTGACACACTTGGCTATATTTCCAGCATAGCCTGAAGGATACTTGGCCCGACTTATCCAATGCAAAATTTCTGATTTATGCTCAGGCTTGACGGTGTAAGGAGCTTGAGGCATTTTTCTCTTCCCTTGTTTCAACCATAGTGGTTTTCTGATATTCATGTTTTGCATATCAGTGCGAGCCTTAGGACCGTCTTTCGTCTTCCCCTCCAAGTTCAGCGTTGTGCCCACCACACTTTCAGAAACATTTTTTTCTATGTGCATAACGTCTAGGAAGTGACGGATCAGCAACTCACACCAGTACGGGAGTTCCCACAATATGCTCCTATGTGTCCAGAATTTGTACTCCTCAGGCCTTTCAGGTATTTCCGCTACAATATCGGGATGATTGCTGAGGGGCCCAAAATCGTACTCATTAAGTCTTGCTAAAATTTCTCTTCCTGTCCATCTTCTGGGAGCACGGCCGTGTTCTTCGGTTCCATCAAATGCGGCGGACTCGTAACGCCAGTGGGGATCCGCCGGAAGGAACACACGATGACCCATTCGGCATATCTTGTTGCAATGAGGGGTGCTCCCATAATCGGTGAGGCACTCTGGACAAGCCTTGTATCCCCTGACAACGCTGCCCGACAACATCGCAGAAGCAGGAAAATCACTGATGGTACCAATAACCATGGCATGCATCTGGAACGTCTCCTGCTTGTACTTGTCAAAAGTGGGATGACCAACGTCCCACAGTACCTTAAGCTCTTCAATCAATGGTCTCATATACACATCGAGACATTTCCCTGGGTAACCAGGCCCCGGAATCAACAACGTCAACATATTATATTCCTTCTTCATGCACATCCACGGAGGAAGGTTGTAAGGTACCAAAACCACCGGCCATATACTGTATGAAAGACTCATGGTGCCGAAAGGGTTGAACCCGTCAGTTGAGAGCCCGAGCCTGACGTTTCTGACATCTGACGTAAAATAAGGAAACTCATTGTTTATATGCTTCCAAGCCGCTCCGTCAGAGATGTGTGTCATGATATCTGCGTCTCCCGCGTCCCGCTCACCGTGCCACCTCATAGCTTTTGCGGTGGTTGCTGACATGTACAACCGCTCAAGCCTATCTCTCAACGGAAAATACCGAAGCACTTTCACAGGTTTCCTATTGCCTGCTCCCGTCAACTTATATCGGTCAGACTGACATATCGGACATGCGTCAAGGCTAGCAAGGTCATTCCCTTCTGCATCTTTACCCCAGAAGAGAACGCAGTCAAATGCGCATGCATGGATCTTAATGTAGGAAAGCCCTAGATCTTTGAGGATACTTTGGACCTGACGGTGATTGGTAGGATTACGATGACCCTCCTCCAACAACGAAGAAGTGTACTGTAGATATTCATCTACTTGCCTGATAGTCGATTTTGTCTCGACTTTAATCCTCATTACCTCCATCACACTTTCAAGAACTGTCTTCTCAGAACTTGAACACACAGGGGTCTGTTGCAATGCAATCAGTTTGTTGTACTTGTCAAAGGCAGCAGTGTTGACAACTTGTGGGAACGGCTGCACCGGGTCCTGCATATATTGTTCCCCATGTACACCGCTTTCAAAAGGAAACACGTCGTTGACGAATGTCATTGTTGGATCGTTGGATGTACTACTACTGCCCGCCTCAAAATACTGCCCATGATCATGCGATCCATCTAATGATGGCTCACCGTGATATATCCAACGTGTGTACTTCGGCCAAAACCCATTGCTCTTTAGGTGCTCCCATACTGTCCTAATCGGAAATCGACACATATCACTGCGACACTTACATTTCTTGCACGGGCAATAATGGTACGGTCCTTTTGCATTTTCCTCGACGAACTGCATAAAATCCACAACTCCTGTAGTGTATCGTCGGTCATGCCTTGGAAGCGAAATCCAACTCTTATCTCGATCCATATATAGCCTGATAATAATATATATGTATAACTTTAATTAATAATAAATTAATTAACACATATATATTACAATATATATTATTATCAACAGCAACTCATATATATATATACCATTAATTAACAACCATTATTTAAGTTCATTACACTATCAACAACCATTAATTAACATATTAATTTATATATATTTTAACACTAATTAAAATAACATTATTAAATTAAAACACATAATTATACTCTAACTGAAAATCAACTCAACTACAACTCAAAATCAACATATATACATACATTCTAACACTAAAACAACAACAAAACAAAAAATCACTTACTATATCAAAATCACTAAAACTCAAAATCAACTCAAGTAAAACTCAAAATCAACATATATACACATATACGTACCTATATATAGCTCCACAATGTAAGAGAGGACAGATTTCAACAATACCCACAGATTTCTCACTCTTTCTCCCGTTTTTTTTCCGTTTTTTTTGAAATGAGCAGCTTCTGCCCAGATCTGAAAATATAAAGACTTATAGCCGACGAAATTACCAACTTCGTCGGCCATACTCATTTTCAGAGTATAGCCGACAAAAACTTTAAATCGTCGGCCATTCTCGTAGAATAGCCGACGATTTTTCACAAAATTTTCGTTGGCTATTCTATTCAGAGTATAGCCGACGACAACTTTAAATCGTCGGCCATTCTCGTAGAATAGCCGACGATTTTTAATTTTTAGCGACGAAAAAAAAAATCAAAAATCGTCGGCCATTCTATTGGAATAGCCGACGAAATTTTTTTTTTCCCGACGAAAAAAATATTCGTCGGCTTTTCTTCGATATAGCTGACGAAAAAAAAGTTTCGTCGGCCGTTTTTTTTTTTTTGGTCGGTAAAACCCTTTGTTCTTGTAGTGTAGCTAGGCCATATTATTCAAAAATGAGCCTAAGCCATATTGTTCAAAATAAAAAACACAGAGGCTGAGTTAGGCCATATTGTTCAAAAAATAGCCTAAGCCACCAACAGTATAGTATGGAAATCAAGTCGGTTGCGAATTTGAATACGGGTTCATAAATTCCTCCAACCGTTTGAGACGTTCTTTACCTTCTGGGTTCTCCTCCTTCATTTGTGAAAGATGTTGTTTGGCCTCTCAAGCCTCTTCCTCCGCCCGTTCAATATGATTTTTGGCCTCCCGGGCCTCCTCCTCCCTCTGTGCGAGACGCTCTTTGGCCTCTCGGGCCTCCCCTTCTATTTATGCAACCCTACTCAAAGCCTCTTCAATAGTCTCTTGCGCCACTTGTGAAGACCGACAGCGTGCAGTAGAAGCTTGAGATGACTTAGAAATGACACCAAAGGTTACTCCTCCTAACCCCCGAACCTCACCGTTTTTTCGATGTCCTAGAGCAGTTACAAGAGCTTGAGCCTGAGCGGCTAGTCAAAAAAGTGAATGATCTAATCTTCCAGAATGTCATGGTGCTTTTCCTAAACTTCAGTCCTCACCCTATCGACCTCATTTCCTATATTTTGCTGGATTTGAAATATTCAATACATTAAAATCACAAATCAAAGACAATTACATTAACCACAAACATATCATACTTGTAAACAAAACACAAAACTGTAAAGAGAAAGAGAGGTTTTAATTTTGTAAATATGATTACCTAAAATTAATTTATAATTAAAATAATAATGATAAATAAAGAATACCAACATTTACTGACAAATGTTAAAAAGATAAGGAAAATTGAATTTGTTGTAGTCTAGTCGTATGTATCACACACTTTTCTTAAAACAATTATGCCGCCTCTATCGGTGCAAAATGACTTCTTAGCGTTTGTCTCCCAGGAGACAACGACCTTTCGAGCTCTTGTAGCTGCACTGCTACAAGAATACCTACGAACTACTAGTACTTTCTATCTATCTCCAGAATGAAAACAAGAAGAGTAGAGCAAAGAACGATTTTGAGAAGAAGAGAAAGCTGAGTGCTCTAGGTGTGTTTGAACAGAGAAATAAGTCGCTATCTATATAGGGGGAAATGAGGCTACTACTTTAATTGTCATGAATTCATAAATGAATTTCATATAATAAGTTATAGCCGTTACATAATGAATGTATAAATGAAATCTAATTCATATGTCATAACTATTTCCTCAATGAATTACATTTCATAGTTACAACAGTTACACAATGAATTCGGTATTTACAAAATTCAGTCTCATTACACCTGTCATTACAGTATTTAATCTCATTGAATATGCTGTTACAAAATTCAAAGCGGTTTTATTGTTATACATTTCAGAATTCAAATAGTGAGCATGTTTTGGGTGACAATTTCTTATTCACACTATAACCAATTTGAGCATATGATTACATGAATTTGTAACCCTCAAGCGGTACAAACCCTAGCTACACAGTTAATACATAAGCTAAATGTTTTAACAAAATGAGGCTCCCAACTCATACTAGATCCGACACATTAACCAAAAGTCAGAAATATTACTATACACGTTATTGCTCAAAGACTTAAAGATTATTATGAGCTTCAGATTAATTTCCAGATTGGACTGGAGGAAACTTTCCAGATTTTCAGACTCTAAGTTTTCTGGACCGGAGGTGTATGTATCTAAAGGCACCCAACTCATACCATTCCAGAAAACATGACAATAGAATATAAATAACAGTTTATTAATGTTAATCAAAATATCATCCAACTACATATAAGAATTGAAACTAGAGAACTGACATAAGATCAAGCTAGCAAGATAAGTAAAATCAGTGTAACTTACTAGATTTCTTATGGCTTTCGGGTGATCGGCGGGGTACATGGTCTCATAATTCTTAATCAATGGTGGTTCACCCTTTTCCTTTAACTCATGCTTGTCCCATAGATGAAAGGCGTTGAATCAGTTTAGTGGTGCAATATCTTGTTAGTCCGGTTTACTGTGTTGGGACGAGATTGTCGGTGTTGAAATAAAAATGAAATGTGAATTATAAAAATATGAAAATATCATAGACAACTCTTAATAAAGGCAGATATCAATCATATCATCATATACTTATGGTTAAAATGACAGAGCCCAATCATGCTATTGACACTCTTCTGTTTTACTTTTGAAAAGGGCATAAAAGCATCAAATTTATTACAAAGAAATAACACAACATGTTAACCAAAAAGAAAACACATGTAACAGTCTAGTTTGGTCCAAGGTATAATCACTCATACCATGTTAGAACAAATGAAAATAATGTAACTTCTTCCTTTATAACATAATATAGGAAAAATAGAAGTTTGCGCTTAGGCTTTGCAGTCTAGTTTACCTAGTTTTTGCCAAAATCAAGTGCCAGTGATCTTCTGGGGCTTTCCATTGCACAATATAAATTGAGTTCAAGTAGAGGGTTCTAAGCATAGGAGTGAGTTTGAGAGTTAATATAAGAGTTTGATTGTTGGGATTTGTGAAGTAACTTCAAATAAGAACGAGATGAAGATGAATCAGTTCTATCATTCTATCGAATCATCGAATCAATGATTTATCAAACGTATGTAATTTTTATCTTGATCACCATTTGTGTTTCTTCAAGCCATGTTCTTAATTAGGGCCTGATCATTTTTCATTATGTTTTCAAATCTTAATGTTTTTCTCAATATCATAGGGTTGTGAACTTCCCTTGGAGCTTCTCTTCCACAATAAGAGGAAACAGACTCTAAGGTAACTCCTCCTCATTGTTTTCTCAATTCCTTACGCCCTAAACCCTATATTGTTCTATCTGCTGTCTTTCGTTGATTTTGAAATCAAAGAACCACTTTTCTGATTCGAACCAAGACTTCTTACTAATAAAAATGTTAATGAAACTAGATCAAATGGTATTTGGCTATTTAATATAAGTCTTGTTCTGTTTTAAATTTTGGAGGTCCGATTTATAGGTTCGAACATGTTTGAATGAATATAAGTTATGTTGCTAATGTGTTTATGTTTAATCAAAATAAGAAAGATCTCAAATTTTCTTGATTTTCATTTAGAAAAGAAGAAGAACTATATGCAGTTTGTTATGTGGTGGATATTGCTTGGAAAAGAGGATGGCGAAGGCTTTGGATTGAATGTGATTCCTCCTTGGAAATTCATTTTTTGTCTTCGACTTCGCGTTCACGGATACCTTGGAAATTAAAATCCCCTTGGCAAAATTGTTGTAATTTACTATCTTTAATGGTGGTTCGTTTCTCTCACATATTTTGTGAAGGTAATCAACCAGCAGACAGGCTAGAAAACTACAGTGTGGATAATGCAGGCTTTCATTGGTGGGATATTTGCCCTTATTTTTCAACGACTTCGTATGGCAAGAACCTCTTTAATTTTCTAGTGTATAATTGTATATATAGATTCAGTTAATGTTTTATTTTCTTTCTTTTTCATATATGTTGGAAGGATTCTTGTTGAATTCTCATTTCCGTTTGTACTTCATTTTAGCTTATCAATAAAGTTTCTTAGGGAGACGTTAATTTAGTCTCTCCTACGCTTACCCAAAAAAAAAAATTAAAAAAGAAGAAGATATTTTGGTTTGCTTTTGGAGTACCAGTTCTTTAATAATCCATGAAAGCAACCTAGTCAAGCACTGTGCTTTTTCTAAAGGGGTTGTTTTGCAGCTAGAAGGGAGGAGTGACTCATTTTCAACTACAGTTTCGTTTAGGAGAAGTTGGCATTCCATTCCGAATGGAAGTGAGCAAACCAAAGACGTACGATATTCCATTTGCTCAGTAGGGTGTTAACTTCACTCCAACTTCTCTCAACCCACATAGATAAGCTGACATACCTTGATATAGGTATAGCTGGGATCAGATTTGATGGATGATTATCGGAGTCCAATATTCCGATCTCCATATAAGTTAACACCAATGATTTACTAGAATATAAGTTTTGTTTGCTAGGAACGGTGTTTGAAGGTTAAAAAATTTGTAGATGTTTACAATTCCAGTTATATGTATCAACTTCAACCAGACCAGTAATTTACTAGAATAAGTTTTGCTACCTAGATGGAACATTATTTGAAGGTTAAAAACCTTATATATGTTTACAATGCTAGTTTTATGTATCACGTCCAATTATCAACTCCAATTATGTTCTACCTTGTCGAGAAAAACTCCAATTATGTTCAATGACCAACTTATTCAATCTATTTAGTGACAGTTGGAATGAGCATGTATACTTATCAGACATAAAAAATGTATATATACTACATTTTTTAGCAGCGTAAAATCCTCTTTCTGCATCCCTTCTGTCTTTAATTTGTGTCATTATTTTCATGTTTGGCAACAGAGAAGTGCAATGAATATGTGATGTAGAATTGAAGAAAATATATGGAATCTGCCGATCTCCTTTGGTTGAGCAAGGAGCCAAACTTAAGGTCGAGGCTGAGTAGTGAAAGGAAATGAAAAGTTTTATGTATTTTATTGTGGATTAAAACTTGTTTCCTTATGTCAAATCTGTTCAAAATCGAATAAGTTTCGTTTGTAGACACACCAAAACCGAATTGAATATGCAACTTTGTACATAGTAACAAAAGTTCTTCACAAACGAGACCTACAAGGGAAAGTTGGAACCTTTCAAGGATTAAAGCACCTCTAATGCCCTTTCCAAAAAAAAAAAAAAAAAAAGGAAACCTCTATTGCAAATGACAAACTATTTCTAAGTTTTGAATTTGATAGAGCATTAATCCTTAGACTCAACAGTAGCTAGTGTTACATTTGATTAAATCAAAGAGGGTATTATGCAGGTTGTCACAAAAACGTGTAGAGAGTTAACTTCCGTAATAGTTGACATATATTTTATTTGACAGATAAAAAAAATTACAAACACACACATAAAACTACAAACAAAACCCACAAGAGCAACCACCAACAAACTGATCACAGTAGAAGGCAACACTGCCGGAAAGATCATAGAGACAATGAAACAGTAGAGAATGCCCTAAATTTGCAAGATATATGGAAAGATCATACAGACGAAGAAAGAGTAGAATTGCGTAAATTTGGTAGAGTATGTTCTCTTACATTGCCACTTTGTAAGAGATGAAGGCAAATTGGTAGACAGCAAGTAAAAAGAAAGTTACTTTTATCTATCTTTCACTTACCAATATTCAGTTTGACACAAATGACCATACTAATCTTACCAGCTTCTGAAGAAGTTTTCAATTAGCTTCAGGGTTATGTTTGTCAAACCAAAAGAGAGAGGACCGGAGAAAGAGTTCAAAGTCAAGTCAAGTCAAGTCAGTCCTCAATCATGTTTGGTGTTTGAGATGAAAATAAAGACAATGGCTTTGGATACAGCGGACCCGGAGCCGGCCTTCCTTGTTGTTATTGGGTTTACAAAAAAGAGGAAACTTTACAGTCTCCAGTGCTCTCATCATCACCAGGTTCACTCTTTACTCTTCAACTTTCTTGTTTATTTCATTCTCAGTGTCCAAGAATGCAATTTTTCACTTTGGGATTTTGTTTTTATACTGTAGATCATCTTGATTGTTTTTCTTTGGCAATTGAATATCTTGATTCTTGAATGCCCAAGATAGTTTTTGGTCTTTTTCTTTTTATTTAACCCATGTTTGCATTGCAATGTCAATTATTATTGAACTGATACTTACATATATTCAAAGTCTTTCTGAGCTTGTTTGATATGATCGGTGTGGATGAAATGGTTAGTTTTGTTTTGGGTCCGTATAGGGGCTATTCTTGTTGAGTTATATGAATTGGTGTGTCTGTTGTTTAGTTATACAAGATGCCGGTCTTTGTTGTCCATATTTTAGTGGAGACAATGTTACTAAAATGTGCGATACATGAAATGTTTTAAGGATACTACTTCCAACTGTCACAGTATCTTAAGTGCTCATAATAGTAGATATCTACGATGGGAATAAATGGATATGTACAGAAACTAAAATATACGAATTACTGCAGGCAATTTTCTCGATGTTCACGTGTTTAAAGACTTCAATGTTGTTAGTATGATAATATTAGCAATCTTTATCTAGAACAAAAAAGCCCAGATAGATGGACACTGAAGACCCAATACAGGAAAAGCCCATGTTAAAGTGCAAAGGCCCAGTCACACTCAAGTATAGTTCATACATATGCATATGATGAGTTTTCATTTAGGATATGACTTTTGTCTGCCATCCTAAAATCTTCTGTATTGCTTAATATAGTCATAAATCAGAAGATCTTTACTTAGTCATTCATTGGGTAAAGATCTCCTGCTTTTGAAGTTAGATGATTTTCTAGAAACTCTTTTGTCTCTTAGATGAAAATATCTAGCTTCATTAAATGCTTCTTACATCTTATTAAATGATATTAAATGCAACTCTCCTCTTGTTGATATCTTTGTACTGTTTGGAAGATATCTTCTATCTTAAACTGAGTTTCTGTCAAGTTGCATTTATTAGAGAAGTCCTAGTTTAGCAGATGCTACTAGGTTTGTCTTAAACTCTATGCTCATGGCCTATATAAAGGAGGCGGATTCTTCCTTATGAAGTGTCTGTGTTTATACATAGCGTTTAAGAGCATTTACTCTCTTCTTTTGTTATATTGTTTAGGTGTCTTGCATTGTTCAATTAAGCCAAAAGTTATACGTGTGTATTAATCTTTCATGCTTGAGCAAAAACATTTTCCAAAACTCACATAACATATTGCATACCATGAAGTGTTGATGGATGATGCAATAGTTTCATGAAATTTCCTTAATAAATTCAGTTGACTGTAACTGAGATTTGGAGTTGGAACTTTTCTATCTTACTAGTGAACAAACACTTATGAGATGAGTGAGGTAGAACAGGTTGAGAGACTAGGATAGTCTGAAACTGGATAGAAACGTGGTTTGCTATCCATGTGTTGCTACTTACTTGTAAAGAGTGTGTTGTGTCATATTGAAGAAGCTTTGCTCCTCAAGAGTTGGGAGCACACAGTTTTTCTCCGTGGTAGCAAGGTTTCTGCAAATAAAAAACATCCTTGTGTTAGTTATTATTCATGCAACTTTACATTTAAATAATCGTATGTTTATTGTTCAAGTTAGGAAACTCTATTACTAATCTTAAAGGCAATTTGAAACGAAAAAGTTGCAAGTTGTCCTATTCACCCCCCTTCTAGGACCTTCAAGTGGTACAAGAGCAGCCATCGGCTTTGCTGGTGAGATACCGGTAGAGGGGAGAAGATGGCTTAATCGAATTAGGGTGTTATTTTCACAAGGAATTTACTCCCACAATTACTCTCAGTCCCCCTCCTGGGGGATCTTTTCTCCTTTTTCCCTAAATAATTCAAGAATTCACCACAGAACACAAAGAAAATTGAAACTAAGCTAAGAGAAGCCAGAAGCAATAATGACGTCGAAGAACAACACAAACCCATAAAACCCAAAACAGAATCAGTCCATAAATTGATCAAATCGAAACTCACCAGAGTGATGTGGACGATAAGATAAAGTATTCTCATACCACAAACATTGTTGAAATCGACTGAGTCAAAGAGACTCCGCCCAAAAGCTCGAAGCTTCACTCGAAGCTTCACTCGTCGATTCTCTCCTCCGTTGACAACCGAACAAGCCACCACCACAGGACTGATGTCGGCGAGGAGAGGAAGAAAATCGTACCGGGGGCCACGCCGGAGCTGGCCTAACGGCGGAGGTACAGTGATCGTTCTTCCGGGTCGGCGAGCTAAGACGTGGGTGGAGTACTCGATGAGTTTGGAGCGTTCTTCCATCATTCTAATCTTAACCCATATATATAACTGCCACCGACTTATAATCCAAGGGTTAAGATTAAACGGTGAGTTTCTAATTTTCTAAATATTTCATCATTTTGCATACTCTCTTATCAACCTTGACAAATTTAGATTTTCACCTTACTTACAAAAATTCAATTAATAATCCGAGTACTCTTAGTATCCACTGGGTTCAGTTAGATTTCCGTCAAATACCAGTTAGCTCGTCTCAATACAAATATTAGTAACGAGTCATTTGTATTTGCATATATAATTAATTTGCTTTTTAAAATGTACGGGGTATTACAATCTCACCTCCTTTAAAAAAATTTCGTCCTCGAAATTTAAAATAATGCAATAGTAATACATGTAAATCTGTAAGTCCCACACGGAGTGGTAATTGCTGA
This sequence comes from Potentilla sterilis, assembly GCA_963682095.1. Classification (NCBI taxonomy): domain Eukaryota; kingdom Viridiplantae; phylum Streptophyta; class Magnoliopsida; order Rosales; family Rosaceae; genus Potentilla; species Potentilla sterilis. Next base: position 10,052,701 of record OY821765.1, on the reverse strand, counting down.
ATAAAGCTAAAATAACGCAATAGTGATAATACCCGACACGCGGCCATAATTCTAGTTTAAAGTTTTAATCCCCCACACACAGCGGTAATACCCGGCACTCGACCGTAATCCCAGCACAAAGCTGTAATCTCCAGCACATAGCGGTAAAAGGTAATAATCGATATCCGTCATCCCGCACAAAGCGAAAAAAGGGTAACCACCATCACCCGCACGAAGCGGTAAAGGGTTATAACCATTGTCAACCGAAATAACACCTACATCATTCTCACATATAGTTCCACATCGTTCTCATATAAGCGAATTACATTTCAATTCCCTGTCAATAATATCATAACAATATGAAAACTGACTTGATGCAAACTAAAGTGAAGACCAGATCACATAACATGCCAAGATGAAGAGAATATTAATGATGCAAAACAACAAATACATAAGTCACTTGAGTTTACCTAAAGAGTCAATGCTTAAAAACAAAAACTACATTAGTTCATAAAACAAGTCAGAACATGTGGGTTACGCACTACACAAATGTTAGTAAACTGAATCAGCCAGACTACATACACTCCAAATAAGATTCCAAGGAAACTACATAGCACTAAAGCAATTCATCCCCCATATTTTGATGGAAAGGTTATTCACAATGGAAGGTTATGATGATCACCTTCCTCATTTCCCAAGATGAAGGGAAACAGTGGGCTGTCGTGGAGGATGGCTGGTCTTATCCTACGATAACCTTTGAGGATGGCTCTGTATTACCAAAACCTAAGAATCTGTTATCGGAGGCTGACAAAGTGTTGTCAAGAATGAACACCAAGACGCTGAACAGTCTTTTCATAGTAGTCTCGAGCGATGAACGTCGAAGAATTCTTCATTGTCCTTCTGCCAAGCAAGCGTGTGAAGCACTTACTATGACTCATGAAGGTAATATAAAGGTAAAGGAACAAAAACCTCTTTTCCTTCAACATGCTTTTGAAGAAATGAAAATGGAGGATGATGAGACAACTGATGAGTTTCATGGGTGTATGTTAAATGTAATGGCCCAGCTCATACACTTGAGATATTGTCCGCTTTGTGCACTCTCCTCTCTGACTCTTACGGTTTTTGTCTCTGGGAGCTTGATAGGAGCACAATGTGCGACGTTATTAATGTGTTATTATCCCTTATTTATGCTTTGTTAAGTCTATTTAGAGTAAGATAGAATCATAATTTAGTTTAGTGTCATTTCGGAAGAGTTTTGGAGAAAATGTGCTTAATTGTCAGAAAAATGACTAAGTAAAGAAATCTGAGCAAAAAGTGCAAAATATGTTGTTTTCGTGATATTGAGGCCTATGCTAAACTGATCTATCCTTTTCTAAATTTGATGAAATTTGGCATGCATATAATTGGCAAGCTAAAGTGTATTGTGTTAAAATTTCAGATCAATCGGAGTTCGGAAAGTCACCCAAATGAAGGCTGCAACTTGGCAGTTTGAGCAAACCTATCCAGGGACTACCAGGATTTTCCTGGGACTGTGTCCTGACTTCCGGAATTTCTGTGGGACACATCGCTTGGAACCAGAGAACGAGCCATACGCCGTTGGAAAGATCTACGAGTCTAGTTTCTCTGGGACTTAGAATCGCAGCAAAATCTTTCCTGAGAAAAAGGTTATGCCGGTTTGAATGTACGAAGGTCAAGTCTGCCGAAAGAAGAAAACCTAAACCGAGTTCTACATGGATTTGGCTTACGAATGTGGACTGAATTCCATCCTTTGTGCAATATTTTTGGCTGAATTAATTCATGGAAAACCTAAAGAGATATTGCTCAATTATTCAGCCATTATCTTGGGAATTTTCGGCAGAAAATAGAGGAAGAAAATCGCAACAAATCCTGATCAAATTCTGCAGAATTCATGTGCACGTCATCCAACTTCCACGGACTCTCCCGGACAGCTCACAATGAATCTGAATTCGAGCCTTATATGGATAGAAAGCTACGGGAGTCTAGTTTCCAACCCAACTGGAATCACCTCAATATCTATTTTCTAGAGAAAGATATTCCATAATCTTCACTCGAAGGTCAAATCTGCCAGCAGGATAAGTTTGAGAAAAACTAGGTTTTGTAAACCCTAGCTCCCCTCTCCTCTATAAATACCACATCTTAAATTCAGAAAATCATCATCTCTCTCTCATATAATCCTTGCCGAACTTCTGCCAAAATACCTCCAAGAATTCCTACCAAGCACCAAGGCCGAACCACCCATCACCCTTCCACAAATTCCATCCGATCATCACACCAATCCTTTGCCGAACTCTTGATCAAGGTTGCAATTTGGATTGTAATTTCATGGCTCTTGTTTCTTTGTATTTAAACATTATTTTGTCTATGAAATATGTTTGGATTGTTGGTTTTATTTTCGGTATTATTGATTATGCATGGGATTTCCGAATCTTTGTACTAAATGTTTGGTTATTTTGTGTTTGATTACCGAATTATGCATGTGATTTAATTGAATATGTATGATGGGAAGTAGGATTTTATTTGTTTTCTTGATTTAATTAGGTTTATTTCCTTAATTCGTGTGCAACCGAATGAGATGTCTAGATGCATTCGAAAGGCCATGAGTGTTATCTAGGTATTAAATTCATATGCCGATTTAATATATATTGATTCATACGCATGTTATGTTTTGATATGTATTAATCTAAGGGCTCGAGTAATTATGGAAATTTACATGTCGATGTGGGATGAGTGACACCATACCTGCTAACATGTTCTAATTCGACATATTGTGCTTATGTGCTATTTGTGTTTAATTTCTACGCGAAGTGTTCTTAAACCGATTAGTACTACGTTTAGGATTATACGCGAAGTTAATTCTAAATACTTGTGATGTTTTGAATAATTAGATGTTCCGCGAAGGCTCTAGTTATAATTGGAACTTAATTAATCTAGAATCCGATTTTATGCTTGCTGCCCTATTACTTGTTTTAATTTCGTTGCATGTATAATGAGATTTGTGTCTTGTGATTGTGTGAAAGGTGATGATCAATTGTAGATAATAATTTAGGTTTTAGAATTTGTAAAAATTCAGTAGGTAATTAATTATAAAAATCGACAACACCCCCTTAAAGTACAACATTTTGTGTGATTAAAATGCCCTTGATTTCCCCGGATAGAACGATCCCTACTTGTCCTAACTACAATTGACAAAAGAAGGGTATTATGTGTATGAAGTTGTTTTGCAGGTATTTGTGCTTGGATAACCTCTCCATCAATTTTTGGCGCCGTTGCCGAGGAAATTTAATGATTTTGATTCATACAGTGTTGTTTTGTAATTATGTATATTGCAGATTATTTAATTTTGCTATAGTTTTTGGAATATGTATAATAGGATTTTTCGGATATGTAATAGTAAAAAGGGAATTTTCCGATTTTTGTTTTGTTTTTGGTTTTTGGTTTTTGTTTTGATTAATTGCCGATTATGTGATGGATATTTGTGAATGTTGTTACACTTAGATAAATTCTAGGAAGTTGATAGTTTTTGTGTATGCTTTGAGTTTATTGTAGTTTCTAAAGTGTAACATGTAGGTGAAGCCTCTTTTGTTGATCATAACCAAAACCCTTCATACGAATGGTGCTTTGTTGAATCCGTTTTATGTAGATTGGGAAACGCGGGATACTTCCCCCCCACGCATACAAGCGACATTTCAACAAAGTCATTACTTCTATGAGGTTAAGGGCGGTTTTAATCAACACTTGTAGACCGCTAGGACCCGAGTTTATTTTACAAAGTATAGGGCAAGTTATTTTTCATTGATTGGTTCGAGGTTTGTAAAACTGGTTCTCAAGACCCACAGACTGATGTTCATTCTCTATGAGTGAGTCGATAGGGGACTTGTCCTCCGTGGTTACCAACTTTGAGACCTGCCTAGTTCCTAAAGAGAGTTCACTCTCCGTGGATCTTAACGACACCGCCTTTGAAAAGTAAAATATGCTCGACCTAGACAACTGCTTGTGCCGAAGCATCACCTCACTTTAGACGCTAGAAAATAACTTGAGCATATGTGAATCTATTTTTTCTTCAAAAGATAAAATTCGTCTTTAATTTTTGAGGTATATCAGAATAAGCATGATACTACCTTGGACTGTTTCAGCCCATTGCACCGTTATCTCCTCTGCTCCACGTACCTCAAATTTTAAAGTTGTGTGAATAAAAGAAATTAAACTCTAGGGTTCGGCAGTCTCACATATCACATGATTCGAATACTTTGAAAAGACTAGGACCGATCCATTGTGTGATACTTGTAAATTTTCGTGAAACTTATACTTGCATAAATCGTGTGGAATATATACTTATAGAGAATTCGTATGATACATTTATAGTTTGAAAATTTTACATTACTTCTAACTTATTTCTAACCTATACTCTAACTCATTCTTACTCATTCTTTCTAATCTATACATATTGATTCTCATGATTCTTGTAGAGTTTAATTGTTAGTTGCAGATCATAAGGAAGAGGTGAAGAATTATATTGTAAACAGTTGATTGAAGTTCTCATTGACTTGGGAAGGACGACAAGTGTTGCAAGAAACGAGTTCCACCACTCTCAACTTTTGTTCATAATTTGCAATTAAATTCTACTTAGCTAATTATTGTATATTTATACACTAACTTCTAACTTTAGCTAATTCACTAACTCACTACTAACTTATTCTTTGAACTCTCATCTCCACTCTTCTAATTTTCTTTATCTTGATGTGATGCAGTTGAAGAGTGGAGTAATCATACATCGAGTTATGATAACCATTGTAAGGAGGCACGAATTTGGAGTGCGCACTCCAAAAGGCGTCGCCCACAACTTGATTAAGAAGTGAAGAGTCTAGGCTGAGTAGACTATAAACATTAAGCGCTGTATGGGAGGCAACCCATTTCAACCAAAATTGTGAAGGAGCCGTCTACGAGAGTTTGAATTTTCTAAATCCCTAAACTCTTTTTGGTTGAATTGTATAAATGTGGAACTTGTTGAATTTATCATATGCTTAGAAATTACAACATAATTTCTGGTTTACATTGAGGACAATGTAATTTTCTAAGTGTGGGGTAGGGATACATGTTTCACATGTTTGTTTTTGTTTTAAGTTTTTTGTTTAGAGTCATAAAAGAAAAGAAAATAAAAAATCAGAAAAATCAGAAAAATTAAAAATTTTTGTTGCTTTTGTTTTTATTTTTGAGTCTTAGGATGCCCCTAATAGTCTATGATGATTATGTCTTTGAATACATAGATGATGGTTTTGCATAATCATGAGAATTAATTGTGAGTTTCATGGACATTGTGATTGGTATGAACATTTGAGACTTGGACTTATTTGTGTAATAAGCATGCATGTTTGTGTTGATTTTGTTCCATAATAACCTATGTGAGTTTTGATGCCATATACTTTCTTCATGAGCGATAAATATAAAAAGGAAAAAATTCACACACAGTACCTGAACTTAGGTAGTCAGGTCAGTTTGATACCTCGACTTTTTTTCGTACGATAAACATACTCCAACTTATTTATCCGTACCAAATGTGTACCCACGTCACTGTTTTGATGACGTGGCACCTCTGTTTTTGTATCAAACTGACCTGACCACCTAAGTTTAGGTATCAAACTGACCTGACCACCTAAGTTCAGGTATCAAACTGACCTGACCACCTAAAGCCACGTCATCAAAACAGTGACGTGGGTACACATTCGGTACGGATAAATAAGTTGGAGTATGTTTATCGTACGAAAAAAAGTTGAGGTATCAAACTGACCTGACCACCTAAGTTCAGGTACTGTGTGTGAAATTTTTCCATATAAAAAATGGGCAGAATTTTTCAAAACTTCATTATTCTTTGATTATTCAATGACTATGTGCCATAGCTTTTAATGAACTCTAGAATGCTAGAACTTGCTCTTGACAATTTTTAAGATTATTATTCATGAAATGCCTTGATTTTGAAAAGGATTGAAAAGATCATATTAGGATTACCACCAATGCCAAATAAAGCTTATGCCTAATTTGTACCCGTCGTGGGACTCCTTAGTTTTAACCCCTTTGAGCCGACATTGTGCCATTTTATTTCATCACCATGATACACTTTCCTTGAGCTTAGAACAGTTTATCCTTTCCATTGTTGTCAAGACTTGGTAAAGTTTAATTGGAATTTGTTATTTGAAGTGATGTTGTGAAGTAAGTGTGGGGTAAAACTTATCCAATTGCATGAAAAGAATTGCATGAAAAGAATTGTGTTGCCGAAATAAAGAAAAGAAAAGAAAATCGGGCAGAAAAATTTGAAAGAAAATCCGATCCGAGAATAAGAAAAAAATTGGAGATTTCGGCAACTAAAATAATTGGATGAGTTCTTGTGGTGAATTTGGAATTGTATGATTATTTGAAGGTCTAGCATTGTTATATTTGACCTTTGTCCTTGATCACTATGTTTTGGGGAAGAAAAAGAATGAAGTTTGGGCCGAACATGATAAAATTTGGCCCTTGGAGTGAAGTCATAAGGAGTATTGAATTTTGCTAAGTCTTGGTGACATTTTATCACCACTATCCTAAATGTGAATGCCTTATGCCAATCCTCATTATCACCTTTATGTTGATCTTTTCATGATTCTTAAAATGGGTGAACTTTGATTTGTGGAGATTTTTGTCAAGAGTTGAGCTTATGGCTTTGGTTCATTGGTGTACATAGTTGTTACATGAAGTTTTTCCAGAAAATTGATTCACAAAGTGCTTTTATTTGATGAAATATGCGAGCTATTTGTTGCCTTACAATCTGTTCTCTTGCATATACTATGAGTGAATTGCCATATCATGAGTGAAAAGAAGAGAGTATGCCTAGTGAGGAGGATGGAATCAACATAACATGTCATTGCTTGCTATTTTCGTTTCTTACTTGTTCATGCTTTGATACATGTCTATGACGCTTGGGATTTATGTGCTTACATTGAAATGCTTAACTTGAAAGCTATGTGTTTTAAAGATCCTGAGACAATCATTTAGGGGCAGTAATGTTGAGTCTTTTTGTTTTGTTTTGCTAGGGACTAGCAAATGATAAGTGTGGGGTAGTTGATAGGAGCACAATGTGCGACGTTATTAATGTGTTATTATCCCTTATTTATGCTTTGTTAAGTCTATTTAGAGTAAGATAGAGTCATAATTTAGTTTAGTGTCATTTCGGAAGAGTTTTGGAGAAAATGTGCTTAATTGTCAGAAAAATGACTAAGTAAAGAAATCTGAGCAAAAAGTGCAAAATATGTTGTTTTCGTGATATTGAGGCCTGTGCTAAACTGATCTATCCTTTTCCAAATTTGATGAAATTTGGTATTCATATAATTGGCAAGCTAAAGTGTATTGTGTCCAAATTTCAGATCAATCGGAGTTCGGGAAGTCACCCAAATGAAGGCTGCAACTTGGCAGTTTGAGCAAACCTATCCAGGGACTACCAGGATTTTCCTGAGACTGTGTCCTGACTTCCGGAATTTCTGTGGGACACATCGCTTGGAACTAGAGAACGAGCCATACGCCGTTGGAAAGCTCTACAAGTCTAGATTCTCTGGGACTTAGAATCGCAGCAAACTCTTTCCTGAGAAAAAAGTTATGCCGGTTTGAATGCACGAAGGTCAAGTCTGCCGAAAGAAGAAAACCTAAACCGAGTTCTACATGGATTTGGCTTACGAATGTGGACTGAATTCCATCCTTTGTGCAAGATTTTTGGCTGAATTAATTCATGGAAAACCTAAAGAGATATTGCTCAATTATTCAGCCATTATCTTGGGAATTTTCGGCAGAAAATAGAGGAAGAAAATCGCAACAAATCCTGATCAAATTCGGCAGAATTCATGTGCACGTCATCCAACTTCCACGGACTCTCCCGGACAGCTCACAATGAATCTGAATTCGAGCCTTATATGGATAGAAAGCTACGGGAGTCTAGTTTCCAACCCAACTGGAATCACCTCAATATCTATTTTCTAGATAAAGATATTCCATAATCTTCACTCGAAGGTCAAATCTGCCAGCAGGATAAGTTTGAGAAAAACTAGGTTTTGTAAACCCTAGCTCCCCTCTCCTCTATAAATACCACATCTTAAATTCAGAAAATCATCATCTCTCTCTCATATAATCCTTGCCGAACTTCTGCCAAAATACCTCCAAGAATTCCTACCAAGCACCAAGGCCGAACCACCCATCACCCTTCCACAAATTCCATCCGATCATCACACCAATCCTTTGCCGAACTCTTGATCAAGGTTGCAATTTGGATTGTAATTTCATGGCTCTTGTTTCTTTGTATTTAAACATTATTTTGTCTATGAAATATGTTTGGATTGTTGGTTTTATTTTCGGTATTATTGATTATGCATGGGATTTCCGAATCTTTGTACTAAATGTTTGGTTATTTTGTGTTTGATTACCGAATTATGCATGTGATTTGATTGAATATGTATGATGGGCAGTAGGATTTTATTTGTTTTCTTGATTTAATTAAGTTTATTTCCTTAATTCGTGTGCAACCGAAGGAGATGTCTAGATGCATTCGAAAGGCCATGAGTGTTATCTAGGTATTAAATTCATATGCCGATTTAATATATATTGATTCATACGCATGTTATGTTTTGATATGTATTAATCTAAGGGCTCGAGTAATTATGGAAATTTACATGTCGATGTGGGATGAGTGACGCCATACCTGCTAACATGTTCTAATTCGACATATTGTGCTTATGTGCTATTTGTGTTTAATTTCTACGCGAAGTGTTCTTAAACCGATTAGTACCACGTTTAGGATTATACGCGAAGTTAATTCTAAATACTTGTGATGTTTGGAATAATTAGATGTTCCGCGAAGGCTCTAGTTATAATTGGAACTTAATTAATCTAGAATCCGATTTTATGCTTGCTGCCCTATTACTTGTTTTAATTTCGTTGCATGTATAATGAGATTTGTGTCTTGTGATTGTGTGAAAGGTGATGATCAATTGTAGATAATAATTTAGGTTTTAGAATTTGTAAAAATTCAGTAGGTAATTAATTATAAAAATCGACAACACCCCCTTAAAGTACAACATTTTGTGTGATTAAAATGCCCTTGATTTCCCCGGATAGAACGATCCCTACTTGTCCTAACTACAATTGACAAAAGAAGGGTATTATGTGTATGAAGTTGTTTTGCAGGTATTTGTGCTTGGATAACCTCTCCATCAGAGCTCACGAGCAACTTCCCAATAGGTCACCCATTCTGAGATTACTCTAGACTCAACAAGCTTAACTTCGGAGTTCTCATCCCCTCTGATGCCATTGAGCCCTCAAAACGCAGCTCTATGTGGGATGCGTGATCTACCTACCTGCTAGCTTCCCTAGCTATGTCAGATTATCACATTAAACATCACAAATTAGTGTTATTCTTTAGATCATCCCAATTGAGTCCTCAAGGGGAATCTGAACCTGTGATAAATGCACCAGAGAAATCTTTTTCAGATGAAGAAGAAAATGATCCAGCAGAAGGCAGGATGAATGAGTCGCTTGCTATCCAGACCCCTCATCGAACTGGAAAAAGACAAGTTGAGAAAGATCATTCCTCTTCAGACATCATTGGTAAGGTAGACGAACCAAGAAAGACTTGAGGTAAGGCAAACTAGTTGGTAAGCAATTTTGTAGTGTTTAAAAGCTTTCTATGTGTTCATAGACTTAGAATATATGAAGTCTCTCATTATGGCTTTGTATCTCATATAGAGCCTGAAAATGTCAAAGAAGCTTTGAGTGATGTTGATTGGATAAATGCCATGCAAGAAGAGCTAAATCAATTTGAGAAAAGTAAGGTTTGGTATCTTGTACCTAAACCCCAAGGGAGAAATGTTATTGGCACTAAATGGGTGTTCAAGAACAAATCTGATGAGAAAGGTGTGATAACCCGGAACAAGGCTAGACTTGTTGTTCAAGGCTACTCTCAAGTTGAGGGTTTAGACTTTGGTGAAACTTTTGCCCCTGTGGCAAGAATGGAATCAGTTAGGCTTCTCTTAGCTATAGCTTGCTTCCTAAAATTCATTTTGTTCCAAATGCATGTCAAGAGTACATTTTTGAATAACATTCTTGAAGAAGAGGTCAGTGTGGAACAAGCACCAGGATTTCAAATCCTGAGTCATCCTGAGCATGTCTATAGGCTTGATAAAGCTCTTTATGAGCTTAAACAAGCACCTAGGGCTTGGTATAAAAAGCTATCCACTCATTTGATTGAGAATGGATATGTTAGAGGTCCGATTGATATGGTAATGTTTGTCAAAACGACCTCAAAAGATATGATCATTGCACAAATATATGTTGATGATATTGTTTTTGGTTCTACCTCAGATTCCATGATAAATGAATTTTCGGATCTTCTGAAAAAAGAATTTGAGATGAGTCATCTCGGATAATTGAATTTCTTCTTAGGATTACAAGTCGTGCAATGGAGTGATGGTTTGTTCATCACCCAGGCTAAATATGCCAAAGAACTCATGGAAAATTTGGGATGGAAACATCAATAGCTGTTCAAAACCCAATGGGAACAAGCTGCAAAATTAGTGCTGATTTGGATGGGATAGATGCTGATCAAACCCATTACCGTAGTATGATTGGTAGTCTGCTATACCTCACTGCAAGCCGTCCTGACATTTCTTTTAGTGTTGGGGTTTGTGCTCGATATCGAGCAAATCCAAAAGAGTCTCATATCAAAGCTGTGAAACGTATCATTAAGTATATTTCTGGTATATCTGATTTTGGAATCAAATACACTTTTGACACAAATGTTGAGATTGCAGGATACAATGATTCAATTTGGGCTGACGACGCAAATGATAGGAAGAGTATGTCTGGTGGTGCTTTCTTCGTTGGAAACAATCTGGTTTCTTGGCACAATTAGAAACAAAAATGTGTATCATTGTCTACTGCTCAAGCATAGTACATTGCTGCTGGTAGTGGCTGCACTCAACTTATCTGGATGAAACATATGCTTGCAGGCTACGGATTCCATCAAGGTTTGCTGTCCCTCTTCTGTGATAATACATCAGCAATAAATATATCTAAGAATCATGTGTTGCATTCTAGGACAAAAAATATTGAGATTAGATATCATTTTATCAGAAATTTGGATGAAAAGAAATTGCTTGAGTTGTCTTTCATTCCTACAGAGCAACAATTGGCTGATTTGTTTACCAAACCACTTGACAATCTTCGGTTTATCAGCCTTAGAAAGGCCATTGGTGTGGGTATCATGGACAAGTCTCCCTCTTGAAATATGCATTTGTAAATAATTTTATTTTCTGAATTTTTGTAAATAAGTGATGTCTGCTATCCCTGAAAAGATTTTGAATGTGTCCTAGGAAGCTGTTTTTTTTTTTATCATAATAGAAGCACTCCCATTTGCATGAATGTGTGCATCTGATGAATATGATATTCCCTGTGGTCATGTTGATAAATAACAAGTCAAGCTATTTTTTCTCCATGGAATATCTTTGTGGGTTATTTGAAATCCAGAATACTGAATTGAAATAAGAGTGGGGATGGCAAATGACCAAGCTATTTTGAGTACACATTCCTTGGTCTTACCAAAGGTGAGCAGAAATGTGAATGGTTTTGGTCATTGTAGGAGTTTGAAAAACATGACCAGATCATTTTGAGTATACATTCCTTGGTCTCACCAAGGATGGGAAGAAATATGAATGATAAAAAAAAGGGAGAAAGGAAAAATAAAGTCTATGATCCAAAAATAAGAAAAGTTAGGATCTTTCTATTAACTGAATCTGAATTATTTACCCCTTAGAGCATCCTTATTATACTTAGTGCCCTAAAATAAACTAATTTGGGAGTCATTGGTAAATCTTTCGTTACACAGATCAGTTAGGATCCCTGGACAGTTTTTGAGGAGTTGAGATAATTTTTCCTAAAAAAGACATGGGGTAAAAGGATAAAGATTGATCTACACCCTAATAAGTCAAGATTGCTCCTGCTAAAAATTACTACATGATCTTATTTCAACTAGTACTTATGGTTTTTACAAGTCCTTTTTTGAAAAAATTTCACTGCAACACTTAGCTGCCTATGTGATTCTAACTATGGACCATATATCTGTCTCAGTCATCTGTTTATGGTTATGATGAGTATATCTATTATGATGATAAAAAGATGTACTTTTTTGTGTGATAATGCCTTGTCTTATCATGAAAATCAAGGGATTAAATAAAATTTTATTTTTGCTATATGCACTCTCATAGGGGGAGAGTTACTATCGTCGTGATGCTCAACATTTATGGTTATTTTGTCCTTGTCTGAAGATTGTGGAAAGGTTTGAGTACAAATACCTGTAAAAGCATGTCTACGAACTCAAGTGCTATATTATCTAGTCTCCATGCTATGTGATTATTGATCAAACTGACAATACATGTACTTGATGCTTAAAAAGATCTTCTACAGGGAAGATTTGGTTGGGTACCGTTTTTGGAAGGAAAAATCTGAGGATGATTCACATTTTTTAGGTTATTGAGAAGTGAGTGGGCTTTAATTGCGGTTATCAAGACCATCATGGTCTAATCACGTCTGCATCAGTCTTAACTCCTCACTTTTCTCTTAGTCCTATAACTACTGATCTCTTCATCTTTTGCCTCTCGCATTTTTCCTCAAAAGAGATTTTGATTTAGCTATCATCCATGGAAGATCTCAACTCACCCTCTGAAAGTTTTGAGCCATTTCACTCGGACATTTCCATTAGATATACCTCCTCCTCCTCTAAGTGTGATCCCGAATTCTCCATCAATCCCTTTTGATGGAGTGCCTACCTCCGCCGCTGCCACTGCTCCTTCAACATATCAGAAAGAACCCACTCTTGCCAAACATTTATCAGGCATCACAAGAAAAAGGAAGGTTAATATAAGTGATTTGCCTCACAAGAGTTCCAAGGTTCATTAAGGAACTTCTGCCGGATCTTCAAAGTCATCTCGTCCTCCTCTATCTCGATCTGCTGCCTGAGATCAACGACCCAAGCCATCCTCGGCAAAGCAACTAAGAAATGTTGTGAATAGAAGTCGCCCTACTGTGAATTTGGCTGGCTTCTCTTTTGAAAAAGATTCTCATAATGAACTTGGTGAATCTGGCGATTTTGTTGAGGAGCCTGATGTCTCCCACATGCCTAAAAGCCAAGAACCTGAGCACACCTCCAAGGCTCCAGGGAAATTCAAGGTCCCTCTTGAGACCTCTTTTAAAAAGCCCTGTTCAGTTAAGCGGGATATGACTGATGGTGAGTCCTCCAAAGGCTTCAAAGCTCCTTCATCTACTGTGAATGATTCCAAGCAATCTTTGTTTCTGAAAAAGAGGCTGGCTGAGGTATCACCTATCCCTCCTATGAGTCATTTTATAAATTCTGAGGCCTGAACTTTGTTCCTTTCATACACAATTTCCAGGCCTATCGTGTTTGAAAAATCCTTTGATTTTAAAACACTTCCACCTGCTTTTAAGTCTAGAATTGCAAAACTTGGCTGGCTGAAAGTCTTAGGAACTCTGCCTGTGGTGAATATAACTCTTGTTCAAGAGTTCTATGCAAATTTTCCCAAAACAATTTCACCAAATATCATGCTTAGATCTGAAGGATCGGTTTTTGTCAAAAGTCGGGGTATCCAGGTTGATATCTCACCTGCAAAGATTAGGAGAGTTTTGAATCTTCCTATCACTGAAAAATGCATGATTTCCAAAATCACCAAATATGTCTCTAAAACCTCCTTAGATGACTTGGTTGCCACTTTGTATTCGACCAAACCCTCTAAGCCTATCACTGATACGTTTTTGCAAAGCAAACATATGACTGAACATGCCAAGGTTATGGCCTTTTTGGTTCGCTCTTTGCTCACTCCCACTACTCAAACAAGTAAGATCCCTCATACTCAGGCTGCTTTGATTTATTATATTTCAAATGACAAAAATAAAACATTCCCTGCTGAGTATTATATCTTTGAGGGCCTGAAGAAATCTGGTATTTTTCACCGCTCTAACATTGATTGCTCATTGGTGTTCCCTGGACTAATATGTCGCCTATGCTATGATGCCGGAGTCCAAAGCTGGGATAAGGATTTGATGGCCAATCCGGTTCCTAAAGTCGACAATATCACCATTGTTAAATTTGCAGCTCAAGCTGGCGAGTATGTGGAGCCCTTGGAGCTTACTTATCTCAGGGAGGATATGGCCAAATTGGTTAAACAAACCGTGTCTGCTGCTATCGATGAACTGAAAGCTTCATTTGCCTCTCAAATGTCAAAAATGAAGGCTGCTTTTCAGAGGATGGTTGGTGACTATGCTAGCACATAAGAAGGTGATGATTCAGGATCAGATCATGCTGGTGCTCCTTCTAGTGACACACTTCATGAAGCTGAGGCTGACACAGACAACACTTCATCAGATGAATACATTGCTGGCGATACAATTGAAGAAGAGGATGATGCTGCTGTCTAATCGATCCTTATTTTCCCTCTGTTATTTATGTTATGTCCTACTGCTATTCTAAGACATCTGCTTTGTTTTGGTTTTATTTTTGTTGACATTTGTTCTTTGTTTCCCTTCGTCATTCTATGACAAAAAGGGGGAGAACTAACTACTAGGCTTATGGATTATGGATGCTATGTATGATATGTTATGCATATTTGTTTATTTTTGTGTGATCCATATTGCCTGTGATATCCTATTTTGGTCTTTGTGATCCATATTGTCTGTGATATCTTGTTGGTCTTTGTGATAGTAGTTCTTGCAGGTAACTCATGTTCTTGCTGAAGTATTTTTGTTCAAAGAATGCCAAAGAGGGAGATTGTTAGTATGAGAATATTAGTAATCTTTATCTGGAACAAAAAAGCCCAGATAGATGGACACTGAAGATCCAATACAGGAAAAGCCTATGTTAAAGTACAAAGGCCCAGTTACACTCAAGTATAGTTCATACATATGCATATCATGAGTTTTCATTTAAGATAGGACTTCTGTCTGCCATCCTAAAATCTTCGGTATTGCTTAATATAGTCATAAATCAGAAGATCTTTACTTCGTCATTCATTGGGTAAAGATCTTCTGCTTTTGAAGTTAGATGATTTTCTAGAACTCTTTTGTCTCTTAAATGAGAATATCTAGCTTCATTAAATGTTTCTTACATCTCATTGAATGCAATTAAATGCAACTCCCCTCTTGTTGATATCTTTGTACTGTTTGAAAGATATCGTCTGTCTTAAACTGAGTTTCTGTCAAGTTGCATTTATTAGAGAGGTCCTAGTCTAGCAGATGCTACTAGGTTTGTCTTAAACTCTATACTCATTTGAGGCCATCTCATTGGCCTATAGAAAAGAGGCGGATTTTTCCTTATGAAGTGTCTGTGTTTATACATAGCGTTTAAGAGCATTTACTCTCTTCTTTTGATATATTGTTTATGTGTCTTGCATTGTTCAATTAAGCCAAAAGTTATACATGTGTTATAATCTTTCGTGCTTGAGCAAAAACATTTTCCAAAACTCACATAACATATTGCATACCATGAAGTGTTGATGGATGATGCAATAGTTTCATGAAGTGTCCTTAATAGATTCAGTTGACTGTAACTGAGATCTGGAGTTGGAACTTCTCTAGCTTACTAGTGAACAAACACTTATGAGATGAGTGAGGTAGGACAGGTTGAGAGACTAGGATAGTCTGAAACTAGATAGAAACGTGGTTTGCTATCCATGTGTTGCTACCTACTTGTAAAAAGTGTGTTGTGTCATAGTGAAGAAGCTTTGCTCCCCAAGAGTTGGGAGCACGCAGTTTTTCTCCATGGTAGCAAGGTTTATGCGAATAAAATGTTGAAAATTAATCCCCCGCCAAGCAAGTACTAGAATATTGATGGAAAGAAGAAATAAATAAGTCAAGAAGACAACAAGATTTAACGAGGTTCGGCCAATGACTTTGCCTACGTCCTCGGAGAGTTTCACCTTCACTATGAGAGAAATAATATAAGTACAATATTACACCGCTCAAGTTTATGCTCAACCCAAGCCCCTATACCCAAAACGATACCCCTTGTACACCATCTCTCAACCTAGAAGATCACTTCATCCCAAGAGTTATTCACACTCTTGAAACACAACTCACTTTGCTTCTATACACGAAGACACCTAGAGTTGCTCTCTTTCTCCCCCTTGCTTATTTCCACATAAGCTTAACCTTTTATAGCATTTAATAGAAGTCTCTAGACTTACTCCATCAATGCCCATTCATGAACCAACCTTTCATTTTCCTCCTTAACTCCCTAAGAAGACTAGGAGGCATTTCATGAATTTAACCATGTATTTATGTCTAATACATGCACTTAACTATGCATCAATTATAGTGCATAAATTGTCACCATGAATGCATAAACTAATAACACCATGCAAAGATATCTCCACCAAGGAGGGATCACCAAACCTAACAATCTCCCCCTACCGACTTTGGTGGAGAGCTCCACACCATCACTTTAATCCTTGAAGTTCATCTCGTTTTGAGACGCCGCTTGTTATGCCCACAAGCATTCCATTGGCCTTGTACTTGCACTAGTTACACATGATCAGAGTTGATTTAAATGGTCCAAGCTCCCCCTGATTGACCAATACCTTGTGTAACTCAACCGAGACAACGATCACTTGTTGACTCCGAAGAAGGACCTCGATTTGATATCTTCCCCAGCAGGATTTACCTTTTCACCATCGTCTGAAACTCGAAACTTGCGCCTGTCGTCTCTGCTATGCCCACAAATGAGACCTGCTTCAGATACTTACATCTTTGCTCACACCGTTTCCCAATAGCCTTCGAGGTCAAAGTTTTTCCTATCAGACGGAACGTTCTTCCACAATTTTCTCCCTTCATTAGGACCATACAACCACGTGAAACTTTCATAACTCCCCCTGCTGACAAAATCCTGCAGCCCTTAGAGTCTAACTGGCTCAAAGATATTAGATTTCTTCGAAACTTTGGGACATATACAACATCATCCAAAATGCGAACTACATCTTGATTTTCACCGTTCCAACACCCACGACACGACGCCTAGTGCCATCACCCTAAGTCACAAATCCTTGAACTTCTTGGAACGTATCAAAATATTCTTTCCTGGAGCAAATATGATGAGCATAACCAATATCCAAAATCCAATCACGTTGAGAATAAGTGTAATTACCTTTGGAGACTGTGAGTATTTCTCACAAAATCATTAGACATTTGTGTTACACCAGCCATGGAGCAATCTGAGCCCTTATCATCCTTCTCTTTTAACAATGGACAATCTGGCTTTATGTGTCCCCACTCCCTGCACTTGTAGCACTGCTTGCCCTTTCCACTGCCCTTAGATTTAGACCTGCTATGACCACTAGATCTTCTGGCAGTTGACCTTCCCCTTTGATTCTGACCATGAGCAACGAAGACAGAACCTTAGGAATCATCAGCTTTCTTCCGCTTCTCGTGAGACAAGAGAGTCGATTCCACCTCATCCATCTTCATTGTATCCTTACCATACAAGATTGTAGTGATGATATTCTCATATGAATCGGGAAGTGAGGTAAGAAGTAGAAGGGCTTGATCTTCTTCCTCAATCTTTATATCAACTCTTGCTAGTTGATCAACCAATCCTTTGAACACATTCATGTGCTCCATGAGACTCGCACATTCTCCCATCTTGAGCTTATAGAGATCCCACTTTAAATTCAACTTCGTTTGCAAGCTTTTCCCGAGATAAAGCTTCTCTAATTTCTCCCAGAGCTCAGGTGCCGAATCTACATCATTGACATTATTAATTATATTGTCAGCAATATAAAGCCTAATAGTGCTCACACACCTGGCTTCCAATTCCTTCCAATCTTCATCTGATATCTTGTCCGACTTTGCATCCTCTCCCTCCAACGGTTTTACAAGACCTTGTTGAACTAGGATGTCCTTCACCCTCCTTTGCCATAGAGTGAAATTTCCTTTTCCATCAAACTGCTCCACCTTGAAATGTGAAATGCGTACACTAGCAGTTGCCATGACCAACAGCCCACGACCAAAGAGCCGATGCTCTGATACCACTTGTTGGAAATTAATCCCCCGCCAAGCAAGTACTAGAATATTGATGGAAAGAAGAAATAAATAAGTCAAGAAGACAACAAGATTTAACGAGGTTCGGCCAATAACTTTGCCTACGTCCTCGAAGAGTTTCACCTTCACTATGAGAGAAATAATATAAGTACAATATTACACCGCTCAAGTTTATGCCCAACCCAAACCCTTATACCCAAACGGATACCCCTTGTATACCCTCTCTCAACATGGAAGATCACTTCACCCCAAGAGTTATTCACACTCTTGAAACACAACTCACTTTACTTCTATACACGAAGACACCTAGAGTTGCTCTCTTTCTCCCCCTTGCTTATTTCCACACAAGCTTAACCGTTTATAGCATTTGATAGAAGTCTTTAGACTTACTCCATCAATGCCCATTTATGAATCAACCTTTCATTTCCTTCCTTAACTCCCTAAGAAGACTAAGAGGCATTTCATGAATTTAACCATGTATTTATGTCCAATACATGCACTTAACTATGCATCAATTATAGTGCATAAACTGTCACCATGAATGCATAAACTAATAACACCATGCATTCATGTCATGCAAAGATATCTCCACCAAGGAGGGATCACCAAACTGAACATAAAAAAATCCTTGTGTTGGTTATTATTCATGCAACTTTACATTTAAATAATCGTATGTTTGTTGTTCAAGTTAGTAAACTCTATTACTAATTTTGAAGGCAATTTGAAACTAAAAAGTTGCAAGTTGTCATGTTCACCCCCCTCTAGGACCTTCAAATGCATAGCTGAGCTGGAGTGGAGTGCGCAAGCTATTCAGGCAAGTGTTTCCAGAAGCAATAAGTATTGTATTCTTAAGATGGAGGTGGTGGTACAACTGCTAATGTTATGATAATTTAGAATTCATTCTATTTTTTTATTGTAGGTGTTACTCTACAGGCAGAACGGTGTGACGATTTGGAGGAGCTTGAATTTTCTTTTCAACAGAGTCTGATTTTAAGTGTACAGGAGCAACTTACCAAACTACCTCGACAATTCAGGTTTTGATAGGATATAACTTCTTATTTCTTCTGTTTCTTACATTAGATAATAGTTGAGTAAATAAGATTTATGCATTAGGATACTGAAATTTTTGAATCTGAAGTTTTTAAAGCACGACTGAGCAGGGACGTAGGCAAGAACCAAGCATTGGTTGGGCTAATTTATTGGTGCCTCTTATATTTGTGCGAAGCGCAAAAAAATTTCCGATGTCATTGTAACCTAACCTGCTGAAACGATGAAATCAATACAAGTTAAGAGTCTGAATATGCAACTCCATGTCTTGTCTTCTATTATTAATTATGGTTCTACCAAAATCAAACAATGTCATCAATCGATGAAAGTTGAAGTGCAGTTCAGTAAGTAATTTTTTTTCCTTTGAGCTATAGGCTGAGATACATATATACCTAGAAGTTTTTTACCCCAAATCTCCCTTGCGCTGTAGCCCAACCAGCCCTTGACGTGGTTACGTCCCTGCAACTGAGGATACTGCTTTTCTCTTAATACATTAGGGACCTCAAATCTGTAGCAGTTTCGGGGTGACTGTAAACTCAAATAGGGAACTGTGGGGAACTATAATTAAAAAATTTGGAAAAACTTGGATAATAGGAAGTTTTAGTATTCAAAGTAATGTTTCACCATCTGTCTTGCGAGAGATTTGGATTCTGGAAAATGTTATGGGTTTAGAACATTCAGTTTGTTTGTCTACCGTACCCTATTTTTTTATCTACTAAATACTGCATTTATAGGTTTCGTTTGAGATTTAAAAAAATTTGAAGACCTTGTTCCCTGTGGATCCATACCATCACCATCCCATGTGATAACTCCAGATAGATTCCAAAAACTATATAAATAGCTTCATTCTGTTCTGAATCTTTATCCTGTGGAACTTGAGTTTCGACAAAAGTCATTGAATTGTTATGCCGTATCGCGATATTTTGTAGCGTCAAAGTCATAGAACATTTTCTAGTACAACTGGGAGGATGGGTGTCTAGCTGTATCTGCTGTAGTCATAGCCATTACATGAACTTAAGAGCAAATAAATCATACTTCGATTGTTTCATAGAGACAATAATGAGACTGTAATGATTAGATCCATATTAGATCAGTTCAACTGCCCATTCTACGTAAATGAAACCAAAGCATGGGAAAAAGAACATTGTTGTTCGGCTTTTACAAATATCAGTTATTGTTCTGTAACCTGACCTAGCTAGGTAAATCCAGGATTGAAGCTATAGCGTTATCATTGGCTGAAATCGAAGTATCTTGCAAGATAAAAAAAAATAGATGGAACTAGTCGCTCGTTTGTTATTCATCTGTTCCAAAATCCACAAGCAACAGAAATATTTCTTTTGTCTACCCCTATCCCTATGAGCCGAAACCAAAGCTCTTATTTCTGTTGATTATTACTTGGACTATGCCTTGAATGTACCCCTTGAAAAGTTTATGTAAATTAGTAGATTTCTTCCTGGGTTTCCCTTTTGGACTTTAGTAATAAGATGATGTAAATTATGCTCTATGTTGTGAGTTGAATGCTGTTAATATTTTTTGCTTCTACCTTTTCATAAGAAAATATTAATATTAATTGTTCCAGAAACACCTATTTTTTTTTTACAGTAGTTATCTTTAATGAAAAAAACAAACAATTTCGTATCCAAAGCATTTTGAATTCATTAGAAATTAATGTCTAAACCCTAAAAGAACATTCATAACAAAATGATATTTCTCTTACCTTTTGATTGACAAGATGGCTTTCTTAATGGTATAGATTACGACCATATATAGGAACTCTAAGGCTCTAAGCTCTATCCCAATTTCTTCAATTCAGTTCATTAGGTAGTTTCTTTTCTCTTTAGTTTTATTTTCATGCATCCATACCATATTGGAATACATATGCTAATGAGTCAAGACCTTGTTCTTGAATCAAATCCTTTAGCTAGATTCTCTCTTGTGAACAGGTTAGGAGACCTAGTGCTAAAAGACTTAACCTTGCTGTATTTTTTAATCAATTCCTTTAACTTTATCCCTACTATAATGTCCATTTGATGGTTAATGTGACTTCGCCTTTCATTTAGTACTCGATCCTTATGTATATGCACAAATTTGCACAAGTTATTGTTCTCTGATATTTACAGGTAAAATGATCCCTAGGGTCTTAGTTAAAGATTCCTATATTAGACTTTGGCTGGTAGCTTCGCTATTGCTCATCAGAATGTCCGGTCTCACTAGGGATGAATGTTCGGGGATATATGTTGGAAAAATGGGTTAAAACCATTTATAAAACCAAATTTTAATAGATTAATTAAAATGCGATGCACTTATAATTAATGAGAAATAAATTTGGATTTGTATTCTTCATAATGAGGACTACAAGATTCTGTGTTCATATGCCTAATTTGGTTTTGGGATCAATAAAAAATTGTCATCCAAAGTTGACTATTTGAGATGGGAAAACAAAGTTTGTCCCACATTGGAAAAAGAGAAATGGTAAGAGTCCTTATATAGAATTCTCTTCCCAGCCCGGATTCTTTTTGTACTCTTCAACTTCTACTGGAAAATGTTATGCCTAGTTAATATATATTTCAATTTATATATGTGATATCTTTCAATTATATTTTACAATATATCAGTGGGGCAGAAGGAGTGGCAACTTATGCTATGCCATTGGGATAATCGTGTTTCAGGGAAACCTTATAAAGTACAAAATATTGCAAGAAAGAAGCTTAAATCGGTGTACATAAATTTATATGTGATTTCTTGTCATCACATATGGCATAGACCTGAGTTGCGGGAAAAAAAAAGGCAATAGTTTCTGTGTAATAAATGAAAATGTAGTTTCAACACATAGTATTCAGGCTTCTGTATCCCTTTTTCTTCTCTTAATCTGAAAACCAGAAGTTCAGTAACATCATCATTTTATCTGCAGGTTTCTAGACCTTCAGCTGAAATTGATGATGGCTAAATCAATAGGTAGCAACAAGGGAGGCTTATTGAGGCTGGTGGAGGAAAGATCATTGAGCAAGAAAACAGAGAGAGAGAGAGAGAGAGAGAGAGAGAGAGAGAGAGAGAGAAAAAACCCCAAACTACCACAAGAAACACATATTCCTTATCTCCCTAAAGACTGTATCTCAAGCATCCTTGTGCGACTTCCTATTGAATATCTTCAGAGGTCAAGTTTTGTGTGCAGACCAGGAAGCTGATGGCACTTCCTCTCGGAACCTTACATCGTCCATATAATGAATCCTATGGCTTTGCATTGAGTGATGTCACTGGTGAATATAAAATTGTCCATTTGTTTCGAGATGAGTTGGGTTTTGTCAGCTGTGAGATTTTGAGTCTCTGGACAAATATATGGAGAGAGGTTAATGGTCCTGCATTTGGGCTCTTTGGTTGGTTCGGATATGCACCTGTTTTCGCAATTGGAGCTTTGCACTGGATTCCTCAGGTCGATCGGAGTGATTACATTGTTTCTGTGGAAATTCACAAGGAAAAGTTTCACCAAGTACCACTCCCCAAAAGTTGCAGAACTCATGACAGGATTATTGAAATAGGAGGTGAGGATATAAACTACATTGCCTTCTGGATTTTAAAGGGTTTCTATGGGGAAGTCTGGACAAAGTATCACAGTATCACAGTGGGTTCTGTTATAGACATGATTCCTTGTTTAAGTTTAAGGATCAAGGGAGATATTATTTTCAAGAGAGACGAAGATGGCTCGCTATATGCTTATGACGTTCAGCAACAAGACTTGACAAAGGTTGAGATGATAAGGGGATTTATCCCAACGTCTTCTGCTACATGCCTACCTCATGTCAACAGCCTTGTATCATGGATGGATGAAACTTTGGACGTGCACGATTGACTTTTTCTGCTGTATATAGATTTTTGATGGATTTCAAGCTATTATTGCTTCTTCTACTTTTATTACGATCAATAGTCGATGGAGAAAGTTTTATTATTGCTTCTCTGACTTTTTTTATGTACTTTTGAACTGATGAACTAGTACTGCTAGTAAGCCGTCTCAGACAGCAGTAACTGTATATGACGAGATTCTCAGCCACACCAAGTTTTGTAGCAGCTGCAATGATGTGGGGTTCCTTGATGTTTGCCTCAGAATCATCTCTATAAAATTAGAGGTAGCATACCTATCAGATTACTTAACTTGATTAGGAAGGGTTTGGGGCTGTCTAAATATGAAAACTGCTTGTCCTCAAATGCTTATCTTTGGCAGGATTCGCTTCATATTATAGAGTGCTTCAATCTGAAGCTTGATAGGTGCATGTAAACTAGGATAAGATTTAAAGATAGAAAACCAATTGGAAGTAAAAGGTGGCTCAGTAATTGGCATGGAGCTGTAGGATTATGTCAGCGTAGCTAGTTGTTTCATTCCTTTCATGTCTGGTGTGTCTCAAATTTTTTTCCTTCGCTTAGATTACTCTTTCCATCTTTGTGACCCCATAAAGATTTCTCCTGTTTAATAGTCTCATTAGTAACTTAACATATTATAGCTCTTTATGCAAGAAGAAATAGAAAATTTCATCTGTAACCTGATACAGCTAATTGATATCGAAACTGTTTGTTGTTCTCAGCAAAGGTCGTGACTGGATTTACCTGTGAAGTAGGAGTTCATCCAATCTTATGTGCTTATGCAATGAGTCAGGGGTATGGAAGCACAGACTATTCCTCAGTAGCTTACATGTTTTAAAAGTATATACCAGTTTCATTATGTTATATTGTAATGTTTTAAGATAGAACAATGGCACTAAATTGTTGCATTAGAGTAGTAAAGGAAAGAAAAAGGTATAAAACTGAGTTGAAGGGCATTTATTGGGTGAACTGTGTGCTAGTTCACAGTGTTCATATCCCATGGTCTCATTTGATCAGCCTCTTGGATACAGGAGTTGGGTTGTTATATTTATTGAATACTATTAGCTTTTGTTAATTTGTCCAGGTGGAGAAATGTTTCTGATTTTGATGAACACATTCTATGTAGGACGGACAATGTATCAGGGGCCCTTAACTCAATATGCTATGAGCATCTTAAGCAATCCAATGTATGTAAATACTCGAGGCTTGACATTATGCACTTCCTAGTCGTGAAATTAAATTGAATAGGTTTGATACCTAAGTTCCATAATATGGGGTTTGTTTTAGGGGCAAGCTATTTGTAAAATAGATCTTAATGATGATTGGGATTTGATTCGGGCAAGCTATTTCTCACTTCCTAGTCGTGACAATTGCAACAATTGCACATGCATGGTTAGATGCTTGGATTGTAAGGTCACTGTTGTTGATGGAGCAGCTGTAAAGAGTGCAGAGACGAACAATATATATGGACCCGTCAAGCTTTCTTTCTTTAGGTAAAGAGTGCTGCTTTGGGTAAAGGTTACTAGATGCTTGCACTTACTTGATGCTTTGTTAGTCTGTCGAACAAATAATTGAAACACTTTCATCACTCCCTATCTTGTCTAATTTCGACACTCTATATACTTGGTAGCAGAGAGGTGAGAGCACACTACTCATCCCACAATTTCATTATCCATCTCCAGCTCTTCCTTTTCCCGCTCTTTCATTTGTAATCAATTCCCAACCCCAAAAATGGCTGAGACACTCATCTCTGTGCTTCTGGAGCAATTGGCTTCAGTAGTGTATCAATACACAAATGAAGCAGTGAAGCTGGTTCTGAAAGCTGACAGAGATGTCAAAAGTTTCAGCAGGAAGCTCAAAGCTATCCAGGCAGTGCTCGAGGATGCAGAGAAGAAACAAGTGCTGGAGGCTAGGGTGGCAGACTGGTTGGAGAAGCTGAAAGATGTATCATACGAGATGGACGACTTGTTAGATGAGTGGAACACTGAACTGCTCAGACAACAAGTGGAGGACAAGCTAGATGAGGGGGAAGGAGATAATGCACTTGTTACCAAGAAGAAGGTATGTTTCCCCATGCCCTCCGGTTGCTTCTGTTTTGGCAAAGTCAATAAGGTCATTCATAATCAGAACATTGCTAAAAGAATAAAGGAACTGGATGAGAAGTTAACTTCGATTGCTGATGAAAGAGAAAAATTTGGCTTTCGTGAATCCAGACTAGTTGGTCCTGATGATCAACACCTTATTCAACGACCGAAGACTTCATCTTTGGTCGATATATCTAAGATTTATGGCCGAGAAGAAGAAAAAGAGGATTTATTAAGGAAGTTGTTGAGAGAGAGTAGCCAAGAAGGAGGGACGTTCCTTGTCATCCCTATTGTAGGGATGGGAGGGATGGGGAAAACAACTGTTGCCCAATTAGCCTATAACAATGAAAAAGTTAAAACCCATTTTGATAAAAGAGAATGGGTTTGTGTCTCGGATCCATTTGATGAGATTAAGATTGTCAAAGCAATCATTGAAAGTCTCGATGGAGTCCAGAGCAGTTTAAATAAGCTAGACACTCAACTTTTATGTATAAGGTCAAAGGTTGAGCATAAGAAATTCCTCCTTGTCTTAGATGATGTGTGGACTGAAGACCACAGAAAATGGGAAAGTTTGAAACTACCAGAAATAATGCAAAGTTGTGCTAAAGGTAGTACAATATTGGTGACCACACGAAAGCAAGGGGTTGCTAAAATGATGAGAGCAACTGGTAATATGATCCAGTTAGACAAGTTGAGTGATATAGATTCTATAGCATTGTTCAATATCATTGCATTTTCGGATAGGGAAGAAGGTGATGAGTAGTGAGTTTGGAGTCATTGGTGAGGAAATTGTGAAAAGGTGTAAAGGCTTGCCTCTTGCTATAAAGACTTTAGGTAATCTATTGTGCTTTAAGAAAACAATAAGGGAATGGCGAGATGTTTTAAATAGTAAGATATGGGAATTAGATGAATTTTAGGAACTAGTTTTCCAATCACTATTACTAAGTTATTATGATTTGACCCCTGCAGTTAGAAGGTGTCTTTTATATTGTGTTATATTTCCCAAAGATTATATGTTAAAGAAAGATAAATTGATTGAGGTTTGGATGTCACAAGATTACCTCAATTCAAAGGGAAATAAAGAAAAGAGAAGAGTTGGTCAAAATTATTCCGAGAGTCTAGCAATACGGTCTTTTTTTCAAGATTTTAGAAAAGATGAGTTGAGAAATGTTTATGATTGCAAAATGCATGATATTGTGCACGACTTTGTGCAATACCTTAGTAAAAGAGAATGCATTACTATAGATCTGGTTGAAGGTGCTAGTCAGCAGATGGAGGCAGAAGATAATAAGGTTCGTCATTTGACCTTAACAAGTGTACCCGAAGGCCCACTTTCATTTCCAACTTCATTTTACAAAAAGGTGCGTAGCCTCACAGTTCTTGGTTCAAAGATTACAGCCATCAGATCCGGTACAATTTTGCAAATGAAATGTCTCAGGACATTGAATTTGAGCAGTAACAGGCTCGAAGAACTTCCGAAAGAGATTGGTGAATTGATTCATTTGAGATATATGGATTTGTCTTGGAATGAGGCTTTGAAAGTAGGGATAATGACCATTTGAACAAAAAATTGTTAAAAATTGACAATTCCAATGTTTATTGCCCAGACCAATGAATCTTACAAAAATGTCTAAACTACCCAATATTAAACCCTAATATCTTCCTCCTTTCTAACCACCACCAGACATACCTCTCTCTCTCTCTCTCTCTCTCTCACTGAAACCCTAAACACCACCACAAGACGTAAACGGCGCATCCTCCCTCCTCCTCCCTTCTCCTCCGACGGGCTCGTCCTCCCACGGTTCGGCCTCCCCCTCTGACGTCGAGCTGCGATCGCCGACGTGATCGGCACCTTCTCCCTCCTCCTCCTGCAGCCTCCTCCTCCCATGGTTCGGCCTCCTCCTCTGACGTCGCTCTGCGATCGCCGACGTGATCGACACCTTCTCCCTCCTCCTCCTGCAGCCTCCTCCTCCCATGGTTCGGCCTCCTCCTCTGACGCCGCGCTGCGATCGCCAACGTGAACGAGATTTGAAAGTGGAATTGAAAATAAATGGAATAAAATGGTTTTTGCTCGTGAAAGTAGGGTTTTTGTGAAGTCGGGATTAGAAAGAGAACGGTGCCAGGACTTACACACAAACCTGCAACAGATGAGAGTTTTGAACGGGATTTGAAGGAAGAACTCCTGAGTTATGTGGTCTGCTAGTTGCAGAATCTTGTAAGGTTTCTCGTCATCCCTTTCTTCTACTTCTTCTGTGTTCCTCTCAGTGTTGGCTTCTAATTTGGTGTTCTTCATGATTGGTTTTGTTACTGCTTTGGTTTTCCACATGGCTACAGCTAGCGTATAGCTACAAAGATGGAGAAAGAGGAAAACCTAGGTGATATATATCGTCGGTTGAGAAAGAGAAGAAGGATCTGAAAGGAAGAAGATCAAGGAGAAAACGGCGGAGCATTCTTCCTCTTGGATCTCTGTTGAAGCACCCCGAAGAGTAGTGGTTGCGGGACTAGGCTAGGACATTAGGTTTGGGTTAATTATCAATTAAATAGTTCTTTGTTTGATTTCCTTCAAAATACATATATAGATTATGCCTACACATGTATAGGTGTTGTATCTTGTAGAGTTTCACTGTATTGTATGTGCAAGTTCTTTATGTTATTGTCAAGTTATCAATGAAATCTTAGTACCAGTATAGTGTGGATGTTTTGTGATTAAAGTTTTGCAACTTCATGAACTCCGGTTCTGGATTACTGGGGGTCGGTAATTTGATTACTGGGGGTCGGTAACCTGATTACTGGGGGTCGGTAATCGATTACTGGGGGTCAGTAATCGATTACTGGGGGTCAGTAACCTGATTACTGGGGGGTCAGTAACATGCTTAAGTCAGAGTCAGTAATTTAATATTGAAAAATAATATTTAGGCAAAAAAAAAATTCAGGCAAAAAAAAAATCCGGCAAAAAATTTGGGTGACCGGAATCCGGCGACTCCGGCGATCGGTCATAGGAGGCCGGCGGAGTTGGGTGACCTTTCAGCAAAGTTTTTTTATCTTCCACTTTCTCAGCACATTATAATTCAAAAATATGTTAGATAAGACAGAAGGACAAAAAAGGAAGAAAAAAAATTAAAATTGTACTAGGGTTGAAAAAGATTTGTTCAAATGGGCAATAGAGTTGTTACCTTATGTTGAATAGGAGAAGAAAATAAGATGGTTATTGGAATGGGCAATGAGAGGCCAAATTAGCACTAAATGGGTATTTTCTATTGAAAGTATTACCGGAAGCTGTGTGTAATTTATACAATCTCCGAACTCTGGACGTTAGCCACTGCTGGGAGCTTGAGAAACTACCCAAGAGAAGGGGAAAGTTGATCAATTTGAAGCCTCTATATGTTAAGGGTTTTTTTCAACTTAGGTACTTATCGAAAGGGATTGGGAGTTTGAAAAGTCTGCAAGTACTAAACAGATTTATTGTATGCGAGGGTGAGGATGAAGCATTGAAATTAGGAGATCTGGGAAGCATGGACCAGCTTCAGGGGAGCCTTAAGATAGAAGGATTGGGGAATAAAGATGATGCGAGTGCGATTGAGAAAGCACAGTTGGGGAATAAGGAGCACCTCTCTGAATTGCGAGTATTGTTCAGATGTGAAATACATCAAAGAGAAGGTGATTCAGAAATAGTGAAAGCATTGCGACCCCATCAAAATTTGGAATCTTTATCCATATGGTATTGTCATGGCACCACCGAGTCTCTGTATTGGATCAACTTTAATCACAATTTGAGATATGTTCAACTCGCAGAGTGGAAGTTTTGTCAAGTTTTGCCTCCTCTTGGAAAGTTGCCATCGCTTGAAGTTCTGGAGATACGGTGGATGGAGAAAGTGAAAAAGGTGGGAGTTGAATTTCTGGGAAGACAAGAAGGAATTGTATTCCCCAAGTTGAAGCGACTCTTGATTTTTGGAATGCCCTACTGGGAAGAGTGGGAAGGAATTACAAAGGATTCTTCTGACAATCATGCCACACCTTTCTTCCTTGCAATTTGTTCTTTGCCCAAAGCTCAAAGCACTGCCTGACTTCCTCTACAAGATAACAAAACTGCATACTTTACAGATCAAGGGTTGCCTAATTCTGGAAGGAGAATACAAAAAAGGTGTGGGGAAGGAGTGGCACAACATTTCTCACATCCCAAACCTCACAATTCGATCAGAGTATTGAGGAATCTTTACAATTGAGTAGGTATAAATCACCAAATGCAAATTCTGACTGACTCTTTGCAATGTTTACAATGACATTTATTTTCTTTTAATCTATGCAGGAGGAATCTGAGTAAATTTTATACCAATTAGACTAAAGTGCTAATGCAAATGGAATGTGTGCTAGTCAATCAGGACATGGTAAGCAACCCGACTTCAGAGGGCGTCTTCATTAAAATATATAAACTGGAAAGAAACAGGAGCATCTTACATAGGCAAACATGATTTAAGGCGTTATGTGGGAGCCAGAAAAGTGGAGTACACTACCTCTTATATATATGTACCAGAATTAATGTTTATTTTAGGCTTTTGTATTCTTTTTCTCATCAATGTTCCTTCTTACATCATATCTTTAGCCGGAAATGAAGTTATCCGACAGAGAATCGCGCTAATTGAGTTACGCTTAAAGACCCAAATGAAGCTCCGAGGACTAAAAGTGTCATTCAAGTTTTAAAGCTGACGGAGCTCTGTAAATAGGTATGCTTGCTAGATACACCTCAATTTCACTCCTCTGCTTTCTCTCTCCATATGATCAGATCTTTATTCATGTCTCGTATATAACTCCTTATGCCGAGATGGAAAAGTAAATCTCAACCAAATACTGTTCCAGCTAATTGATATCAAAACTGTTATTCTTCTTCTCAGCAGAGGTCGTGACTGAATTAACTAGTGGAGTTGGAGGTCATCCAATCTGGTGTGCTTATGCAACATTTTAGGGGTATGGAGGTATGGACTATTCTTCAGTACCTTAAATTTTTCAAAGGTATATAGCTGTTGCATTATTTTATATTGTAAGATAGAACAATTGCATGCTAAAATGTCAAATTAATAAATGGAAAAGTTATATGACTTGGTTGAAAGCCACCTATAATTGGGTGAATTACTTGCTAATTCATAATTTATGTATCTCATGATTTCATTTTATCAGCCTCTTGGTTACAGGAGTTAGTTGTTAATAATATTATCTGGTTTGGTCAATATGTTATCAGTATCTTAAGGTATTCATACTCTTGAATTTCTACTCCATTTTTTAAGTTTGAATTGTGTGCACAGTTTGCGACTAAAATATGATCAGTTAATTTTCAATGTACGTTCTTACTTTATGGTTTTCAAGGCTTATATATTCAAGTTACAGATTATGTATCACATGGTCTTTCACCATATAAGAAGTTTGCAATGCATATATTGAAGTGGCCCTTAACTAAACGAGGTACATATGATGGATCAGCATGTTCAATGATCCAAAGGCTTCAATACGAGCACTTCTAGTTGTCAATTAAATTATCTAATTATGTTAGGCTTGACAACTAATTCCCATGGGATCTGTGGGTTTTCTTCTCTAAGGCTGAGGTTTTTTTTTTTTGGAATGGACGCGGATGCAGATGCTGAAAAGATTTTGTCTTGAAGGGTGGATTGGAGTACGTACTGCTCACTTGATTGTCACATTAGAGTAGTAAAGGGAAAGCTATAAAAGGGCACTTATTGGGTGAACTGCTTGAAAGTTCCCAATGTTCATATCTCATGATCTCATTTGATCAGCCTCTTGGGTGCAGGAATTAGTTGTTAATTGTTTTGAATACCATCTGCTTTTGTTGATTTTTCCAGGGGGAGAAATTATTCTGATTTTGATGAACACATTCTATGCAGGACGGACATTGTATCAGGCGAACTTTCCCCTTAGGGGAAATTTGGTATGCATTTGATTGACTGAAGTGGTCCTTAATATGTTATCAGCATCTTAAGCAATCCAATGTATGTAATACTTGAAGCTTGAAATAATGCACTTTCTAATTGTGAAACTAATTTGCAATAGATGAGATTTTGTGTTGTAGGAGCAAGCTATTTGTGAAATGGATGTCAATGTTGATTGAGATTTGATTGGTAAATAGGATTTTGAAAGATGTTGTATAATCTGCATCCTAAGAATACATATGGATCGCCATAACTGCTGATTCAGTTGAGTGCTCATACTGAAAGATTTAATTAGTGAAGATTCATTGTGTTAATCTACACTTGTGCAGTCAGGTTGATGTTAATATCTGAGTTTCTCAAGTTAAGTGTTTTACTGGGTTAAGGGATTTTTTTTTTCTTGGTAAAGGGATCGATTTGAAGATGCAAAATCAGTTGAAGCTCAATTGTGGTCAAGATTAGATGTTTTTGTTTGAATTCTGAAATCTTTTGGTTTTAGAGACGGTTTATATGGATATGAGTAGAGATTCTACTGCTATCAGCTTACAGCCTTATGGTCTAAAGCTTCAATTTGTCAGTAATCAAACCAAACCCATGCTATAATACAAGTGGAGCTTTTATGTTTTGTGATTCTAATTTCTCCTCGTTGCAATTTCTATTTATACTTCTCCTTTTATTTTTTATTTTATTTTTCTTTCTTCATTTCTGTTATATTTTTTCTGCTATTAATTTAGTTGAAATTTTGATTATCTGTTTGTTTTGCAGTAAATCATTTTTCCTTGGACAAGGATGTCCTCCATCTCTTTACTTGACATACTTCGGAGTGATGGACTCTTCCATGTCCTCTGATGGATGCACACTGCAGTTAGGTTAGCAATGGAATACTTATTTGGCAACCTCCATATTAAAATCTGAATCTTTTATTTTGACCATTTATGTTATGTCTGAAGGTAAGTGTATTTTACATTTTTACTAGCAGGAGGGATTCGGAAATGCATAATCAGTTCAACGTAATGGTGGTGGTTAAGAAGTTGGAGCTTCATTATTCTGTAGGCTTAATTAGCATCTCCATGAATGTGTGGTAGCTTTGGAGCTGCGCAATTCTGTTGGAATGGTGAGTTGTTTCCTTCCTTGTATCTTATATTGCTCTGCTTATTGTAGGCTTTAGTAACCTTTTTCTTACAAAACTTTTCCTTCCTTGTATCATATCTTCAACAGGAAAAGAAGTTATCCCGATTCCCTTCAAAAAATCACACTAATTAAAGTTGAAGCTTCCAGGTTTAAGAAAGTCATTTTGAGTTGTCAAGTTGATTTATCAGGTACCTCATCTTGTTTCTTTCACTGCTTTTTCTCTGCAGTGGATCGAATCTCACAGCTTTTGTTCTTTATATTTATATCTATTTCCTAGTACTCTTATCTCTTTCTTGTTTCTGCTCTCTAAAAGGATCTATTTACATTTGTTCATTCATATTATTGTGATATCTCTACAATCAGAATAGCATTGTTTAGTA
The DNA here is from genome assembly GCA_963682095.1 of Potentilla sterilis. Taxonomy (NCBI): domain Eukaryota; kingdom Viridiplantae; phylum Streptophyta; class Magnoliopsida; order Rosales; family Rosaceae; genus Potentilla; species Potentilla sterilis. Next base: position 10,020,166 of record OY821765.1, on the reverse strand, counting down.
ATTTGATTAATTCCTCCAATACAATGTCAGTGCTTAGTGCTTACATCCATTGGTTGGCAATTTGCTCCACTGTCATAAGATTTAACTCCTAGTGGAGAAATGAATATGATTTTATGAAAATACCATATGCTTGCAGGAGGGATTATCAGGCCGCTGTACACCATACAGGAATTTTGTTATCGATTTCATTGATTGATTGAAGTTCCTCTCACCTAAACTAGGTAATATATTCTGCGTATTATGTATTCCTATATGCTGGACTATGGTGTTGTTTTCTTGTCAAACCTCAAATGAGTTTGCCTATCTGTACAATTAACTATGCGAGAAAGAAAATCATCTTTATTTGGTGCACTGATTTGCCAGTTTACGATGTTTTGTAGGTACTCATAAGATATCATATTTATTGTAATTCTCTGGTAATATGCATGTAGGTATTCATAACATCTGGTGTCTTTGAGAAGAAAGAAAGAACATAGCTTAAATAATGTTTGTAATCTCGTTTTAAACCACTCGTTCCCATGCCTTTGTTTAGTTGTTGTAATCTTTACTTGAAAAGAATAACATCAATTCTGAAAAGATTTTTGAAGATTTTAATGCGGCTGCATAATTGATGTGGATTAATGTCTCTTAGTTTCACTTTATCTTCTTAGTTTTAGTTTATACCATAGTCCCCAAATTATATCTATTTCCTACCATTGTTGTCCTTTCTTCTCGGCTGGAGAAATGAACCTGATTTTGATGAATACGTCTTATGCAGGGTTATGTATCACATGGTCTTTCACCGTAAAGGAAATTTGGAATACATATACTGAACTGGCCCTTGGCTAAACTAGGTACATGTTATCGATCAGCATGTTCAATGATCCAAGCCATACTTTTGAAGGCTTTTTCGGAATGGACGCGTTTGCAGATTCTGAGAAGATTTTGGTGGAACGGAGTATTGCTCACTAGCAATTCTTGTACTATGTTCCATGGATGGGAGTTAAGTTTTTGGGAATAGAACATGGAACTCAGATGTTTTACTTTGCCTATTTGATGTTGGGTTTTATTGAGTTGGGACTAAAGGTATAATGAGTGGTTTGTTCCTCTGTACCATTATGGAGCCCATTAATGGAATTGGCTAAAATTTCTAAGGACATCAATTCTGGAATTAGAAGCACGTATCATTTTATTCATTTATAACTACAACAACAAGAAAGAAAGCCATCACCCATCAATACACATTTGCACTCCATTATCCACACCTGAAGGAAATGACCCTGCATCAATTCTCCTACTCAGAAAAAGAAAAAATGAGTCCTCACTTCCACTTTCAGATTTGATTTGTCATTAATCCAAAAATAGACTTCCCAAATGCCAACTGGGAAGCAATGACAATCAAGTTTCGTCCTCAAATTAGCACAATAGATTATAAGGAGGAGAGCAGAAATTGCTGAGGTGCTCTAATTAGCTGCTGTGTACTTCAACTCTAGTTTCCATGAAGAGCAACATTAACTCCGGCGTCGATCATTGCAACTCAGAGCAAGGTCTTGAAGATGAAGATGAAGATGAAGAGTTACACAAGACGAGCACGACATTTTCCATGAGGGAGATGAAGCACAACTCAACACTTGAGGGTGCAGTCAGGAGAGCTTTTTCCATGAGGGCATTATCACCTTCAGGAGGAGGATCACGGTATCATAGGATTGACCTTGGTAACCAGTTCCATTACAGTTGGGATGTTAATGCAGATCATGATCATGAGCAGCACGTTAATTTCATCGGTGGACGACTTGATCAATCTGCAATATTGTTGCAGATGAAACCAAGAAAGCTTCTCAAGAAAAAAGGCAGCAATATCTTGGAAGCCTGTAAGCGGCTTTTCGGTTTATGATTAGTCGACCTTGGTGAGATTATCTTCCATTATTGATCTATGCAGATTTATATGCATGTTATGCTTCAATATCATTTCTATGTTGTTTTGAGAGACGATTAAAGGCTCATTCTACCTAGTACTCTTCCGAATATAGACAATTGTTTCATAAGGTCTAATGGTCGGTCTATACAACAACTGATACTCTCCATATTCTATAAGCCACACTTATCTTCGTTTGTGTTGAAATACTAAAAGATTCCAAAGTACCAAAGAGACGAACAATAGTGTGGATTTTCAAATCCATTTAGTAACAGCAAACATGAGAACTAAAGTTTGCAGCTAACCCCTAAACACAAGTTTTGCTTCTGGCAGCCACCAATAGTGATCAATATTTTTGAGCATCAATACTTGATCTCCAACCTTATATTTATCACAAACTAAACGAACTTCAAAACTAAGAGTCTCCAACAGCTTCAATTTGAAAACTGAGAAAGGAGATACGAGTCCCTCTACACAAAATGCTGGAAGGAAGACCTTTTCATTTGAAACACAACAAAGTTCAACAAAATTGAGTGGCATGACCAGTTTCCAATTCTGTTATGCAAAAAGCATGTAATTCAACAAAGTAGTCACAAGTAGTCAAAATAGTAAGAAAACAACTTGAAATCACTGAAACTGTCTATATGATATTGAACAAAACCAATCCAGGACTTCTCATATGTAAAGCAAAAGACAAGCCTCATTTCAGCTTGTCTAGAGCTTATTACCATTGAGCACATAGAAGTGGCCAACGGCTCTCCCGGCCAGTCAGGATTTGAAATAGAAAAGACCAAATGTATCCTTTATTTTAAAATAAAAAACTAGTCTCAGTAAATGCACTACTAGAATTTTGTCGTAAGACATAAGTGATTTACATCGGGCCGAAATATACCCGATGTAAAAAGATGTTTAAACACTGATTTTTCAATATATGATGTTTTTGTGTATAAATGACATCGATTATTACTGTTGCCGATGTGTATATATTGAATCTCCAAAGAAAATTTGTGTCAGTTTAACTCATTTATATTAGGCTCGACCCAGTTTCCTGCTCCCCGGAAGGCTGCAATGAGAACTCGTGATGCCTTCTCCTTCATCCTCAAAACGGTAGGAGCTATTTATGATGTGCTCTTGAACTTTAGAGGTATAGATATCCACAGCAACTTCACTGCCCACCTCTACGAATGTAATACCCGGTATCTAAAATGTCTAATAATAAACGGGTATTTAGTTTAGTTAGCTTGGTATAGTAATTAATGAAATTGACTACTATTGATTTTATCAATATGTATTGATAGGACATTAACCGAGTTCTATTCCCATATAATCCTAAAAGGAAAAAAAAAAATAGAGGAAGAGGCTGGAAGCCTCCAGCACCACCGTCCTCCTCATTCTTATCTCTCTCACCGATCTCTTGCAGTGGGGGAGGGGGATTTCTTATACGAGACTGGGAGGCACCGCTTGCCTGCTATCTCTCGAGTTCTTGCGTAACCTTTTTAGAAGAGAAGAAAAAATAATACAGGAGGAGGGGAATTATTCTGGAGAGTGAGAGGTTATATATTGATTTAGAGATTGTTGATGATCAATATCATTTGAGAACACCTTAATTCGGATTAACCCCTTTTAATCTGGATATGGGTGTTACATCGTGTAGCTACTGTTGCTCTGGTTTTTCTTTTGCTAGATTGAGTTTCTGCATATTCCCTTCATGTTTTGGTGTTGGGTGTTCCTATTTGCACAATTTCTCTTGGGTTGTTTGGCTACCGATATCGAAAGATTGAGGTAGGGAAAGTAAATATTTATGTATTGCTTTGATTCTGATTTGGTTTGTGATTGGTGTATCTGTATTGGAATGATTCTCGCGCTACTTTCTTTAATTGCAATTTGACAAGCATAGTTCGTTTGTCATTGAAATTCTGTTGAGTTTTCATTGATATGAACTTTTGGATTATTGGTGCCTTCTAATGGTAATGATATGAATATGTAAATAACTATGTCATGTATTCATGACAATAAGTATCATTGTTTTAGATACTTTGAGCTTATTATAAATTCACCCTTTGAGTGTTCTCGTTCCTACCCATTCTCAATTTCATTTAAATTCTATTGAGTGTCCCCAGAACTCTTTGAAACACTTGGCTTACTGAAAGAACTATACTTATGAGATACTGCAAAAATTTCCTTCTTCTGTACAGCCACTTTGGAACATTATTTATCTATCAAATTGATGTCCGAATTTCCTGAAATTTTGATCTATTAATCTTCTACTTGTTACTATTGATATGGAAGTTTTCAATTGATTTCATTGAAAAATAAACGCCCAGTGATTTTTTAAAGATTGGTCTGCATTTGGACATGTTCCCAGAATTTTCAGTGAACCTCCTTGATTCCTGACCCATTTTGAATGCACAATTGTTCGAACTAATTTTGATTCTTTTTTATGTGTGAAACTATACTTCCTAATCGCCATTTTAGAATTGATTTTATGTTATTTGGACTTAAAAAGAGTTTTTGGTGAATTTTCTAAGTTGACCTTGCTGCTACTATATTCTTCTGAAACCTGACATTTCCAGTCAGTTTGTGTCCAACTTTTGTCTCACTTCTTGAATTCCAAATTACCTGAGATTTTAGTATGTTTCTCTTTAATGTGTTTACTATGAATCTGGAAAGTTTCTAACCCATCCATTGACTAACGAAAGCTTAGTGAATTTTTGGAGCCAATCTAATTTTCAAGTTGTTTACTTTTAATTATTGTGTTACTCTAGTACTGTTTTTTTTTCCCTCAAAAATGTCCAGATTCAGCTATATATCTACTGATTTATTTGGTATAGAATAGATTTGTGGTCTTGCTACCTATCACAATCAAGTGTTGGAATTCCTGAGTAGTTTCCTACTAACTATTTCTTTTCATTTAAAGACCATTGTTATTACTCCATAATGTTTAGTTCCTAGTGAGAAACTGATTTGAGTATACTTTACCATCAACCTTGATAATTCTTCTGCATCTTTGTTCTTGTTTTAAAGGCAAGTATATTCCGAGGTTATTTGAACATTATCTGATTTCCAGTAACGTATTTGAATTATTATAGTCATGTTTCCTGATAGAAAAAAGAGCTATTTTCAGAGTGATACTTTATGATTTTACAGATGGCTATATTTGAGTCTATTTCTAATATCATTCTTGTCATCTGCTATATTTATATATATAGTTTATTTTCCCTTCAGTGTTTAATCGTATACTGCTGACTAGCATGTGTTTTTATTTATTGACTTCAGTAAAGTTCCATTAGTCTTGTAGTGAAGGTTATAGATATACGTACTTAGCTAAATTAAAGGTACGAGGCCACTGATAGCTACTATGGTTGTAGTAATTGATATTATATGTACATCCGTCGAGCAAGCAAAAGATGATCCATCAATTCCTGATGCAAGCTATTTATCATGTACTATATGTTCAGTTTACTCCATTTTTTTTTTATAATTTTGATACTGATATTGGGAATTCCAGATCATTTATGATTTTACTGAAAGGAAATTGAACATACAAGAAGGAGATATAAATGCAAAAGCAGCAGGCTGAAGTTAAATCCGGTTAGCTAGGCTCGGAAAAAATAATTAAGAAGGGATTGTGTCTCCCTAGGGTGAAAGACTCAAAACCCAATCGGGGTTCCGCTTAGTATGAGGTGTGTTCGGTGGCCTTAATACGAGCAAAAACTCCTAACTGAGAATGAATCTGGTTAGTCATGTTAAATAATTAAGAAGGGATTGTGTCTCCCTAGGGTGAAAGACCCAAAACCTGATTGGAAATCCACTTGTACAGGGTGTTCTCGTTGGCCTTAATGCGAGGTTGTCAACTTTTACGGGGGGTGTTCTCAATGGCCTTAATTCGAGAAGTATTGGGCCTAACTTGGATGAAGTGGTGGAACTTATAAGAAATATGGTCTCACTCTCCCACTGCATTTTGCCTTGGGCTTAAAAGGAGTGCAGTGGAGTGATTTATAATTAATGTTGGTTTTTTTAGGATTGAACCAGGTGAACAAACTATCCCCTCTTCCTTTTTATTTGAAAGCATATTTATGTCTAACAAAGCTAAATGAGACTCATATTTCGTAGATGAAATTCTTCTTAGCATTGACATGTTCATTATGGATGTGTTTTAGTCTTGTATGTTTCTTATTTTGTTCATTCTGTTTTAGCTTGTATTTTATGGATGAAATGGCTGGTATTTTCAGCATACTGGTTATACTTGTTTACTCTATGGTATTGCAAGACCAAATGTGGTCGAGTTCTTTTCGATATATATGTATATCTGGGTTTGATTGCTTTTAAAGGATTTTAAGTCTCTAAGTTAGCTTTTGGCTCTGTCCTTATTAATATGAAATAATTTCTTTGTGTGACAATAAGCAGTATAGTTTCATAATTGAAAGAAACTCTATTGACATATAGAGATATGAAGGCAAATTTAAATCAGTTTCATCAATATTACAGTCCCATCATACGTTCATAAACGAACCAAGGCTGCAAAATGGTTGAGCAAGTATTTCTGACTTCTTGAAATAGTTTAATATTCATTTTGAGATTAATGCCTAAACACGGGTTGAGTAAAGTATTCACGGTTACTATGAGCTCATTACAGTGATTTGGCATCGTTCTAATATTTTCTTTTATTGCCAATGAATAAGCATGTCTATCGGGGAGAGCATCTCCACCAGTCCACCCTACAAGCATCGAACAAACATATTTCATTACATCAATCTGAGGTACTGTCAAAGTTTATCACTTGCATGAGTAAGTAGAATATGCCAAAACACACAAGAGTTACTACATATTTTTATGTGATCGGAATTTTAAATTTCGAGGATGAAATTTCTAAACGAGAGGAGATTGTAATACTGGGTTTCTAAAATATCTAATAATAAACGGATATTTAATTTAGTTAGCTTCTTGTTTTAATTAATGAAATTGACTGCTATTTGATTTTATCAATATGTATTGATAGGACATTAACTGAGTTCTATTCTCATATAATGCTAAAAAAAAAATAGAGGAAGAGGCTGGAAGCCTCCAGCACCACCGTCCTCCTCATTCTTATCTCTCTCACCGATCTCTTGCAATGAGGGAGGGGGGATTTCTTCTACGAGGCTGGGAGGCACCGCTTGCCTGCTATCTCTCGAGTTCTTGATCAGTAACCTTTTTGGATATGGGTGAGAGAAGAAAAAATAATACAAGAGGAGGGGAATTATTCTAGAGAGTGAGAGGTTATTGATTTAGAGATTGTTGATGATCAACATCATTTGAGAACACCTTAATTCGGATTAACCCTTTTTAATCCGGATATGGGTGTTACAACGAAGACTGAAAGAAGTCGGAATCAATGTTTTCATCGATGATAACGAGCTGAGAAGGGGGAAAGTTATAACAGAGGAACTGATAAAAGCAATTTAAACATTGAATTTATCTGCATGCATAATGAACTAAGTAAGTTCCTGATCATACATTTTGTGTTGGTTTGATAGAATGATAACATGCAGACCAATGTATTCTCAGATCAACTGAAATGCTTTGTGATATAGTCATGGTCTGAGTATCAGCTTTTCACAAGGGACCATTAGAATAACTATTTGGGTGCCTTTCCATTTTGTTTGTCAAACTTTTGTTTTGATTTTCATCTTCTTATTTAGGGATCAAATTATCATGCTTTGTGATACAGTGAATAACCGTATCTACTATGTTTTTTTTTTATGGTAAAGACGACATAATTCATTAAGTCCCAAACTAGATATTACACAATAAGACTTCTACTTCTTGCGGGACAGGACCCCCAAAGAAACTTGAAAACCTGATAATAAAGCATTTTTAGCTAACTTCTGAGCCAAGGTATTGACTTCTCGAAAGATATGATAAAAACGAGAACCCTGAAACAAGGACAACGAATAAGAAATATCATTAATAATTTGACCCAACATCGAATTATCCTCACCACCACTGTTAACAGTCTGAACCAACTAAAGACAATCAGTCTAAAAAATCATAAGAGTCAAGGAGTGCTCATCGACCAGACCAAATGCTGAATGAGCTGCCTTTGCCTCAACCTATCACACCCCTAATAATCTTGGACATTCTAGCGACTACATGGCCATCAGAGTCCCTAACCACAAATCTCACCCGTCTCAGGCTCAAATTAACATCAAATGCACCATCAACATTAACTTTAAGCCAACCTGGAGGGGGAGGCATCCATGTAGTGGCCACACGATGAGGCTTCGGCTGTATAGCTAGGCTTCTGTAGTGCCATAAACGAATGGAAAAAAGCCTTTGTCTGACAGAATATCTAAATAGCTGAACTCGATTTCTCCTTCCACAATCGTTGATTCCTTTCTTTCCAAACACTCCATATAATTAACAAAAGAAAAGTAAAATCATGTGAAGAGAGAAAAGAATGAGCCGTCGAAATCCATTCCAACAGGGAACTAGTTGGAAGAGTGAGAGTAGAAGGTAGAGTCGGAACCATACAAATGATATCCCTCAAGATATAACAATCCTTGGAGATATGAGATGGAGTCTCCTCTTCGGAATCATAAAAGAAACAATCATTGACAGTTGGAACTTTTTTACTCCGAAGTTGAGAAGCAGTAGAAAGAATAGAAGAACATACCTTACATTAGGGGTGGGACGGGCCAGGCAAAATTGTGTAACCCGACCCAAAACCCGAAATTTCAGGCTCGGGCCGGTTCGGGCTTTCCGAACTTCAGGGACCGACCCAAAATCGGTCCGGGTCGGTTCGGACTTTTTTTCGGGCCCAAAAACTGACACCACCATCCTCTAATCTCTTGTTTCTCAGCTGATTCTCTCTTTCTCCGAAACAACTGCATTTCAGCTCAGCTAGGGTTTGGGAATAGATTAGGGCAACGTCACGACGGAGGATTTGGTCGACGCCCTCCGCGAATTGGACTAGTCCTCTCCGCCGCGCCGCTTCTCTGAATTCTTCTCCAGGTTCACCGTTCCCAGATCCTCCTCCAAATGGAATAGCCGCCTCAAATACGCAATCGAAACTTAATCCCTATCAGATCGAATCACAAATCAAACTTAATCCCTATCAGATCAAGCTAATCCAGTACGAAATCTATTTTTCCAGTTCATCAATTTCCCCCCAAATTTTCACACAAACCAATCAGATTCTCCAACTTTAAACTAAAATCGAAAGCGAAAAGATCGAAAGTGTGACCTGAGGCTGAGGCTATCGTCGTCGGCGGTAGAGTCCCTTCTAGGGCTTAGGCTGAGGCGACTCAGGCGAGGTTGAGGGTGAGTGGGTGATGTCGAAGACGAAGCTGAGGGCCTGAGGGCTGAGGCGAAGAGGAAGTGTGGGACTGTGGGATTGTGGGTGATGTCGATGGTGGAAGACGAAGGCGAAGAGGAAGAGAAAACTCGATGAGAAAGAGAGGAAGAGAGTAACTGAGGTGAAGAGGAAGAGAGAACTCATTGAAGTGGTTTTTTTTTTATTATTTATAGACCAGTCACACCATGACACATGGCAACACCATAAATGGGTCGGGCCAGTTCGGGCTTTCGGGCCACGGAAAAACAGGGCCCGAGTCCGTTCGGGCCTGTACACTTTCGGTTCGGGCTTTTTCGGGTTCAGGCTTTCGAAAATCAAAACCCGGCCCGTTTCGGGTTTTTTCAGGTTTTTCGGACAGGGCTTTCAGGCCCTCGGGCTAAAACACCCACCCTTACCTTACATATATGAACTTTCACTTTACCTAGAGCTGTAGCATTCCACACATTCTGCTAACTACAAGAACTAGTAACAGAAGACCCTGTACTTGAACTAGATGCCGAAACCATATTAGAGTGGAGAGCGGAAAATGTAACTTTATATGCACTCTTTGTAGAGAAAAAACCTTTCACATCAAAGTGCCAAACTAATCTATCCTGGACTACCCTATTACTCAACTGAATAGCACATATCAAAGCAGCTTCATCATCTGGAAAATTGGCATAAACAAGTTATATATTCCAACCACCATATTCCATTAGATCACATAGATCAGAGAGGAGGGACCGTACCTTACCGGTCTGAAACGCACTGGTCTTGGAATCCACATATCCTCCCAAATCCATGCATTTGTACCCGTATCCACCTGTCATCGGACGCCTCCTTTCAGGACATCTGTAGAGGTATAAATACCTCTCCAACAAGCTGAGACATAAGAGTCAGGATCTGCCTCTAGAACAGATTAATCGGGAAAGTACCAAGCTTTAACAATCTGCTTACTAAAGAATTAAGATGTTTAAGGAACCTCCAACCCTGTTTAGCAAGTAACGCTAAATTATGAACATACAAGTCTCTAAAACCCATACCACCATCATCTTTAGAACGACACAATTTGAAAATCATAATGAAAAATTTAAGAATATTTGTTATTATAAATGGATCAGAGTAATGGATCGGATGTCCATTAACCCACCGGATACAGATTTGTATTGAGCTATCAATGATCTGGTGGATAACGAATAGAATTCCGATCAGAAATTTTTATTATTAAACGGATTCGGATTTAGGTCGATCCACTCCAAATCTGGTCTATTTACAAGTCTAGGTTCAACATAGGCTTTACTTATTATCAAATAGACCTTTTCTTGTCTTTTTCTTGTCTTTTTCTTTTTTTCTTTTTCAAAAGCTGGCTGAGCAACCTAGACAGAGATCCATCCAGTGTGTAATCGAAATGAAACAGGGATGTAAAGGATTATATGTCCAGAATGATCATCTATTCAAGCTGCTTACTCGTGTAATAAGCTCAATTAATTGTTGTGCTTATATCTGGTTTCTGTTATGTTTATTGGTAGCAGTTTAGACTGGATGCTATTAGCTATATGTCATCCTCCGATCCTAAAAGTGAATCAAAGAACACAATGACTATATATGAGAATTGTTTTTCCTAGACCAATTAATGGACATTTTACTATTGGTAACTTGGTATTCATAAACCACTTGAAGCTATTGTTGTGGTTGGATCACAATGAGATGCTATTGTCCATTCAAAATATTTCTTAAACTCAACCTTGGCTTAAATGTTTAACAACTTACTAATTAGACTCATTCTGGTCTTTGCCTCATACTTTAGCTCAACTCATTACCTATGTTACGCAATAACAAAAATACTAATGCCGATGATGTTCGGGACGTATCCTTATAAACCCAAACCGGTCCAGTTCTGATGTAGGACGAAATCATAGTTAATCTACTCAAAGAATCTCGAAAAGAAAGAAGCGTCGTCATCTTAAGAAGAATGATTTGAATATCGAAAATTGGTATTCAAATAGGCTTCTTAATAAAGAAATTAATCATAAACTACTGTATTGGATTTATCGGGATTCTAGCGAAAGATTATGCATAATCGGATTGGAGCAGATTTTGTCTAGATTGTCTATTCAGAATTTAGTGCATCTAAGATGATTTTGTATTAAATTAGGTTTCCTAGTTTAAGTATTGTTCTTTATGTTTTCTAATTGTTCTAGGTTTATGTTTTGTGCCCTATATATAAGGCACTTCTTAGCTTGTAATAGAGAAGAATCTTGTTATCAATAAAAACCCTATTATTAGAGAGACTTCTCTATACTTCTTACGGTCTTGCCGTAATGGCTAGTGGATTCTAGCTTTATCCCACATGGCTGCCAACGCTTGACGGAGCCCCCTACTATCGTGTTCACGCTTCCCGCATCATTTGGTATTAGAGCGGGCAGACGATGGTCCATGGGAGTAGTGCACCCCGCCAACCTCAACGACTCTGGTCGTAGAGTATCTATCCAAAATTGAAGAGGAACAAGTCAAGGGATTTCGCCCTTGGTTAACCTCATCAATTCTACCAAAAAAACAGAAAAAAAAAAAAAAATTAATTTCAGTTTACCTACTTGAACTTTGACTCAATCATCACTTCAGTCCCTATACTTTTGATTTCATCACCTACACCCTTGTACTTCCCTAAATTAATCAACTGATAGCAATTTTGTAATTTCGTCCAAACAATCTATCAATACCAAAGGCTTTTTGATACTATTTCCCTACATTAATGCACCGTTACCATATTATGATTATAAACAAGGCTAAACAAATCATATATGGTAAAACAAAAAGAAATCACCATATATGATTTGTTTTTGTTTGTTTTATATTGTTCAACTTGATTATATGATTTGTTTATCCTTGTTTATAATCGTAATATGGTAACGATGCATCAATGTAGGGAAAGTGTACCAAAAAGCCTTTGGTATTAATAGATTGTTTGGACGGAATTTACAAAATTGGTATCAGTTGATTAATTTAGGAAGTACGGGGGTGTACCTGATGAAATCGAAAGTATAGGGACCGAAGTGATGATTCAACCAAAGTTCAAGTAAGTAAACTGAAATTAACTCAAAAAAGAAAGATGGAACTTCGTTGGATATTCACAATGCCGGAGTACGATGACTTTCGAACAACTTGTAAAATCAAAGAAAGAGTATGCTCGGTAATACTTGACAACAATCTACGAGAGAACTTTGTAGCAAGCAAAGTTGTGGATTATTTTTAATTGCCGACAGTGAAGCTAATTGATCCATATTGGGTTGATGGATATGTACAAGTATCAGAAGTTTGTAAGGTTCCTATTTCTATGGGAAAATTTTATAATGAGGAGATTACTTGTCATGTGATTGACATGGACGACACTCATGTGTATTTTAGAAGACCATGACATGAAAGTGTCAATGGGCTTTATTGCAAAGATGGCTCATGTTTAATTAGGTGGGAGTCGGACAAAATCAATATCAAGCCTAAGAAGAACATCAAGAATGACCATCATGAGGTGTGTGAAAAGAAATATGAAGAGGCCACTATGAAGATTGAAGACCATCCAGAGTTGTGTGAAAAGAAATATGAGGAGGCCACTTTCAGGATTGAAGAGAAACTCATTGAAGTTAAAGAAGCCGAGTCATACACCACATCATTACCCATGTCATGCATGCCTAGTTGTGTCCAAGATCAATCTAAAGAAGAGCCATTGTCCATTCCTTTTCAAGTGGAGGAGTCGCAGTTCCAAGATGATTATTATAAACTTGTTTATGGTATTGGATTCATGGTGATACCTTCTAGTTTCGAGAGTATGGAAGTTGATGGATTATCATGTTTTATTCCTACTAATGATCGAGCTACATTCAAGATAAACTCGTGGTCGAGTTCTTTTCAAGTGGAGGAGTCTGATGTAGGACGAAATCATAGTCAATCTACACAAAGAATCTCGAAAAGAAAGAAGCGTCGTCATCTTAAGAAGAATGATTTCAATATCGAAAATTAGTATTCAAATAGGCTTCTTAATGAAGAAATTAATCATAAATTACTGTTTTGGATTTATCAGGATTCTCGAGCGAAAGATTATGCATAATCGAATTGGAGCAGATTTTGTCCAGATTGTCTATTCGGGATTTAGTGCATCTAGGATGATTTTGTATTAAATTAGGTTTCCTAGTTTAAGTATTGTTCTTTATGTTTTCTAGTTGTTCCAGGTTTATGTTTTGTGCCCTATATATAAGGCACTTCCTAGCTTGTAATAGAGAATAATCTTGTTATCAATAGAAACCCTATTATTAGAGAGACTTCTTTATATTTCTTATAGTCTTGCCGTAATGGCTAGTGGATTCTAACTTTATCCCACATGGCTGCCGACGCTTGACGGAGTCCCCTACTATAGTGTTCACGCTTCCCGCATTAAGTTCCCGCATTCTATATACTCAGTATGTAGTATATACTGAGTATATAGAATAGAGTATCATTGAAATAAAACATATATACTGAGTATATAGAATAGAGTATCATTGAAATAAAACATATAGATATAGGCTTAGTTTGGTATGGAGTTTTAAGCCAAATAATCATTTATAATTATCATTAAGAGTTGATTATGTGTTTGATAAAAATTTTATAAGGTGCTAATTTATAAAATTTAATTTAAATAACCACGTTTTTAAAAAACATGTGAGGTATATTGCCTATTTAAAACTGAATTTTTTTCCATATTTGAGTTTTCTCACCTTAATCCTAAATTAAGCTATTGTTGTTTTGAGCATTTTTCAGTTGAAGTGATGATCCAATTGGAACCTTCAGAACCAGCAAAAATGCCATATGATTTAGTATTAACGGCTCTGAATTAAGATAGTGAGTTGACTCGGTTTAGATCTCGGTATACATCTAGCGAGTTGGTACGAATGAGTATCGATTCTGATTTTGAAAAATATGGAGGGAGAGATATGAATAAATTAATTATTTATTGTATACCATTTAAATTCTTTAAATAAAAAACTTATTGTCCCAGTTATATTCCTTAAGTTAATAATTTAGGATGAAACTTATCTATTTTCTTTGGACTTTATGAGAAATACCATATTTGTACATTCAAATTCAAAAATCTAGGATGTCTGGGTTTCCGTCCCAAGGGCAAAATGGAGAAAAAGCGTTTGTGACCGTTGCACCGCTGTTGACTTTCAACGAAACACCCGCTCTAAGGCGCGTGCTTATATATACCCCACCCAATCCAACCCAGTCGGTCACCAGTCTCAATTGCTCTGTTTCTCTCTTCCTCTGTTTCACTTGCTCTCTCTCTTGGGCTCTCTACTGCTCTACCCACCAAACCCTAACCCCTCACAAGAATAACGATGAGGTTGGTGCGCGCTTGGTCTAGACCAAGTCGTCTTACTGGTGTGAGAAAGACCAGGTCATCGTCTTCCCAAAAGCAAAGGAGGGTGGACAAGAACATCAAGACCAGGTCGTTGAAGAAGAGGACGCCGGATCTTACTGATGATGTGGGCCTGTTTTACTCAGTGGATGAGTTGCTGCCGCCTCATGATTGCCACATGGATCTGGAGCTGATTTTCTCGGTGGATGAGTTGCTTCATGATCATCATGTCCCTGTGGAAGAGGCTTTTACAGATTTGTCCTTGAATGTTGAGGCTCCATCAACTGATGACGACCAGAAGGAGCAAACTGATTGAATTGGCTCGGTTGGAGGCTTATTGTAATACCCATTTCCTGTACTGCTTAGGATTAGTTCTTAGTTGTAGTACGTGTTTCAGAGTCGACTACATATTGTAGCTAACTTTATTGGTTTTTGAAGCAAACAAACCAATTCAATCTTGTAATTTTGTTTATATTGCACATCAATTTAGTTGATTCTTTTTATCTTTTAATTCAATAGAGTCTATTATGTTCTTTCTCATAAAATAAAAAATGTCTATTTTGTTTCATTTCACCTGTGATTTGTGCAGTATTTGTTAGATCAATATGGACTTATCACATATTAAATGATAATTATGCTTAATGACAATATCTTCTTCTACATGGGAACAAATACAGAACTATATCCAGCTAATAATGATTTCGTGTATTAGATCATTATTGTAAGGAATCCTATTCATAGTCTAGAAGTAAGACAACTAATCAGTATTGTATCAGGAATCTAATTAGAAGACTTAACTCTCAAGGAATGTCCTTAATGGGAGGACTCTTTAGGATTAATGATTCTATATAAATAGATGGTATTTGTCCCTGTTATCACCACGAGATATAGCGTAAGTTCTGTCCATTGAGAAGCTTATTGTGGTGACTAACAGAAGGTCTTGCCTAGTACTTTTGTGTTTCAGGTTTATATCAATGGAAGGAGCTATATGATTCATAATGATGGTAAGTTTACTCAAAGCTAAAAGTCTAATGATTATGGTTATGCATACGATCTATTGTATTGTGAACATTCAGTATTTGGTTTACAAATTGGTATCAGAGCCTTAAAGGTTCACAAAAATTTCAGTTTTGCATAACAAAATCGTTTTAGGGTTTTCTCAAAAAAAAAAAAAAAAAAAAGGGGAAATTTGCTTTATGGGTTTTGCCTGTTAACCAGTTCTTAGCCCAACCCACATGCAAGCGCGGATCCAGTCTCGACCCGCTCGCCAGAGGTCATCTGCTCGCCAGAGGTCGGATAGTTTTAACCAAAAGATGGAGCAGAGACTGGATTGGAAGCGCTAGAGACTTTTTACGTCTCTTATGGGATTCAAAACCCGATTGTTGTGGATCAAGAAAGCCAAGAAATAGTTGTTGCATCAAGTTTATAGCTTCCGCTGTGTTCTGTAGCAAATTGGGGAAAAAGCAAAACAGGTTTTTCTGGAAATTTTGTTTTCAATTCAAGCATGTATATCTATATATATATTGCATAAGAACCCTAGAGCACTCCCAGCGTGCACATAAGTTGGTGATTGCGTTGTTCTGTGGCTAGATGATATTTCAATACAGATTATACTCTATGGAATTGAATTGAAGTATGTGTTCTATAATTGACAATGATGCATGTAGTCATTAAAGTCTCTCAAAATTTATGCATTGAAAAGTTTTTACAGGCACAAGAGCTTAGTTTTCTTACAAAGGGTAACCTGGATAGAAATCAAGTTTTCAAGCTCAAACAAGTTTGTGATTTTCTGTTGGTATAAATGAATATATTGCACAAAGCATTTTTCATTGATATTTCCAGGAGATCATATGGTATAACAGACTTAAAGTTGTGTTTTGTATTTTAAATATTGCTTTTTTATCTTGCAAAGAAGTGTCGAAGCATGATTTTAGAATGCAAACAGCAGTAAGTATATTTGATAAAAATAAATCAAGATACTTGAGATTTAATCTTCTGTCTAAAGATGTGGATTTGGTTCCTTGAATAACATGTTTTTATCAAGTGTGGCTTGATAAAGATTTACAGTATGTTAAGTTTCTGCTCAAAAGTGTTACTTAGTATTGTTTTATGGATATGGACTGATATGAATGCAAGTATATGTATGTATTGAGTTTTCTGAATATTTTGTTTTATGAGTGTTTTTGTTATGGTTTGATTAAGTTAAACTAATTCACAAAACATTGAAAACTCTAAAAGCCTTACAAAATTGAGAACTCATAAAAATCTTTTCCTTTTGCTCCTTAGGCAACAGCTACATGACATTTAGCAATGTGGTAGCGCAGTACTCACTGGTTCAAACTTTAGACTCTGGAAAGACTCTGTACAAAACTAAATTTGTATGCATGACACAATAGGTTTCTGTTTTTATGAAGAACAACCTGAAACCCCAGCAGAAGATGATAAACCCTCAGTCAAAGCTCACCATAAGAAGTAGATGAGATCTAATATGATGGCCAATAATGTGATTAGAAGTTCTATGTCTAGATCAGTGAGAGGTTGTGTTGAGGAACCATAATTAGCTACTGATTTCATTGAGGCTGTGGCAGCTAAGTTTAAAGAAAGTGAAAAAGCTGAAATAGCTAGGCTGAGCAAAGAGTAGCATACCCTACAATACTCTGGAACAGGACCTGGGGGTGTAAGAGGGCATATAATAGAGTTGATTAACATCAACAACAGGCTGAGAGAGATGTTAGTGGGAGTAAAAGATCAATTGTTGGTGCATCATGCACTGAACACGCTCCCTAGCAGTTTTGACAATCTCAGAACAAGTTACAATGCTCAAAAAGAAAACTGGACCCCAGATGAACTCATCTCAATCTGTGTTGATGAGGAATCTAGGATCAAGAAAAACCAGTCTCAGTCCCTCACAGTCAACCTAGTTGAGAAGTCTCAGAAGAAAAAGACTCAAAACAAACTCAAGTCTACCAAAACTATCACCAAGGCATCTGCAGCCACAGGACCAAAAGAAAACAGGTCATTCAGATACAAGTGCTACTTTTGCAAGAGAGTAGGTCACATGAAAAAGGATTGTACAAGTTATAAGACTTGGCTAGCTAAAAAAGATAAGAAAATTTGTAATACAGTATTTTCCTTAGAAATTAATCTTATAAATGTTGAACCCCAGTCATGGTGGATAGATTCTGGTTCTCCTATTCACGTCACTAATTCCTTGCAGGATTCACAAAGAAGAGAGTCCCAAGAAGTGATGAGGTGAACCTGAGAGTAGGCAATGGCATGCGAGTGGGAGTCAAAGTCATAGGAACCCTCAAGCTTGATATAGGATATGAAAACTTTTTATTTTTGGATAATGTTCATTATGTACCTTCCATTAGAAGGAATTTAGTTTCAGTTTCTCAGCTGATTAAAGCTAGTTGTAGACTTTTGATGGATAATAATGGAATTATTATTTCTAGAAATTCAAAACAGATTGGTTCTGGTGTGATATTGAATGATTATTTACAGCTTAATTGTTCTATGTCTCAACAAGAAATTTCTCTTGTTGAAAAAGAAAACACTAACAGTACTAATGCCTTGATTGGTGTTAAAAGAACCAAACAAAATGAAAAGTCTGCATATTTATGGCATAGAAGACTCGGCCATGTTTCAAAAGAGAGACTGAAAATTCTGGCTAAAAACAATATCCTAAATGAATTGAATTTTTCTGATCTTAATGATTGTGTGGAATTCTTTAAGGGAAAAATGACAAATAAAAGAAAGAAGACTACAGTAAGAAGCCAAAATTTACTAGAACTCATACATACTGATATCTGTGGTCCATTTAAACATCAAACTATCTGTGGTAATGAGTATTTCATTACATTCATTGATGATTTCTCTAGATACAGTTATGTTTCTTTACTATCAGAAAAATCTCAAGCACTTGAAGCCTTTAAAATCTTCAAGACTGAGGTAGAGAATCAACTAGAGAGAAAAATCAAAACAGTTAGATCAGATAGAGGTGGTGAATTTTATGGAAAATATACAGAAAAAGGTCAACAGAAGGGTCCATTTGCCTTGTTTTTACAAGAACATGGAATTAAAGCTCAATATACAACACCCTATAATCCACAACAAAATGGTGTTGCAGAGAGAAAGAACAGAACCCTTCTAAATATAGTTAGATGTATGATGTGTACAACTGGCTTACCAAAATTCTTATGGGGAGAGGCTTTGAAAACGGCAAATTACATTTGCAACAGAACACCTAGTAAAGTCATTGAGAAAACTTCATTTGAATTATGATGTGATAGAAAACCAAGTCTTCACCATTGTCATGTATGGGGCTGTCATGCAGAAGCTAGAGTTTATAATCCACACTTGAGCAAGCTTGATCCTAAATCCATAAGCTGCTATTTCATAGGTTATCCAGAAAAATCTAAGGGCTATAAGCTGTATTCTGCTAAACATAAGCCTAGAATTTTTGAAACTCATCAAGTCAAATTCTTAAATGAAAAAGTTCACAATACAGAATATGAGGATTTATCCTTAGATTTTGAAGAAATTTTGACTGATGAGGATTGGGAAAATGTTTTGCCTTTTGAAACTGAAGAAATAGCAGATGACATCATTCTAGAAAATCAAAATGTAGAAGATCAAGAAATTGATCAAGAAATGCAAATTGATGAACAACCAGCTGCAGCAGAACTACATGCTGCAGAACCTCACATTATAGAGCCACACAAATGATCTCAATCCTGAATTTAGAAGATCCAAACGAGCTAGAAAATCAAAATTTGGGGGGGGGGGGGGGGGGGGGGGGAGAGAGATAGTGATTACATTGTCTACTTAGCTGAAGCAGATATCAATGAAGACTGTGTAGAAGACAATGATCCAACAAATTTTGATTAAGCAGCAGCAAGTCAAGATTCAGACAAGTGGCAGAAGGCCATGCAAGCTGAGATTGAGTCCATGGAGAAGAATGGAGTTTGGGAATTAGTTGAACCTGATCCTAGACAGAAGTCAATAGGTTGCAAATGGGTTTATAAAACTAAGAGAGATGCAACTGGAAATATTGAGAGGCATAAAGCAAGGCTAGTGGCAAAAGGATTCTCACAAAAGGAGGGTATTGATTACACTGAGACATTTTCTCCAGTCTCATGTAAAGACTCATTCAGGATTATCATGGCATTGGTGGCACATTATGACATGGAGTTGCATCAGATGGATGTCAAAACAACATTTTTAAATGGAGAGCTTGAGAGGTGATTTACATGAAGTAACCCGAAGGATTTATTGAAGCTGGAAATGAGAACATAGTCTGTAGATTAAGAAAATCTATCTATGGTCTAAAACAAGCTTCTAGGCAATGGTACAAGAAATTCGATTAAGTAATTTCTTCCTTTGGCTTTACTGAAAATCTAGTGGACGAGTGCATTTATCTAAAAACAGTAGGGAACCAATTTATTTTCTTAGTACTGTATGTGGATGATATACTTTTGGCCAGCAACAATCTCAAGCTGCTTAAAGATACCAAGAGCTTTCTGTCAAAGAATTTTGACATGAAAGATTTAGGTGAAGCATCCTATGTACTAGGGATAGAAATTAAAAGGGACAGAGCACAAAAGTTGTTGAGATTATCTCAGTAGAATTATATTACTAAAGTTCTTAAAAGATTTAGTATGGAAAAGTGCTCAAATGGAGAGGTTCCTATGTCTAAGGGTGATAAACTCACTAAGAGTTAGTGTCCACAAAGTAAAACTGAGAAAGAAAACATGAAAACAAAACCATATGCTAGACTTGTTGGGAGTCTCATGTATGCTCAATTCTGTACTCGACCAGATTTGGGATTTGCAGTTGGAATGCTATCAAGGTTTCAGTCAAATCCGGGACTAGAACATTGGGTGGCTGGAAAGAAAGTTCTTAGATATTTACAGAAGACAAAGAGCCACATGCTTGTGTACAGAAGAGTTGAGGATCTGAAACTCTTTGGTTTATCAGATTCTGATTTTGTAGGAAATTTTCCAGACTCAAATAAGTCAACTTGTGGTTATGTATTCATGCTGGCAGGTGGAGCAGTTGCTTGAAAAACCATGAAGCAAACCTTGATCACTACTTCCACCATGCAAGCTGAATATATTGTAGTATATGAAACAACGTGTGAAGGGCTCTGGATTAGGAACTTTCTAGAGCAGACTAAAGTATTGAGTCACATTGTGGCTGATGCACTTGTTATATACTGTGATAATGAGGCTGCTGTGTTTTTCAGCAAGAATAATAAAAGATCCAGCAACTCAAAACACATAGACTTGAAATATTATAGTGTTAGAGAAAGAGTCAAGCATGGTGAGGTAACTATTTTGGACATAGATACAGATTCACAGCTTGTAGACCCTTTCACCAAAGCACTACCAGTGAAGGTATTTAAGAAGCATGCAGAAAACATTGGAATTCTTCCAAAATTAGATGCTTAGGTTCAGTGGGAGTTAAGACCAGTAGGAGCAAACTTAAAAATGTTTTGTTTTCTGAGTTCTTGTGTTTTCAGTTGTGATATCAGTAGAATCACAACTTATTTTTGTAATGACTGTTTTTAAATGAAAGTTGAGGTATTTCAGAAATTTGTGTTGCTGCAGCTTTATGATTGTTCTGAAAATTATTGTTTTATGGTTCTAGTCATATATATACTTGCTATCAGATAATCTCATTCATGTTTAGCATGATACTACAGTACAAGCAAAGTTGAGATTATTAGTGTTTAGAAAATTTGCTTGAGTTCTGGTTTTAAGAACATAAAGTTGGACTTGATATACGTTTTTACTTGTTAATACACTTTAACATATATCTCAATACTGCATGATAGACATATGTGGATTGCAGAAGCTTATGTTGTGGTATAGAACCTCTGCATTTTTGTCAAAGTGTAACTTGGTTCTTGCTCTGCATAAGTGACTGTAATCTGACCATGTTGTGAGTGGATTTTTTGGTTCATTTGTTTTTCGGCGCACACTACAGTAGGTATAGCAGATGTTGTCATTCTTAGGTGCGAGTTATCATTTATGGCAAGTGATAGTCCAAGTGGGAGATTGTTAGATCAATATGGACTTATCACATATTAAATGATAATTATGCTTAATGACAATATCTACTTCTACATGGAAACAAATACATAACTATATCCAATTAATAATGATTTCGTGTATTAGATCATTATTGTAAGGAATCCTATTCATAGTCTAGAAGTAAGACAACTAATCAGTATTGTATCAGAAATCTAAT
Source organism: Potentilla sterilis (assembly GCA_963682095.1). Taxonomy (NCBI): domain Eukaryota; kingdom Viridiplantae; phylum Streptophyta; class Magnoliopsida; order Rosales; family Rosaceae; genus Potentilla; species Potentilla sterilis. The sequence continues at coordinate 9,998,314 of OY821765.1, read as the reverse complement.
TAGAAGACTTAACTCTCAAGGAATGTCCTTAATGGGAGGACTCTTTAGGGTTAATGATTTTATATAAATAGATGGTATTCGTCCCTGTTATCACCACGAGATATAGCGTAAGTTCTGTCCATTGAGAAGCTTATTGTGGTGACTAACAGAAGGTCTTGCCTAGTACTTTTGTGTTTCAGGTTTATATCAATGGAAGGAGCTATGATTCATAATGATGGTAAGTTTACTCAAAGCTAAAAGTCTAATATAACGATTATGGTTATGCATATGATCTATTGTATTGTGAACATTCAGTATTTGGTTTACAGTATTGGACTCAATTACATTCACAAACCATATCATATATATTGACTAGGAGTAATAATTCAATTACAACGCACACCCAATATGATTATTGGGGTTAAAGATTTCCTGCAGCAGAGCAGTTCTATATATTATCCAAGCACACTATTCATCCTGTTGTTTTCCTGGCCATTTTGTATCCATTATTATTTGATTATCTTGTTTAATGAACATTAGTGATACTCTGTTAGCCAAGTAACTTAAAAGGATAATGCATAAAACAATCCATTTCATGGCTGTCATGCATAGAGCAGATACAGAACTTTCTGATCAAGCACTTGAGAACACAATGAGAAACAAAAGCCCCAACTTACAACTCCACGATCATCTTCCTAACTCAATCACTCATGAAGAACTAACCAGAAATGGGAGACAATTAAAACCAACTCCACAGCAAAGTACGGATATATGGTAGCCAAAATAAGAAGAAATTAAGTAACTTCATCACTTCAGACTCAACATCTTTTAAAGTTCAAAGTTTAACTCGATATATGTTCACTGCCCTAAGTATTTAAAAACAAACATGTAGAGTACATTGTCAAATCATAGTCCAAAGATCCAAACCAACCGAAATGACCGAGTTTTCAAATGGAAGAATACGTAAAGAAAGCATCAACAAAACCAAGCAGCAAGATTAGACAGAAGTCCTGGGGAACTGCAAGATTAGTCTTCAATCTCTTCACAGACGATTGAAAGCGTGCCTAATTGCACAATGAACAAAAACAAAAGAAGCAGGATTAGAATTGAAGCTGGCAAAGCCAATTACCAGTAGCGAAGTAATAAGGACCATTTTGTACACAGAATATATGCAGCAAGGCAATAAGATTACGTCTACAATATATTTTGAGCGAACGAGGCAAAATAGACAACAAACACCACAATGCCAAATAAAAACAGGTGGAACTGTAAGTTAATCAAACAATTACTTTGTTGGTTATCTTGGCACGATACATATACACCCTCCTCATCTGGTATGAACATATACCCTCATCCGATAAGTTCTCTACAAAGGAACAACAGACGAAATAGATCCATAAGATAACCACGTACTCGAACAAAAGACATGAACAGAAATCCTAAACATTGTTTCAGTATAAACCAGTACCCTGCGGACCAATTTGTGGAGGAACTTGGCATGAAAAACGCCACCGTCACCATGAGGCCTAGTAATCTTTCCCCAAATGCTGCGGTAGTAGTTTCCTTGTCCCTTCTTGATGCGGTAGGCAATGTTCTTTCCAGTGTACCACTCAGCTTCCTTCCTGGTGTGGATTCCTACTATCTGAATCTCTGCGTTCTTCCCGTCATTGTACAGTTTAATGAGTTTTGCTTTGACATGGAGTCTGACTCGCCCTCGGGATAGGGATCTCTTCACCACTGGCACCTCACTCAACAAACCCTCCCACATTTCTACACTCATTGAGTCCATTCTCGTCAGAAACGCTTCAATATCTTTGACACAATTTTCATTTGTATACTTTGTCACCAGTTCTTTTACCCTTTTGCCAATATTCTTCTCAATCTTTGTTTCCATGTCCTTAAGCTCCCGCTTCAGCCATTTTACTGATCATATATTTCTAGAGAGTAACATTAACTTCTCGGGAAGTAGTGGAAAGCTCAGAAGAGACTCCAGCTTTGCAATAACCTCTACGATCTCATCAAGGAGGTCAGACAGAAATGATTCACGCTCTTCTTTATTGTCCAAATTTATGCAAAGGTCTTCAATATTTCCCAGGCTCCCAGCTTCTATCGTTGATCTCTCAGTAACTTGTACGACGAATTCTGTGTGTGCGCATTTCATAAGAGCATTGATCCTGTCATACACTACACCAAGATACTCAGTTCTCTCAGGCAAATCAAAAACATCCCGTAAGAATGGAAACAAATCCCGGGCAGTTCTGTATTCCTTCATCATATCCTCGTCTTTCTCTATGTTCATCACCACCATCATCTGTATAAGATGCTGCGAGACTTGCTCACCAACAAGAGCAGCCTGATCATTTATCTCTCTCAATTTCTTACCCTCTTCCGAATCCGGATCACAAACTCTGAGCAACTCCATGAAGCTACTCCCCTGGCCAATTAGGGGCAGACTGTGCTCAACAACAGGACAGAAATTATCAAAGCCATAAATCTCCTCGATCACATCTTCGATAATGTACTTTCTGCCAAACCTGATTGCCACTTGGTTTAATCTGTCCAGAATCTTTATTACACTCCTCTCTGAAACGTGACCGTAATCGTCGAGACCAGAACTCAAAATCTCTTTCAAGCGTAGGATGAAATCCTGCTTAAACAGATGCTTAAATAGCTCCGTCCCTTGAAGTTGATCAATACCATCTGTGTCGTCCATTCTTTAGTTTCTTGTAACTTGAGAAAGAAGAACACACTAATTAGTCTCTAAGCTTGAATGGCAATTAAGTTATATAAAACTTTATTTTCTCACACTCTTTCCTGGAGATGATCTAATAGTTCAGTACAAGTCCAAAGAGTACATAAAGATTGAATCCAAAAACATGACAAATTAACAGTGAAAATCAAATTGAAGCAAAACTGCAGTATCATACAAGAAAGATTGAACACAAGGCTTCACTACAAACAAAGTAAACTTCGTTTCAGAGCAACTCGATCAGCAAATTATATTGCACATCAAAATTTGAAGAAAAGATAGAAAAGTTGATCCAATCTTGAACAATAAATCAAAATTTGAAGAAAAGATAGAAAAGTTGATCCAATCTTGAACAATAAAACTGCACTATCATTTGTGTACTAAAATTGCATAAACTAATCGTAACTCAGGCAAAGCAATTCACAGATACAAAAGTCTATCCATTGAAAATTAATCTTGAAGATCAATAAATACTGAATGTGAAAATCTACTCGAAGCAAAATTCCTGTATCATAAAAAATCTTACGAAAGAAAAACTTGATTTGTACCAGTACTGTGCTAGCTAGCTGGTTTCATAATTAAGCTAATCGTATCTCATAAGATAATAATCTTGAAGAAAATTATACAAGAAAATTAATCTACATTGCAGAAGAGGTAGAGTTACTCGATCGTACCAAAATCTCTGCAGAGACTTTATTGTTTTCTCCTGTAAATTGTTCAACACAAATCCAAAAATTAGTGAAATGATCGAACAAGGTGATGATATCAGAAACTAAACCATATCCAATTTCATACGTACACACTCAGAAAATCCAAGAAAGAAGAGAGAGAGAGAGAGAGTCTTACGTACCTAGATTCCTCTGTAAATTTCTCTCTGAATTCTTGAACTGATTCCTGAAATTGTAGAAGAAGAAATTAATTAAGCAAAATAGAAGAAGATGAATCACTGAATTGTAAGCAAGAAATCAAAGAAACTTGTAGAACAAGCTGAGAATCTGAGAGAGAGAGAGAGAGGAATACGTAGAGAGAGTCACAGTGAGAGTGTGAAGCAGAGAATTTCCGGTTTTATAGGGGAAATCACAAGCTGACAAAATCGGTTATCAACTGTTTTATTCTTACATTCTTGCTGCGTCGTCTCTCTCTCAAAAACCGTTAAACCTCACCGACCCTCAGACCTGAAACCGTTAAACCTTTTGTGCACTTTTCGTTCACTAACGGCCCGCCGCTTATTCTCTTACGGAATGCATGGTCCTTTCGTTTAACCGTGAATTTGATCCTCAATTCTCAATTTTCTGTTGAAATACGTATGTACGTGGTGATCATGCATGTAATATAATGCATTCGATTAAGACAGGAACTTTAAGTATAATCAAAATAAGAAACTAATTAAGTCGGGTAGGCTGTTAATTATTCGTACTCGTATCTAAGACGAGCGATTTTCTTTATTCATATTCTCACTTAATATGCACAACAACAATACCTTGTTTTAGATATATATTTTTACGTCGTCTGATATGTTTAGAGTATCGATACTCTGATGTATTGAAAATATAATAATCGTTAGTTGTCATTAATAGTTAGAATTTAACGATTGAGATTAAATCAACATGACTCTGAATATGGATTATTTCACAATTTGATCCTGCAATCAATTTGGATAGTTGGTTTGGCTCTTCGTACTTGGGAAGGAGTGCAAAACTGTTCCTATAAATGCACTAATCTAAGAGTGACATGATCACTTCCTTCAATAAAGCACATTCACTGCTTATAACTAGAAGTACGGATACATTGAACTTTTCTATATATACTTGCAGCAGCGCAGTTCGATTATCCAAGCACATTGATGAATGTGATGTTTTCCTTTCTAATCGATAATCTTGATTAATGAACATATATACAGAGTATGACTATAGTCTAAAACTTAAAACATATATATGTGAAGAGAACATCTCCATGCAGGGGGAAGTGCAAGATTAATTACTCTTCATAGACGATAGAAGGAGTGCAAAACTGCATAAATGAAAAAGAAGACCAGCACAATTAGAATTCAAGCTGACAAAGACAACCAGCACCAAGGCCTTGCGCCATAAATGTCCTCGACGGACTTTGAAAATGGTCGATAAAGTCTGTCGCTTAAGAACCTCTAATGCGACACACAAAGTTCCCATCGCAAAGAACATATGGCATGTCGCTTAAGAATCTCTAATGCAACGACATTTAGGCGACGGGACATGTTATTCGCTTTAGAATCTTTAATCTGACGGTACTTAGGCAACAATATAACATAGTCGCTTAAGAGAAGCTTAAGCGATAAACATACTCTTAGTCCGTCGCTTAAATTTTTTATTAAAAATTATCACACAAAAACACTATTACGTACCTTTAGATGATCTTGTTTCGTCAACTCTTCCAAACATTAAACTCTCAAATAGTTGAGACGTAATCAGCCATGTAAAAATTTAGGAACGTTTACGTCCCGATACTATGGCTCCCCATAAAGAGAGATACGTTTAAATAAGATTGACCGCATCAATTGGGGCTCTAATTTTGTCGGATTTAAGTAATTTTTTGACCATCACTGTATTTCATCATAACGATCAAATACTATTTCACAACATTTTTCAAAATTTGACTTTTTTTATATAATTTTTTCGAAAAGTTGTATACTTGAGTATAATCAATTAATTAAGTTATACCGCATTAGTAAGCATGTTGTCATTATAATGGCTAAATTCAAAAAATGAAAATTTTGACTTGATTTGATTGTTATACTTAAATAAGAGTAAAGTAGAAAATCAACTTGTTTTGTGAATGTTCGATCCTCGATCGAAGCGGTCAACCATATTAACATTCGATGTCTAAATTTATTTATCATCTTAAGTGATGAAATTTGTGTTATCTCGTCGCTTTAAGAACCTTCCTAAGGGACGATTTTATTTTGTGTCGGTTGCATAAGAGAAAAAAAAATTTATGTTTTGCGCCAAAAAATAATTTCGACAAATTGAAAACATTTTATGCGACGGACTTAGCATAATTCGTTGCTTAAACTGTCTAATAAAAATTTATAGATGCAAAGCAGCCTCTCTCGACCTCGACCGAACCAAATTCCCAAATTCCCAGACCTCCGATTTATCGCCTCCCCCATCTCCACACCAAAGTAGCCTCCGCCTCCGCCTCCACCTCCACCTCCGCCTCCCCCATCGTTCAAGGTCAGAGCTTTTGTGGGTTTGAGTTGGTTTTTGTTGTTTTGATTGGTGAGAGCTTTTGGTTTTTTTGGTTCATCTTGAAGATTTCATTTGGTGTTATCGTTAATTGAGGTTCAGAATTTCTGGTATTGAATGAATGGTTGTGTATTAGAATTGAGGTTCGTTTGATTCTTATATTTTGATTATGCATGATCAAGTTAGTGAGTTACCTCTTATGATGAGTTTGTGTATATGATGATTATTCCTCAACCTCGCTCAAGTTATTGTAGGAGTGAACTGAAGCTTTGGTTACTCTTAAGGCGCCTTTACCTTATAATGGTTGGTTTTGCTTTGGCTGGTTCATGAATCTAATTCACTTGCCTCACCATTGAAAGGGTCATGGGGAAGATATGACAGATATTCTTTTTACACAACATGTGATCTTCTTTATCCCTAGTTGGTAAAAAGCTTTCAATTTCTGAGTTCTTGTTGTCCCTGATGAATAAATGGAAACAGGGTAGGAGTACTTCGTCATATACATGTAGTGTTTGTAAAGAGGGTTCAGTGATTCTCATTTTCAGTTTGCAGTAAAGTACAATGTTTACTTGACTGTTTTATTCTTTATCAGACCAAAATATGTTAGTGTCGTTATATAAATCATTGCAGCTGTTGTAGCCTGTAGGACAAGATGTGATCATATTTTCTTCTATTTTACTTGGCTGTTAAGAGAGGATACCATCTAGCGTTCTTATTACCCCTCTTAATTATTTGCCGTGCGCCAAGAAGTAAAGTTCCTGCAATGACAAAAGACCAGCAATATTGCACTGGTCTTCTTCTGATGGCCTTCAACTTTTGGAAATTAACCATATGTGCATATATATATATATATATATATATATATATATATATATATATATACAGAGCTTCTCGGCTACGGACGTCCGCACGCACTGTTCACGGTGCGGATGCGGCGTTTCCGGCCACCGGCGAGGCGGCGACGGCGTATCCGGCCGGTGGGCTTTGCTCCCCCCACGCCGGCGACCCCGTCTGTGCCGGCCCGAGGTCCATCGCCGGCCGGCAGCCGGCCGGCACAGAAAGGGTCGCCGGGCCGGGGCGAGCAAAGCCCAGTGGGCGGATACGGCGTCGCCGCCTCGCCGGTGGCCGGAAACGCCGCGTCCGCACGGTGCGGACGTCCGCACCTGAAAAAAATCCTATATATATATATATATATTGAGTAACTCATGTGTCTCAGAACATTCTGCATACTGTAGTAAACCGGATGCAATTAAGAATGAACTGTAACAAATTCTCTTCTCTTACTGCTTTTTAATGTTTTTTTTCTCTTATTTTTTTCCCTGAATAACAATGTAAAGTTCGATGTCACTAGTAAGTAGCCTTGAAAAATGATTGGAATAACTAATATCTATTCAGCATTATACTTTAAGTTAATGCTGTAACTTTTGATACAGGTGTGCAGAGTGAGCAGTTAGCAGCTTCTATTCTTGTTCTTGATTTCCCCAAGTAAGGTGAGCTGTTAGCAGCTCAAAAGATTTAGCATTGGTTTATGCTGTGCTCTATTTTCCCTTTTCGTTACCCACTTGCCAGTCCTCCAATTGATCTGAATTTTTTATATGTTTCCCTTCTATTAGCTAACTACTGATCTGGAAACTTTCAGCTTAATTCATTGGACAATGAATGTTTGGTGACTTTACAAAGATTGATATGCATTTGGTTATATTTCCAGAAATTTTCAGATAATCTCCTTTACTACTGATCTGCTTGGAATGCTCATTTGTTCCAATTATTTTCTGTTCTTTTTATGCATAAAACTAGACTTCCTAAAAGTCATTTTTAAATTGATTTCAGGTCTTTTGGACTCAAAATGCCCAAAATCGTCTCTCTCAGCGATGCCTCTAAAACATCGAGGAGGAAAGATGAAGAAGGTCGTCGACATCGAGGACCGGGAGCTACGGCAGGAGCTGATGACCCTGAAAAGTGTTCTTCAGCCGGAGACAAATACCTGAATTTGGAGGGTTAGGTCATCTGAACTTTTCTTTTGGGCCAGCTAAAGGGAAGTTTTGTTGGAGTAAACAGCCAGAGTGGAGTGCTTTTAGATAAAGCAGCTTTGGTCGTGGAATACTTAAGGTACAATTAACCTTAGTTGTAGTATTCTCAACTTCAAAGTCTATGACAGGTTTTCTCCCGTTTTCATTTTAGTTTTTGAGTTTATGAAACTTGCTTAAAAGGTGTAAATGATGAAACTAGCTAGAAATTAGCTTGCATTGCCTGATAGTGATCTCTATCTCCGTTATCTGTTTCATATGTAAAATGCAGGTTTTGAACTCGACATAAGCTCTATGGAGTTCGGACTTGGCACAGGAATCAAGAAACTCATCAGGAATATAGCCATGGCGATCAAATCTTCATCGTTGGACAACCCTGAGTTGTGCACTCCAGATTTAAATGTGATCTCAGTTCTATTAGCTGACATTTTTACCCTCTGAGGTTTTATCCTTCTCTTTCCTTAGAACAACCAACTTATTTAAAGTGAGTGACATTATCTAATGTATATACAGAGAGTCGATTAGTTTCTTCAAGCTGGAAAAAAAGAGAGAACAAAATAGAATAGATAATAGTTTTAAATTGGGTTAGCAGTCTCACATGTATAAATCAGGTCTTATTCTGTCTTGACTCAATTTCCTGATGTAACCTATTTGATGGTGGCTTGAACTTTACCTGTACAAAGCAAGAATGGTGCACTGTAAATCCGTGTAGCCATGATAAGAAAAGTTTTTGGTACAATATTCCTACTCTGGTGCTCACTAATCACTATTACTGTCTATCTCATACTGACAGCTTTCAGTGCACGTCTTTGACCTCAACCTCTGCTCCTGCACCCCACTCTCTGGTAAGGCGCCTCATTTCTTGCTCACTTGTTCATATGATTTGAAGAGAGTAATTTCATTAATTCCAAATTTTTTGTTTCTTTGCTTTTCTTCTTTTTGTTGATTTTTTATATCTTATTTCTTATTATTTATTTTAGGGATCCCTTAATTCAAGTTCTTGATCGTCTAGGTGCGTGCTCTCACTCTTGTCACTCTTGGGGATATTCGCATTCCTCTCCTATTAGAAGTAGCCTCTTGTGCTCTGGAAATGTGGTAACGTGCTCTTCATTTTAAATCTCGGGTAAGCTCACCCCCTTTCAAGTATTAATACTCTGTACTTATCTCATCAATATGAACACACACACACACACACACATATATATATATATATATAATTATATACACTAAAGTTAATTGATAACTTATCTTTCCTAGCTTAACTGGCCATAACAGATCCATCCCTGATATATAGCATCCCAAATACCCTTTTCTCGTGACATGTGCAGAACCTTCTTTGAGATTTAATTATAAATGTTTATCCACTATTTGATATATGTAGAAACTTAGTATGATACAAGTCATTTGTAGTTTCTGATACAATTAGTTGATCTGTGTGTTGTACTTTACACTCTGGGAACGATGAACACTAGAATGGCTAAGATTATTTGGCTTTTTATATCGATACTATTGTCGGCAGTAGCATAATGCCCATCCAGAAAGTAGAACTGCATGTAGAGATTTGACAGCAGGTTCCGGCCTCTCCCAGTCTTCCAAACATAACGGAATAGTTATCTCATAACGTGAAGCTCATGTTCAAGTCCTTTTTCTTGGTTCTCTATGCAAGTATAAGATATTTCACTTAGTTTTCTTCGGTTTTTTTCCGATGTGTTTACAATATGTTGTTCCTTATCTTTACCCTCTGTTTTGGCCTTTGTAGTCTCTCTTCTCTGGTGAGAGTGGAGTTGATCAGCTTGTTGAGATTATTAAGGTAAAGTTTCTTTGGCCTTGTATTTGTCTGTTTATCAACTCAAAGTTGATTACTCAGCTTATGCCATATAAACTGATCCAGTTTACATTTTTCTCTTTGTATGTAGGTACTCGGCACCCAACTCGTGAGAAAATCAAATGCATGAACCCACATGATACAGAATTCAAATTTCCACAAATCAAGGCTCACCCTTGGCACAAAGTGAGTTTCTAGTTTCCTTGCTGACCATTCTTCTTATATCACTAAAGACTTAGTGTCAATTTTCATTACAGCACATCTTCTGTGTGCAGATGTTCCACAAGTGCACAGCGTTGTGAATTTTGGTAATCACACAGCACTGTACGCAGTACGAGGAGGAACACGCAGCCTAGAGAGCAATTTAGCTAGCTTTCATAACTTGTAACACTGTTTTATGTATGAATATTGCACAAGACAATGGAATGAATGTGTTGGTTTGGAATTTGTGAATATAATGTGTTTGTTTAGTTTTTTTAAAGAGTTGTGTATGCTTTTGGTTAAGAATTTTAGTATGGAATGAGTTTTGTGTATGCTTCGGGTTTCCTAATCCAGGAAATTTTGTGTATGCTAAAAGGGAGTGGTAAAGAATGAGGTTTTGTATGAAAATACATAATTATCACCAAACTCCGTCACTTAAGAAGCACATTTAAGTGACTGAGAAACTCAATCTTTGTCGCTTAGGATGTAAGTTTAAGCAACTGAGAAAAACAAACTTCGTCGCTTTGGAAGTACAAGTCTGTCGCTTTAGTATAAGGATTTAAAGCTACGGAGGTAAGTGTTAGTCGTTTAAGTAGTTAAGTGACGTGAGAAAGTACTTAAGCGACGATTTGTTAGTCGCTTACGGCTTACAAGAAGACAAAATATATGAATCTTTATATTTCATATACACTTACACATAACCTAATAAACAAGTTATACAACATTAGTAGGCACGTTGGAATTCACTTACCTAAAAATATGACCATCAGATGTGAGCATGATAGTAAAGTATTATTATAGTGAAAATTTCACATAATTTGATCGATGTTTTGGTCTCAATAACAAGGTAGACCTTACGAGTCCTCTTCCTCCCTAAGGGCATGCAGCCATGTCATTCAGAGATAAATTTTTCAAAATTCTTATATAGGTGGATAGTGGGCACCACCTTGAGAGCCTGATAATTTTTAGGGTATTTTTTGAACACTCGAGTTATTTATTATGATTTTAAGAAGATTTTAGAATTTTTAAAATAGATATGAACATAAAATAGTGCCACGCGGTGCGTTTCTGGCCGCGCAATGTTCTACCTCATAAGGTTTTAATTTTTCAAATGAATTGCTATATTTTCATAATTTTAAAATTCCTTAATAAATTTGCTATGATTCTTTAAAATTACCTGAGAATTGTAAAAGACTACTCACAAACCAAACTTTACGATCAAATCAATGTAAATTCCTCCTATGGTATCTGACGTATAGCCAATTTGACACTTTGGTATCCAACGTTTCAAAGAGGACAATTTGGTACTTGAAGTTAAGTTTTATGTGACACTTTGGTACTTATGTTGACTTTTTTGTTAAATGTAAGAGAAATTGACATTTAAGTATAACCTATAAAAATAAAATAAAATCTTACATTTTCTTAATTTTTTTGGGATAAAAACATGCATTTCTTAATTTTTTTTATAGTTATGTTGGAAACATAAGTTAAGAAATTCAATCGTGCTAATGTAAACACTCACAAAACTTCTCCATGGAGCTATATCTAATCAACCAAATGTATTATCGTGGGTGTTCAAATCACAAATACTAAATTTACTAAACAAAATTTCAATTATTTTACCTTCAACACAAGGAAAGGGCTGGACTACGCCGACATGGTTTCACGTCTCTGTGAGATTGGACACGTGGCCCGTTACCAGCCATCCAGATTCTTTTCGAGGGTCAGTGATGTCATTACACCGGTGACGGGGGCTTGGACGGCGTTTGAGGACATTTATGAAAAATTCAAATCTCAATCTTCCTCTTCTTTTATACCACCAAAAATGCAGTGGTTGGATCTCCGCCGAAAAATCTCCCACAGCCAACCCCTCTTCCCAATCTGACATCGACGATATCAATAACCTCCAAGTCGTGCCCCACCACCGTCCTCCTCAACAAATCTCCCAGCCTCACTGGTGCCCTGTAAGTTCGATCCCTCCCAGGTCGTCAAGGTCTAAGTCTGCGTCACCAGAGGCGAAGTCGGCGCAACCAGTTCCCTTGCCCCGAAGATCGGGCCCTCGGTCTCTCCCCTAAGAAGATCAGAGAAGACATCGCCAAGGAGACCGCCAAGGACTAGAAAGGCCTCCGCGTCACCGTCAAGCCAAAGTCTCCATCTTCCCCTCCCCGTCTCCTTATTTTTCTGAAAACAAGCAGTGAACCTCTAGAGCCTTTCCCCAGCCTGATGTTCTCATCTATATATGTGATCTGGAGCTTAACCTCGCTCTCGCCGCCATATCGGAAATCAAAAGGTCCAACCATCAATTCTGGTGACTCAACTATAACTTGAACCCATTCAGTATCCAGAGCCTTCAACTTTCCTGTTAACGAGACTTCTCCATCCAAGAACCAAAAAACAGAGAATGACACCTTGTTGGTTAAGGTCATTATTGCCCTTTAGTTGGTTAAAGTTAAAACTCATTTACCATCTCAAGATGAAATACCTATTACGCCCTTCTGTTAAATATAACCGTTGGGTGTAAGTTTACACCGGTATATTCCAGAAATATTCTCAACACAACTCAACAGTTTAATTCATATTTTTTTATTTTGACAAAAAATTAAATCATATTTATTTTCTCCCAAAAGAAAGGAAAAAAACTGAATATCAAGGTGATAACCAATAGCCTTATACAGTAAAACTCCTCTAAAGTGATACTCTTGGGACCCGGGTCTAAATATCACTTTAGAGAGGTTATCATATAAGAAGAGTTTACATTTTTTTTGCTCCAAAATGATTAAAATTGTGTTTTTAGTCACTAAATACATATACATATTTCTTTGTTTATATTCAACTCACCAAAATTGAAAATTCATGTATGTAGTTATTTCTTTGTCTGTATTCAACTCACCAAAATTTCAATAGTTTCTTAGATTTCTAAAAAAATTTACTAACATTCATGTATGTTAACACTTTCACCCCAAGGATGATGTAAAAGTTATGAGACAAGCAAACCTAGCACAAACTAGTATCATAAAATATTTTTCAAATTCGTAAAGTATATAAAAAAATATATGTATTTAATCGAAAATATCACTTTATGCGAAAGTTGGGACAGGGATTTAGCACTACGATTTTCTGAAAAAATATTAATTATCACGATAGATGAGTTATTAAATTTTAACACTGGTCTCAACTTGGGACCGAGACTTTTTATCAGTTTAGAGAGGTTATCATTTTAGAGGGGATCACTTTAAAAAGGTTTTACTATATGCATAACACTTATGTTTTTAAATTTTTTTTTATAAATAATATCTAAATGTCAATTTTACCCCTTACATTTAACAAAAAAGTCAACATAAGTACTATAGTATCATATAAAAATTAACTTTAAGTACCAAAATGTTTTCTTTGAAACGTTGGGTATCAAAGTGTCTAATTGGCCACACATCAGGTACCATAGGAGGAATTTACGCAAATATATAATCACCAGCAAAATTCTTCGACCAATCTTCTTAAATTTCTCACCTGCCATATTAATTTGGGAAAATTTTAAGAACAGTACATCTAGTATAAGTCACTGAGAATTATGGTGAATTTATTTTCTAAAATATCACAATGGTGCATGAAGTTGATAACCCGACCCAAATTGAGTACACACCATTGATTTCTCCGTTAAGTTTTGGGATTTCCGTTAAATTTATGAGGGTAAATCCGTCTCTGTGATGACAAAAAAAATACTTCTCTCTCACTTTTGTCTTTATTTCCGCCGACCTATTCTTCCCTTTCTCTCTCTCCTCTGTTCTTCCCTTTTTTCTGTTCTTCACTCTCACAAGCCAAATTAGCATAGAAGAAATTAGATATATGTGTAACAAGCTCACAGTGGGATCTAGTGAAAATCCTACTCGGAAATCTCAGTTGCAGCAAGTTCAGCGTCAACAATCAACACTTCGATTAACGTCAATTTCCTTTGATTACTTTTGGTTGATTTTGTCTTCTTTGTTTGGGCTTGTTTTTCGTTCCTTGAATATGGGGATATGCAAATTGGATTGATTTATGCTTTTTTGTTCATTGAGTAATTACATAAAATTAACGGTGTTATTAACGGTATGTATCAAAATTAGTTCGAGTTTTCAACCACAGACACCATTGTGATATTCTGAAAAGTTAATTCATGTTAATTCTCAATGTCCTAAACTTCATGTACTGTTTTTAAAATTTTTCCTATTAATTTCTCACCTGCCACTTAAATACCTGCCATATATAATTATATATATATATATATATTTATTTATTTACTTTTCTTTCTTTCTTATTTTTTTAAAAGAGGATCCGTCCGCACTTTCCTTATTGCACAGATGAAATAGGTGTTGCTTTCCTATTGGTTGGTGAAAACTTTGAAAAGGACAACTTGTGCTGCTTGAAGCTAACAAGTTGAACAACATTCATTTCCATTCAAGTTTAAAATTTTGAATGTAGCATGATTCATATATGTTTTGTAACAAATTTTACCTTCTACACTTTAAATAAAAATTAATGGAGCGTACTTATTTCTACACTTGAAGGTAAACAATTAATTTTTCATAATTCATAATTTCAATGCTTACTAGAGTACAATTACTTGTCATTCTCAAAGACACTAGAGAAGAATTGTTAGAATAAAAAAAAATTAAAAACACTGAAAGCTTTTAGATCTAGACTTAATAAAGAAGATCATGACTATTAGGATACTATCTATCTAGTTCAGAAAAGAATCTACAAGGTCCAAAAAAATATTAAGACTATCAAAGAAACCCCCGAGGTGTATCAAGAACCCTTGATTACCTAAGCATAGGTTAAAAGATTTGTCTCGAGAAGATTTCTTCTAGATTTCTCTCAAAGAGATTATCTTTTCTACCTTGAGGAGATTTAGCGTCACTTTGATTTCTTTGATCTTGGAGTGTTTTCTTACCTCGATAAGATTATCTTGAGCAGTTTACTCTCGAGCAGATTACTCTGATAGATTTGTATAGGGCCAACTTTTAAACTCATAATAAAGCGCACACATTGAGCATAATGGCCAATGAAACAGATCGAACTCTAAGTTTATCAAACAACATAACCTTGTTGACGATCTTGGCACGATACATATATACCCTCATCCGAACAGTTCTCTACAAAGGAACAACAGAGAAAACCACGTACTCAAACAAAAGACATGAACAAAAATCCTAAAAATTGTTTCAGTATAAAACTTACATGCAGTTGGAACTGAACTTGGCATCAAGAATGCCAGTGATCTTTCCCCAAATGCAGCGGTAGTGGCTTCCTTTTTTCTCCACATTTTTCTTGTAGCGGTAGGCAATGTGATTTCCAGTGTACCACTCAGCTTCCTTTCCCTCGGGATAGGCCGGGGTCTGTTCACCACTTGCACCTCACTTAACAAATCCTCCCACATTTCTTTCGTTAGTGAATACATTCTGTTGAAAAATGCCTCAAATACTCCTGGCTTTTCTACTTTGACATCAGTCCCTTTACCGTGTCTGAAGTAAAATCCATAGGCTCATCTCCCAGATGTTGAAGCTCGATCTGCCAGCAGTCCACCTGCTGATCTATATTTGTTTCGAGCAACCTCGGCCCATCGGGCAGTAGTGCAAAGCTCAGAAAAGACTCCACCTTTGAAATAATTTGTACAGTCTGATGTGAACGAGTTAGTAACACACCGACCCGAACGACATCCCCGATCCATTCTGAAGACAAAATTTATATGGTACTCCAAAAAATATAGAGAAAAGGAAATGCTTTGACAAGGTAATTACTATTCTGAAAAACCTTGTCTGCATGGCTGCATCTAACATGCGTCTCACTAAATATGTAAATAACATATTAGGTATTGCTACTCGATCAAAATATGTTATTATTCCCTCTTGCATTTCAGACGATCAAGCAACTAAGATACCTAACATTTCATACCAAAACTCTAATACATACTGCAGGAAGTCTAAGCATACTAGCTATCATATTCAATTTATGTGTTCTGAATTCTGAACTACTACTGTTGTCAATAGCAATCACAAATAAGGAAAAATAAAAATTGCTAGCAACTGTTCAAATAATCAGCCAACCACAGGCATTAGATGACTTTTGTCAAAGCTTGCATCAAATTACAGAAACCTTCTGGCAACGTATTAAACACTTGACATTTAACAAACAAACGATTGGGACTTCGAATATAATCATTGGATAATAGGACCTCAATTAACATTTGACAAGCAAACACTTAAATATTGCTCAAATATCAATAAATTAGGTCATCTCCAACCCACATAATAATTTTTGATATAAGTAACCCCTCAATCCCCCCCCGTCATGCTCATCGGAAGTTTGAGCACTAATCTTCATCCATTAAACATTGGATAATAGCTTTCTATGAAGAAAACGAAAATAAAAACATTCGATATTAGCTTGAGCAACTCACTACTCGTAACCCGAGAGATATTGTTATAAACATAAGTATTCATATGTGGAACCCATGCAGGCATAGATACCTAAGTTATCAGTGTCTAATATGGAGAAGACCAAAATTTTCTAAGAACTCATATTGTTCCAGAACCAAAAGTTTAATTGAAAAATAGAAGCAAACCCATTTCCTTTGGCACTACATACAACTTGGAAAGAAACTCATAAACAATCTGCTTTCTATTCAACTACTTTAGGTGATGATCTTAAATATGAAGTCAAAATTGGATACCATTTACATTAAACTATCACAATTCTAGAGTAAAAAGTGCAGTAGTAGAAGCTGTTTCTAATGTTCTCAACTGCAACATTTTTTTTTTTTTTGAAACTCTCAACTGCAACATTATATGATGACATAATGTGATACTAAATCATAAGCACCAAGTCTTGTTAAAAAGCTGCGACAGACGATAGTGTTGGTGACTTGGTATACAAAAGATACTTGTGGCAACAGTAGTTCCAAATCATATTGGTAGGAGAGTAAGAAGTCTTGTCCACACTTCATGTCCTAAACCAGATGTCAAAATTACCAGGTAGAGAACTGAAATTTCAAAAGAGGAAGCTCTGTTTTAAAAACTGGATCTGGAAACTGTAGCTCACTAAACTCTTGATTTGCGAAAAGCCAGACCTTACCTTGGTCTCCATAAGATGATGTTGCCATAATCTTCAACCTTGGTCACAAACTTTTGGCGCAGATTCATAAAAAGTAAACCAGGATGTGGTAAGCAAATATAGCTGCAATAAAAAAGATACAAGCTCAGAATCTTCAGGGTGAGATACTGCAGAAGCTAAGATAGTTAAATTTTGGTAGAACTACATATACATAATCATAAAGTATAAAATCTAGCAGAAAATGACAGTTTATACATCTCTCTGGCATGTGGACCTGCAGTTTTTTTTTTTTTTTTTTTTTTTTTTTTTCAGGACATAAAATCCATGCCAGTGTGCCACAAGATATCTGATGCTTTATATGAATATCAAGTAATTCTGTGAACATAAAGTTTCTGATTTACAAAGAATTTGAGAACAAGCAAGGAGTAACTTTTGATGTTCAGCACAACAAGACGATACATCAGCGATTTACTCATTATTAGCCTCAGAAGAAAAATTGGAAATGTATACATACATATCATACCATAAGTGATACATTCTCTGCTTCTGAAATGGAAGTACCGAAGTACTCATGTCATCAACTCTTTTAGAAGTTCAAAGATGGACAGCAGCTCAGGTTTTATCAAAATGCGATACTTTTTTACCTTGCTGTCGCAGTGCAGTGGAGAAGTGGTGTTCCACTAGTCTCAAACAAATTGTGCAGGAGAGTCGGAAAAACAACTAAGCTGCCTATATATAGGGACAGGATGCAAGTTTAATTTCTTCCTAATCTTCGCAACTGTATACAAGGCTGTAAAGAGGATCCAACTCTTCCAACTGAGTTTGAGAAACAGAACAAGAGTCGGGTTCCGCCTTCAGTACCATGTAACCATGATCAGAGACAAGTCTAAGGCAGTGGAACAAATCCCACACGTCAGACTCTACGTAACAGACTTGCTTTTGCCCACAAGCGAGGTAATTACTACTGTTTCTATGAGAAAGTTGACTATGATTATCATCTTTCCCATCCTGCAGAATCAAGGATAAACCCCTCACATTCTGTTTCACAGACCTGTATGCTGATACCAGCTGCATTTTGCGAACCTGCACCCAGAGTACGTGATACATGTAAAGGATCAGATAAAGACTGATAATGCCAACCAAGAACGTTAATCTGTAATACTCTGAATTTGAGTCGTTACATAATATCATTACACAACGCCGGCTGGTGGATATTTACGAGCATATAAATACAAGAGATAAAGAAAGAAAACAAGAAATTAGTACCAATAAGATACATATCCAAATCTTCAGCAGCTACACCAAGCACTGCACCCTTTCCATCAGTTATTAGCTCAATACCCTTCAGTGACTCAACCTTCTCCTCCGGCAAGAACTTCCTCAAGGCCGAATAAGCAAAACTAAGACAAAGTTGATGGAATCAAGAGTCTGATAGTTGATGCAAGTCTATCACATGTACTAAAAGAGAGCATAATCAGGAGATGAACAATTTTATATCTTGATGGTAACCATATAAACTAACTGACACAGTACATATATATCTTCATATTTTATAACAAGTGTTTCAGTCAGTTATGTAGTAAACAGTTACCTTTGGGAGAGGTTCGATTTATATCCAAAAACTCCTTAGCAACAGTCTGCAGAAGTGAGGAATGTTGGGTTAAACTAGAAAATATGAGGTAATTAAGCCGGATCTGAATGACTTGTACAGTAAGAGTGAAGAAACTTGAATTTTTTACTTTCAATACTTAACACCTCAAACATACCATGGAGCAGGTTCAGGATTCAGACCAAAAAAAAAAAAATACCATGGAGAATTGCCATGATTTCTTGGTATATCTGAATCCTAAACCTGCTTCACTGCTTCACTGCTTTTTCTGATCAACTCCTTGCCATCCAAATTGATGAGAGCAGTACCAATTTCTACAATGAAGAATGAGCACAAATCTTCAAAATAAACGCATACAGAAGATAGTTGACCGGCGTGGGTGTTCAAAACGAAAATGCAAGTATCCTTAAAGAAAAAGGCAAACCATACTGTTTCTGGTCATCAGTTAGTTGCTGAGTGAAAGAAGAATTGAATAACCATAGGGAATTGAATCCCTGCTTTCAGGTTTCAAGATAAACAAGTTTTTGTATCAAACCAATGCAACATCACTTAAACCACAATAATATACTCGTTACAAACCATTTCTTTTAAGGGGAGGAGTATATTAAATTTCTGGTCACATCAAAGATTATGTGTACCATTTTACTCGGGAATTACAATTTGGGCAAAGGTATCAGTACTATTCATAGATGCCCTGAAAAGAAATATATACTTATAATGATATAACTTAATTGGCTGCTATGTATTTCATATAGGACAGTAAGCAAGAATATCTCGACTGTAGAGGAAATGCAAACAATCATAAACAAGCTCCATATCATGCAGCAGAAATAGCAGTAATAGCTCATACTTCATACTTCATACTTCATAGCTTCTGTCTCCTCAATCACACATTAAAACACAGGCTCATCGGGTAAATCAAAGTAGAAGGAACCATAATCGTTAAACACCAAAGATGGAGAATTCATATTAGAAACTAGTAATAGAATGCAATCCAAATTACAGTAGGTAAAATAATAATAATAATAATAATAATAATAATAATAATAATAATAATAATAATAATAAAAATATATAAATAAAAAAACCATACAGTAATAGAATGCATGTAGCTATGCCTTCTTCATTTCCCCTTGCTTTTTAGTTTTCCAGGACTTTGGGGCACTTGAATCACCATTATCATCCAGGCACCGAAACTAGAGTTTCATCATATGCAATGGCATCAAATAAACAAATATACCCCGGCACCTCCTCAAGACTGTACTGGTTGGTCCAGACTGGCTCCTCATCTTTATGGCATTTAATCCTGACCAACTTGTTCTGATCAAGCAGTTTGATCACAACAGTACCATCTTCTGCAATGAAAATCGGATCCCACGAGTAGCAGTTAAAGAATGGAGCGAGCACATTTGGTAAATCATGAAAATCTAACCAAAACAGCTTAAACCAGGATTTAGATACCCCATACTCTTTCATTACCCAAAATTCAATACTCTCATCAGAATCCTGAAAGATCACACAAAGACATCCTCCTAACAGAGCCGCAGTTCTTATGTGCCTTGCTTTCATGCCATCTACATTACGGCTACAAACAGGCAGTGCCATTTCTCGAAACTCCTCACTTGCCAGATCAAAAGCATATATGGGTGACTCGAAATTCTCAGGTTCACAGTAACTAACCCAGTGAATGGCTCCATTCGAATTTGTCCCCCTTTCATGAGTCCAAAGGCGGTATGGCGACAAGTAAGGAGCTGTAACAACTTTCCAACAGTTGGTGCTGACTGAGAACACATGCCCTTCCATAAAACCATCAAAATTTGGTATCACCACAAGTTTGTAGTCATCAGAGGTCGACACTTGACCGAAACCATAAAAAACACACAAATTCTTGTTTTCATCTGCCACATTTCCCATCCCAATCCGAAAACTCGGACTAGGTATCCTGATGAAGAATCCACTCGACGGGTTCCAGATTACCAAACCTTGAAGAACAACAGAGTATGATTCACCTACAACTCCGCGAAGGACCTTCCCTGAAACAACCAAACCATTGCAGGAGCCAATTACTACAATGTGGCTATTCGGCTCGGACGGGCAGGTGAGATTTCTGATCGAAAAGTTATCATCTAAGGATTTAAATCGAGTACATGGTTGGAGTGTGGGTTCTGAAATCAAGGTGGAGATGAGGACATTTTGACAGGGGTGAGATGACAGCTGGAAATGAGAGTTGCCAAATTGGTGGTCGGAAACGATAAGAGAACGCCACCTTTTAGAGACACAAGTGAAGCGGATCAAAGACTTAACCGGCAACCGGCAGAGGATGTTGAGTACAACATGTTCTGGCAGGTCCACATCAAGTTGCTCCTTCGTCAACATGGGCAACAGCTTCAGTCTCAACCTAGTTTAAACAGAAACCCAGGCAAACTTGGGACTAAAAAGGTTTCAACTTTGTACTCGATCATAACCAAAATTGAAGACAGAGACAAACTAGTTGTGCATGTATCAAGTGACAAATGGAAATGTGGGTTCATAGTAAAACAAGATAAAATTGGAGGGTTTCTTCAACAATGAATCAAAATGACACAAAATGACAGAATGAGAAACAGAACTTACCCAGATAAAGATGGATGTGGATGTCGTGGGAAAGACTTCTTCCTAGGTTTCTGAAGGGACCGGAGACGGGGAGGTTTTAAAGAGCGAAGAGTGATGATGATGGTTCGGGTTTTGGGCTTGGATATTCATATTTCAGTTTTGGGCCATTCACACCCGACACTGTACAATACACCCTTAAAAAAAAAACCCCCATTTTTGTTTGGCCTGTGAATTTCGGACCAACAAAGAGAGAAATAGATGGTCATGGCTAACCATGAAGAGCTTGAGGCACATATTACAATCATCCTGACATGAGTTCTGCAACTTTTGGTACTTGTTGTGGAAGTTTTACAAAAACGTTCCGATCAACCTGAAGAGTCCAGCGCAAAGCTCCAATTGCTGAAATGGGTGCATCTCCCAACCAACCAAAGATATGCAGAACCATTAATCTCTTTTCATACTACTCTTGTCAGACAAAATCTCACAGGTGACAAACTCCAACTCATCCCGAACAAAAATGGTGTATTTTATAGTCACCTGGTGACAACACTCGATGCAAAACCATAGGATTCATTATGCGGATCAGCTTCCTGGTAAAACGATTCAAGACTATAAGTCCTCCCTTCTTAACTTTGGTATCAATCAAAACTACACTGTTGCAGGTGGCTCTGATACTCCCCAAGCAACTTAAACTTTGCACTCCTAATTTCAGCTTTACCATTTTTTATTGCAAGAAACTGAACAGAAGGACGAGTTGCTGAAAAATGGGGATACAATTTGATGGTAGAAGTCTTGATTCAACTGAGACAGTGTTCGGATTCTCTTCCAGAGCAGATGCATGCCATGGAAAAAGAATATGACATCTCCTTGCTTATTAGAAATGGAAAAACCAAAGAAGATTCAGACCGGTGGAGATGAGCATCGATGAATTTGGGGCTTTTAATTATGCTATACCAAAGCTTGCACATAAAACTTGACCTCTGAAGAGATTCAACAGGAAGTCGTACAAGGATTCTTGAGATACAATCTTTAGGGAGATAAAGGATATATGTTTCTAGTGGTAGTTTTTTTTTTTTTTCCTCTGTTTATTAATTGCTCAATGATATTTCCTCCACTAGCCTCAATAGGCCTCCCTTCTTGCTACCTATCGATCAAGTCCTCATCAAGTTCAGCTCAAGGTCTTAAAACCTGCAAATAAAATGATGACGTTACAAAACTTCCGGTTTCCAAATGAAGAGAGAAATAGTGATACAGACGCCTAAATACAGGGAGAGGATACACCAGACTTGGTTCTACTTCACAAAAGTATCGAATGTAAAATGGTCATAGAAAATACTACAGGTGAAAAAAACATTTCCATTTATAAAAGAAAATATTGCATTTTTCTCTCTATTCAAGTCTATGCCATATGTGATGACAATATATCGCATACATATTTATGCACACTGATTTAAGCTTCTTTCTTGCTATTTTTTGTACTTTGATAAGGTCTCCCTGAAACAGGATTATCACAATGGCATTGCATAAGTTGCCACTCCCTCAGCATCACTATCTCTTGAGTGTTCAATGATATATACCCAACATTCATCACAAGTGAGACCGGACGTTCTGGTGAGCAAAGTTACAAAGCTACCAACCAAAGACCAGTATAGGAACCTTTACCTAATACCCTAGGGCTCATTACCTGTATATCATAGAGAAATAACTTGTGCAAGTTTGTGCATATGCATGATGCTGATGTACTAAACAAAAGGCAAAGTCACCAATACCATCAATTGGACATTATGCTCAACTATTATAGGGTATAGTTTAAAAAGTTAATTGAAAAAAAAAAAGCTTGGAAATAAAATTGTTTTTATAGATAAGTACTGTTAGAAAAACATAACTGTTTCTAGAACATTTGATATCTTCTTCTGAAAAGGTGGAAGCAAAATGCATGAGGAGATATGATCCCTATCAGTAAGGTATCACGGTTTGAGACTGAGAATCTAAAGTAAAGAACACAAATCACTTTTGAGAATATTTATTACTTTTGGAAACCACGGAAGTATGCATATTGAAACATATATCAAATTGGTTTAATTCCTTCTTTGGCATAATTCATGAAATTGTATTTCATTTCTAAATAGAGCTTTCTAAGACCTTACTCTGTTCCATCTAGTCCAATATGGACGTGTTAGGATGTTTGGAGACAGCACTCAACTGTAATGCCCTAGAAACGTTAACAGCATACTTCACCTCAAAACATAAAGCATATATAGTCACATCATCCTATCACTAAAGACCAAAAGAGAAACACAAGAAAGAAATCCGTTTATTTGCATCAACTTTTCAAGGGGTCATCCAAGACTTACTTGGACCATTACTCAACAGAAATTACAGCTTTGGTTTTGGCCATATGAATAGGGGTACACAAAAGATAGACTTTTGTCATTTGTGGATCTTGGAAGAGATGGCCAACACATGAGTGACCAGTTCCATCTATTTTTCTTTTCTATATCCCCAGATATTTCGATTTCAGCCAATAACGAAGCTTCAATCCTGGATTTACCTAGGTCAGGTTACAGATTAGTAACAGATATTTGTAAGCCAGACAATACTGATCTTTTTCCATGCTTTGGTTTTATTTACGTAGAGAAGGTAGGATGGGCGGTTGATCTCATCTAGTATGGATCTAATCGTTACAGTCTCCTTATTGTCTCTATGAAACAATCGGAGAAAGATTTGTTTGCTCTTAAGTTCATGTCATCAATTGACTAGAGCAGAGACAGCTAGACACCTGTCGTCCCAGATGTACCAGAGAATGTTCTATGACTTTGACGCAACAAAATACCGCGATTAGGCATTAACTATTTAATGACTTGGGTGAAACTCAAGTTCCACAGGAGAAAGAATCAGACCAGAATGAAACTATTCATATAGTTTCTGGAATTTATCTGGAGGTTATCACATGGGATGGTATGGATCCACAGGGAACAAGATCTTCAAATTTTGTAAGACATCAACAGAACCTATAAATGCAGTATTCATTAGATAAAAGAATAGGGTGGTCAGGCAAACTGATTGTTCTAAATCCACATCTCTCGCAAAACAGATGGTGAAACATTACTTTGAATACTAACACTTCCTGTATTACACAAATTTTTCCAATCTTCTTATTATAGTTCCTCATAGTTCCCTAAATGAGTTCCCAGTCACCCTGAAACTGCTACAGATATGAGGTCCATAATGTATTTATTTTCAGTCGTGCTTTTCAATCTCCAGATTCAGAGATTTTATTATCCTAATGCATAAATCTTATTTACTCATAACTATTTCCTAATTTAAGAAGCAGAAGAAGCAAGAAGTGAAATCTTATCAAAACCTGAACTGTCAAGGTAGATTGGGTTAGTTGCTCCTTTACGCCTAAAATTAGACTTCGTTGGGGAATAGAAAATGCAAGCTCCGCCAAGCCTTCACACCCTTCTGCCTGCAGAGTAACACATAATCATCATAAGTTCAAAATCATGTTCAATGAGTGCACAAGACATCAACATCGCCATGGCTGTAACAACAAACCGCAGTGACCGGCAAACATTTGAACTGGTCGATCTGCTCCAAATGCAAAGTTAAATGGTCTGATCCCAACTGCTCCTACTATTAATTAATAGTCCAAAACTAATATGGATAGGAAAACAAGTATTAATCAAAGGAAGTGCTTCCAAGTCAAGCTTTACATTCAAAACATGTATGATTTGCACACTGCAGCAATTGAAATAAATAATTCCAGATCGAGAATTGGAAGACGAAGCAGTTTAAAGATTTCAACTTTAATAACTCCAGAGAATTGGAAGATGAGATTTTGGGCAATCACCTGGAATTGATTGATTTCCGATCCCAAATTGATTTTGATTTTGATTTTGATGCCAAACCCTAACAATTTTGACCTTTTATCTTTTACCTTTTCCCTTTTACTTTTTACCAAACAAACAAATAATTACTTTTTTTTTTTTAAATTTTAAAATAAACATTTGACATTTCTGGGTACCATCTTCTATGTACGACAACGACGACTAAGACTGAAATTCAAATTTGAGATATTTGTTGTAAAAATGAAAATATCTATCTTGTGACCGTTGGGGGGAGGAACCGCCATAAAGCGCAAACGGCGAAACCTATACCCAAAAGGATTTGGAATCCTTTCCTATTCTTATAAATACAGACACTGAGGTAGTGAGGTTTCCAAATCTCAATTGTCTTCCTTTCCTGATTCAATTGTTCTCTACTTCCATTTCTCTGTTTTCTCTGCTTAGAGTTATTCGACTGAGAAACTCCTGCTTTGAATTGGGGCAAAACCCAATTGGGCCCTAATTCCCAAACATGAGGAGTGAAAGAATGAAGAGGATGCTGGCTAGGGCAAGAGCAAATCGTGAGCTCCAACTCCAACACCAACACCAACACCAACACCGACCCATTGTCGTCAAAGTGAACAAGAGGATGATGGCTGATCATAATCATGAAACCAAGTCTCAGATCACCCAAAACACCCCCAGCCCCTCATCACCCCAAACACCTCCTAAAGCAGAACAACCACCAATCAAGGAGCTTCTCATCGTTGCCAAAAAGCTGTTGGAAGAAAGAAGAAGAAATCCAAAGTGGATTCTCAACCAACAACAGTTTAAGCTTCAAATTCAAGAGGTTGAGAGAAGAGCATGTTCCAGCCCACTTTTTGAAGACAATTCTAGTTTAATGCCCGATTTCTACAAATTGATATTGCAAGTCTAGTTGATGAGTTAGTTATATGTCTATTATTTTGTTAGTTGTTACTTGTCACAACA
The DNA here is from genome assembly GCA_963682095.1 of Potentilla sterilis. Lineage (NCBI taxonomy): Eukaryota > Viridiplantae > Streptophyta > Magnoliopsida > Rosales > Rosaceae > Potentilla > Potentilla sterilis. The sequence goes on along the minus strand of OY821765.1, from coordinate 9,972,205 downwards.
TAGTACCTAGATGCTTGTAATTTTGTACTATTCTTTGATTCTTTGGTCAATGCACCTATTACACAATATTGTGAATCAAATTATTTTTACTGAATGAAATCAACTGAATTTCAATTTCTTTATCCCTACACTTTATCTCCATCTCTATTCTCTAGTCTTAGAAAGGAGCCAACTTCTTTTATTTTCATTTCCAATACAAGTGTCATTGAACCTTTTAGGAAAAACATACAAATGGAAACTAGTTTCATGTTCCTGTTCTATGTGCATTTGATGGCATTGCCACTATTTGAATACAGAAAAAGGATCCGTAATTTCAATCGTCAGGTAAAACCTTAGGTGATCACAAAACTCCTTGGGTTAATGGTAATGCTCTTTGTTCGATTATGAGTGTTGTATATCACCACAAGTCGATCCGCCAGCTCAAATGCTGCAGTAGAATTAAGCACAGCTTCAGTATAAGTGAACTTGGTATATATACAATTCACCAACCTTAATACCTAATGATTACAAAATGCGCATCCTTTGTCTGGTCCACATATTGTCCAACAATGGAGGCATTCTTAAACGCTGCATTCAACACCAAAAGAAATCAAGAGAAATGAGTGCTAGCTGGTCAAAAGAATGAAAACAGACTAAATAAATTCAGATGATAAATTCAGACTAAATAAACTCTATATTCAGCTAGAAAGTACCTAAGACAGTATCAATTTGGTGCAGTGCAAACACATACAAGAGTAAATGTCTGCAAGAGGTAAGAGGGGCCAGAATTATACAGGCTTTTATCCACACAAAAAGTAGCCAGCAGCACAACTCGGAGTTACCTTTTCACCGCCAGACAAGTTAATGTTGTAGACAACGTACACCTTCAGAGAAAGGATCCAAGGAGTCAACTAGCTCAAGTTCTGCATCACCTCCCAGCGTGAACATTCATACGTGCACAAATGACAAAAGTGAGAAAATGCAAGCCTGTTTCTCACCAAACTAAAGAAAACGACCAGCAGTAATATACCAAAATGGAGGTTCATCCCTATCAAATAACCAAGTCAATCAAAAGCATTCTCAAATGAGTACTTGCTACCACCTTACAGAGGGAAAGTAGCAAAAGCAAACCCTAAGCTCCTAAGAGTATTCTCAATGAAAACAGTTAGTTTTAGTATGGATGACAAGCTCAATGCTCCTTTGAGCTCGACTTTCTGGAAGTAGTAGCAAATTTCAAATAATTAACATAGACCACTGAGCTACCATCTCTGTTAATTTAATTCTTCTTCACAGCACAAATATTCCTACAAATATTTTCTACAATGTCTCTTGACAGGGTATCTTTATGTGCCTAAAGAGTAAAAGTTAACTTCCTTTAGCAAGGAATTACAAAGCCCACAGAGCCAAGATCAACAAAGTCACTGCTCATGAAGGATCTCCTAGCCTCTACATTTGTTATAGTTACAGGAAGACTATCTATGGGGATCAATATATTCCTTTCCTCCCACTAAAAATTCGATAATGGAGGGTTGCATACAGAAAAAATTCCAAGAACAACGATCAATGTTGGTTGAAAGCAAAAATACAATCTGCCATGAATTCAAAACAATAAAGGTATTGAGTGAGCACAAAATGCCCACGAATAAAAACAAAGCGAATGCATCCAAGGCCATGATAAGCTGCTAATAATATAAGATATGAGAGCAGTACTAGAAAGTTCTGCATAATATAATTTGGATATCAGTTTCTACACAACTTATGTATTGCTAATATTCAACTGTCACAATGGTCAAAGGAGAATGCAATTATGCTATGTCTGTAGTGGTATACAAGAACCATAACTGTAATAACAACATGGTTTCACTACAGAATATAACTATGCAACAAGAAGAACAATGTACCTTCCCCATTCAGTCGAAAGACTCCATGCTCATAAAATCATAAACAGAGGAGCACCAACATCCTTGAAAATGCTGTCAAAGTCCTAAATCTATGAATAAAGATTAATAATTTAAAATTAAAAAATGAAAAGGAAAGGCTTATCAGCCTGTTCTTGCTAATATATCTACTAATGAAATTGCCTGACCATCCGCTTAAACATCCTCTGAAGACTGTCAACAACATGTTTTTGAACAGAAAAATTCATAATAGCATAACAGACCTACATCTACTTCCACCATCTTTACCAATACTAAGCAGTTCACATTGTTCCAGCACCATATGTTTAATTGAAAAACAAAAGCCAACCCATTTCCTCTGGCACCAGATACAACTTGGAAAGAAAGTCATAAACAATCTGCTTCTATTCAACTACTTTCGGTGATGATCTTAAATATGAAGTCAACGATTGATACCATGCACATTAAACTATAACAAATCCAGAGTAAGGTGCAGTAGTCGAACCTGTTTCTAATGTTTCCAAATGCAGCATTACTGAGGATAATTTAGTTCATTCACAAATTATATGATGACATAATATAACAAACCATAAGCACCAAGTCATCGAAGCTGCAACATAATGAATCAATGATAGTGTGTTGGTATACAAATAACACTAGTGATAGACAAAAACAGTAGCTCCAAATCATAACGGTAAGAGTAAGGAGTCTTGTCCACACTTCTTGTCCTAAACTGGATGCTAAAATGACCACAGAACTGAAAGAAAAAGCTCTGTTTTTCGAAATGGATCTGGAAACTGTAGCTTTCTAATATCTAGATAAAAGATACTTGAGAAATCCAACACCCTACCTTGGTCACCATCAGATGGTAATGTTGCGATAAGCTCTAATCTTGGTCGTAAGCTTTCGGTGCAGATTCAAAAAAATTAAACCAGGGTATAGTAAACCAATAAAGCTGCAATAAACAAGATACGGGCTCAGAAACTTAAGGGTAGGAAACAGAAGAAATTCATGAGGTAAAAAACATAGCTGAAAAATGACCATTTATACCTCTCTCTAGCATGTCGAACTGCAGCTTTTTCTTAAGCACGAAAAAATCCATGCGTACTGCCAAATTGACACCAGATTTCTAATGACTTTTTAGAATCTCAACTGATTTTGTTAGAATATTGTTTTTGTTTTATTGAGAATTTGAGGACAGGCAAGATAAAGGAGAAACTTTTGATGTTCTGCACAACAAGATCAATACATCAGCTATTTACTCATAATTTGGAAATGTACACGCATATCACACCGTAAGTGACATGCTCTCTGCTTCTGAAATGGAAGCACTCATGTCAAACATCGTTTAGAAATTAGAAGTTTAAAGATTGATAGCAGCTTAGGTCTACTCAGACATCTGGAGGTCCTATAGTCATACCTGCTTTGGTGTGCCAATGGTTCAGTCTGTATAATAGTTCTCTTCTAATAATCAAAATGCAAAACTTTTTTTTATCTTGCTGACATAAGTGGAGAAGTGGTGTTCCACACGGCTCAAACAAATGTGCAGGAGAGTCGGAAAAATAATCTTGCTGCCTATATGTATATATATGGGCAGGATGCAGGTTTAGTTCCTTCCCAATCTTTGCAACTGTATACAAGGCTTCACAGAGGATCCAACTCTTCCGACTCAGTTTGAGAAACAGACCTAAAGTCAGGTTCCAACTCCACTGCTCTGTAACCATGATCAGAGGCAAGTCTAAGGCAGTGGAACAAATCTCAAACGTCTGCCACTAATCAATGCACTACAAGTTAAAATAAAATAAATAAATAAAAAAAAAAGGGCAGTGAATAAAACAGTTGTTGACCAACATCGCAAACGATAGTACTCGCGAACGTTTTTGTTTTTTTTTAAATTAATAAATAAAATAAATAAATAAACAGTAATACTCGTGAACTTCATAAAAAGTCGGTCCAATGCAGGGAAAATATTTAATGTAAGTAAAATATCTTGCCTTTCCATCCATAGAGATTTGAATGTGAACTTCAATTCAACCAGTTGATCTTATTGAAACGAAATCACCAGATAATCTTGAAGATATTCACACCATTCCAAACTTATTAAGTGAACCAGTTGACATTCACATAAGCAAGAACCAGTCAGCTTTCAGGTGCATTTCTTCTTTTTCAACCAATATCCTGTACAAAAGTGAAAGATATGAGGTTCAGAACTAACCTGTAATTAAAGCACGCTAGACATTCTTATAACAGTAACAGAGAAGATAAAGGTTGCGTGTAAAGTTCCAAACTATACTGTATGAAGGAAAGGTTCATGTGCTTGAAGTCTAATTTGCTAGTCAAAATTTCAAACTATCAAGAAGTTGCTGCATTTATTATTGACAAAGATAAAATCTTACTAATAACAGTTAAAAATTAAGCAAAGAAAACCTTATATTATATTCAAGAAGCTCCACTGGGCCGATGACACTCAGTATTATCTAATAACAAAAGATTACTATGACATTCAACTGAACTATGCAAAACTTACCTGAATTCCCTTAAATGAGAACACGAAAATGAATGATCATTACCTTATAGAAAAAATCAGAGCACATACTTACAAATTTGACCTTATCAGTGAAAAAGTTCACTTCAAAGACAACTTGTCGGACTAAGAGAAACATCCTTACTTCAATCACTGAAATTGCTATTCCTTTTGATTGAAATGGAGATGACAACAATGAACTGAAGTCAAGTAACCCTCGAGCACAAAGTAGAATGATGGGGTGTGGTTATGTTTCAACAACAGGCAAGAATTCCCTAATTAAATGATACAACATGCAGCAAATTTGTAATCAAATGAACTCCTGCACTGAATTTGATGTTTCATGTTTTTCTATGTTCAATTGATCCCTCAATTTTTCTATTTCTGACATGTGAACCTAGAATATCTAAAATGCCAAATTATTTATCCTTTTAGAGATAACAAAAATGAAGCATTTCTTCATGCCTATCCTGTCAAAAGCAGACTATTCAGTATGGCTAAACAGGAAAAAATATGGATGAAAAAAAAAAAAAAAAAGGAAGGAAGAGAAACTTAAGGAATTAGCAGCAAAGACTCCTTCTCTACTTCATGTCAACCTTCAAACTACTTTAATCAGCTTTCAAACTACTCAAATGTCACATTCACAAGGACAAATAACAGCACAACATCCCCTCTTGAAACTCAATCCTACATGCCAGTTGCTAACCCACCTTGCCCATCATCAGCCTCATCCCCTAATCCATCATCTCAAGCAAGCACTTCTTGGCATCCCCAAAGAAGTTGGGATCAGCAGTGAGTCCTTTAATTAAAACAGTGTATGTGTAGGAGTTAGGGGCAGCCCCAGCAGCTAACATGCCCCAATACGCCTCCAGAGCACCCTTGGTCTTGCCAAACTTGAGATAGGCTTCAATAACAGCCAGTGTGGATTACAACCATGGGAGCTAGACCCATCACAATTACGCTCTTATAAAACTCCATGGCTTGGTCGGCACTGCCATCCTTAATCAAAGCCCTGTGCATCTTCAAGGATGCATTGTAGAGGCAACCACACTTGGTGTGCCACTTGCGGAATACTTTGTGCACATCCTTGTCAGTGGTGGTGCTGACAAGATCATCATACGTCTCCATTCCCTTCATTGCTTCTGCGAGGTTGTTTTCTTCAAAGTGATGAACTTTGGAGTCAGCGACAAACCCCTTAGCTTGTATATGCTGAAGGATCTCCCCCGCCTCTTCCACTAACTCACGGCAGGCAATGTCCGGCATGACCCCCTAATCTAACATTTTTAACAAAACTATAAGACCAGAAGAAGAGTGTATTGCAAGTAAGATGATGTGTAAAGTGTAACTGCGGGAAGTGGGGGCGACACAGGTGGCTATCATCTGGTGGTAGACCTCAATAGCAGCCTTGGTCTAGCCGGCATTTGTGTAGGCCCTAATGACAATAGTTAAGACGGCGACTCAGGACGAGGCCTAAAAAGCTCTTTGGCTTCCTCAGTAAGGTGAACACCCTAACCAAGCAAATTGAGACAAGCATTTCAGTATTTGGTTCGAAAACCTCCATTACATGTTTCTTGAGGTTTGGGGGATTTGGTGTTCTCCATTGATATGATTTATCACATTAGAAACTAAATTAGCTTAGTTGCAGCAGATAGTACATTAGAAACAACAATAGTCAGAGCTTTAGAAAAGGAAAGCGACCCAAATCAGGCAGATCAAAGTGAAGTGAAATCAGGGTTTTCTGTTCTAAATCAAACTAAAGAATATGCATTCGCCGGAGTGTAAAGATCGGAGCTTTACCGAAAGCAGAGTGCAAAATGAAACGAAATTAGGGTTTCTTACTAGAAACAGATCAACAAAAGTAGAGATAGATGAATAGAGTGGTTACCAAAATGACGATGATGAAGAAAAGCTCACTCACCTTTCTCTGCTGATCTGCAGCGGTATAGGTCGGGACTGAAACGCTGCGTTTTGCTCCGGGAGAAGAGAGATGAGTACATCAAAAAAGCAACTGGCTTCAAATTTCGAAATGCCTAAACCATCGGACTTCTAGTGGTCTCGGTGAAGAAGAGTCGAGCATGAATAGTGGCTAGGCTTAAGTAGCACCCATTCATAGCTAAACTTACCATCTACATATAAGTTACATCTTTTACAGTGGATACCGAGACCAATCCCATTAACAAATCTTAAACCATAGAAATAAACGAGTAGCTTAAGCTAGCTCGTGTGACCTAGAGCTGTAATCCGGCTCGTCCTGTTCCATTTGTTATTAGTTCGGTAGGTTAAAATTCATGCCAAATATGAGTTGAGTTTGAGCACAATAGAGTAGATCGAGATGAACTATAATATACCTTCTGAGTTCTACAGAAACTTACGCTTGAGCTTCATATGCATTATCGATAGTTTCGTTTGTACTGAAGTTTATAGTTAAGGATAAGGATATGTCCCCGATATCATTGCTATTAGTATTTTTATTACTGGTCGGGAGTTTCCATTTATATATCTCAAATTGGTACTTAGACCTCTCTTCTTTTTCAACTTTAAGTTGATTTTGTCCACTCATATGTAATTACTAATAAAACCACATAAAATTAAATAAATTATTTTAGAATACATAAATATTTAAATATGCTCTAGCACAATTTATTTTCTAAAAATTGAGCTACATATATGCTATAATCTTTAGCTTATTTTATACTAGTTTGTTCGTTCAAAAAGATATGTTCTATGTATATTAGCCGATTATTATCAAAGAACAAGTGTATCAATTATATGTTTTGTAATAATTTACATAAGTTATGTCAAGAGGTTGTTCATAATAAACTGAGATTTTGATGATCAATTTTTTTATTTTTTTATCAAATCAAATTAAGTGTTTCATTTTTTTATTCTTCAAAAATTGGAAGTGAAATAATTTTGTAGGTATTAGTATAATCTTCTAAATATAAGTTTTTATTGATTTAGCATTTTAAATAGCATTTTAAATTTTTGTAAAACTAAATTTGAGGTCTATTGAGTAGAGATGTGTAAGTGTCAATTCGGGAGGTATGAATAGGCAGAAACATATGTCATTTTAGTTATGTAATTTGGTCGACATTTTGGTCACTCAATTTTTAATAACTTCATTTTGGTCATTCAATTACACCGTTGGTAATTATTTTGGTCATTCCGTCTGTTTTATTTCATCTTTAGGGAGAAGGAGGTTGCTTATACTAGGCAAGAGAGTTTTATGTTTAATTAAAATAAATAGCCACTAATAATTTCTATATTAAAAATACCTTTAGAGGTCATGGGGAGATCACATTTTAATGGAGAAAAACGTTTGTTTGACCAAAGTGATAATATAGTAGTATAATTGAATGAAAAAATTGAAATTTTAAAAGTTGAATGGCTAAAGTGTCTAACCAGTGATATCTCTTAATATTAGTTAGCACTGAATTAAGCCGAAGTATGAGGCAACAGCCAGAATGGGTCTAATTAAGACTTAAGTTGTTAGATTAAACCACTAAAGATAGTGTAGTAGTCGGGTATCCTATACTGGCAACCACTCTAGGTCGGGAGTTCGATTCTCTATGAAAGCAAAGTGGCCAGGGAGGGGCTGCAATGCCCCCGTAGGATGACCTCCCCCGAGGAATTAGTCATTGGGCCTAAGAAGGCTTTGGGTTACCCGCTATGCAAAAAAAGACTTAAGTTGTTAGACAGTTGAGTCAAGGTTGAGCTCAGGAAAATATTATTTGTTCAGAGGTCGAGATATAGTTGCTCAACACTTTGATGGGATAGAATTGTCTTGCATAAAGAAATGAGACTTTATATGCAGTGTCAAATATGCATGATAACCTTAGAGAGAGAAACCACAGCGTATGCAGTGTCAAATATGCATGAAGACAGGTATAACTATATATACTTGTCAGCAACCAACTGATATCCTTGATGGCAGTCAAACTCCTGCCGTGCATATTGACAGTGGTACTTCAGTTCCCTCTGATCTCTCTAAATGGCAGCAAGAATTGCTCAAGGAAATTGAAGCTTTTCCGATACAAGGCATTCAGTCACTCATATCTACTCCTTCGGATCAGACTACATTACACTGTTGGTATGCCTCTTATCCTCTGAAGCTATGCCAATCACTGCCGCTCATTATTCCGGGTTGATATTATGGGATATTGCATTGCTGAAGTCTTTTGGCTCTTTTCGTATGCAATCTGATGGCAGCCTCTCTGGTTGTTCAACCTGCTTGTCTGGTTGTTCAAACTTGGAACCAGAAAGAACCAGAAAGCGATGGAGTTGCGGTCATTACCTCCACATCCGTATCTTAATGTTATCAAGTCACTATCCCATTTTCAAAAAAAAAAAAAAAAAAAAAAAAAGTCACTATCCTCAGTTGAAGATTTGGTACTTGTTAAGCTCCAAGTTTCGCTGGGCGGTATCAGATTCGCAAATAATAAAGCTCATAACAAATTCGTTGCAACTGTGATAGGATGGTGATGGATCACAAGTTCAAAACCCTTGGCTTGAAGTTCCTCGTCCATAATTCTCGATATATAGCTCGTAGACAAAAGAATTAGACAGAACAGCGACCAACTCCAACAAACAAAGTGTTTTATACAAGCCAGATGGAAACTTGGTAAGAGTAGAACCTGACTGGTAAACCATCCTATCCTAATTGGGATTGAAAATCATGAAGCTCAAGTTTAGGTAGTGCTACTAACAAGTCAGATCATTTGCGAAAACAGGTTTAACATGGGGATCAGACAGCAAGTGACCCTATTTCGTAGAACCCATTACCAGTAAGGGATCAAGGCATCAAGCTTGTACGTATTAAATATTCAACAGATCATGTCATATGACCCTTGAATCTCTTCAAGCACGTAATCTTTTACCACCCCGAAATCTAAACCTTAGATCATGAATGAAGAATTGGCAGAAACAGATTTCAAAAAACAAGCTTTCAACATTGGAATTAACTTGTATAAAATTCCAAAAAGGCTGCAGGGATCCTTCTCAAAAAAAAAAAAAAAAAAAAAAAAAACAAGGTTGCGGGATATCACTAAATTCCCTGCATTCGGCTTGTAGCAATGAAAGAAGTTGGTGTGGTGGCTATCGTAGAAAGTCGCATACTGAATCCTGACTCCTGAGGGACTGTCATGGTGGAAACTCGATCTGCCTTACCTGAGTTGTGCCAATACGAAACTACATTAGTTAAAAGTGAGAACTTTAGAATCACTACGCCATTTGTTGTGTAAAGCGACGGACATGCACTGTCGCGTAAAAGGTAAAGTCCGTCGCTATATTGTTTAAGTGGCGGAGAGACCGTCGCACCTTCACAGTCGCGTAAGTCTCGTCGCTTACGGCTTTAGGCGACGGACTTTCCAATCCTCATCGCTGACATGGTTCTTTACGCGACAGAGTTGACGTCTGACGGTTAAACACTTCGGTCTTAAGCGACAGAATTCTACATCGTCGCCCTAATTTTAAGCGACAGACATTTATTTTTGTTCGTCGCGTAAAATTGTATCTTAAGCGACGGATATCTTAATATGTGTTCGTCGCCTAAATATATTACAATTCTGATATATATTTTATTTTCGCGACGGATTTATTTTAATCCGTCGCTTAATTTTAAACTTAAGCGACTAATAAACGTAGTCGCCTGAATTTTTGAGTGACGGCACATATTAATATATTGATTTTACTGCACTCACCCGCGACCGAAATATGTATTCTTAAGCGACTAACATATCGGAGTTTGGTATTTGTACGTCACTTCAGATGAACTAAGGCGACGGAGTTTGTGAGTATTCGTCGCTTAAGGCAATTTTCTGCAAACATACAGAACCTGTTTCTACATGTTGCCCCTTTTACAAAATCAAACCAAACCAATCAATCCTCCACAACCAAAACATACCAAACCAACACATTTTGTTCACATATCCGAAACCAACACATTCATTTAAATATCTGAAACCAACACATTCATTTAAATATCTGAAACAAGGAATTGTGTGAATACATAAATTGTTCTCTAAGTACAAACTACATATACTAGACATATATAGAAGTGGTGGACAACCCCCATATCGTGAAGTCATGGGTTTTGAGAAGAACTACCTACACCCGCAGCCCCTGACTGTTGTTGCGCTATGAGCATCGCAATCATACCTTCCATTTGACGCATGCGCTCATCATGGGCTGCATCTCTTTGGCGGTCACGCTCTTCCATTTGCGCCATCAATTGTTCTTTAACTTCACGAACTCGTTCCTCCACGATCGATGCCATCAACTTCCACATGCCGGACCCCTCCCTTCTTCTTCAGCGACCGTTGCATGCACCGTCCCACCCCTCGGACGTCGGTGCCTCTCTTGACCCCAAGTCGAGCGGATATCACTTCGATTTGATCCTCGACGGGGAGAGGTACTTCGGGGGTAATTTCCGGGTGTAGGGTCGTCCTTTCCCCTACTAGTTTGTCCACATGTTCTTTCATTGCCTCCTACAATAACACACATAACCAATGTTAATAAGAAATACATAATGACGCAATTGTAAAACAAGAAATTGAACAAAAAGAGCGGAAGTCTCACCACGTGTGGACCGCCCACAGGGTCTTTTGCATATGCATCCTCGAATGCACGGACGAACGGGGCTGGATGTCCTTGATCTTGATGCAGCTTCGCCCGGTAACTGAAGGCAGTTGTCCCAGAGTGGTGGTTCATCTTTTTTGGACGCGAACGGATCTCCTTCATTCTCACACATAAGGCCTGTGCCACATCATTTACAACCGTTACATGTAGACACTACCAGAAAAAAGGTTTTTCCCTACGAAAAAAAAAAATGGCTGACGACTAAAAATTTTCGTCGGTAATTCTATAGAATGACTGACGATTTTATTTTTCGTCGGTGGAAAAACAAAATCGTCGGCCATAGTGTAACCATAGCCGACGATACTATTTTTTCTTTGGTATAAACAAAAATCGTCGGCTATATTCAAATTTCAGTCGACGATTTTGGATTTTCGTCGGCCTTTCTCTGAAACATTAGCCGACGAAAACTTTTGAAATTTTGGCCGACGAAAATTCATTATTTCGTCGGCCATAACTATATTAAAAAATACATATTTTTTATTTTTAGACAGAAAACGACAAAAGAATAGCCGACGAGTACGGGTCTCTCGTCGGCTATGATTTAAAAAAAAAAAAAAACTAAAAAATGACCATATTCCATTTTCTATCACTAATGATAAACCATTGCTACATCCTTCAAATGCAAAAATGTTGTGATATAAGATATGCCCGAAATAATGAAATACGTCTACAGTTGAAAAATGACAAGATTCCGATAAAATCTGAGTGGCGAAAGATGCGGTCAAAGGTTTTATTCCTTCGTTTTCCTAATGGTAGCGTTACCTTCGGTAAATATTTTGAGGAAAATTTTTATACGATTAGTTGCATCTCATCGATTTGAAACTATTATCTGTTGAAGGTCAGGCCAAAAAACGTCATTTAGACAGTCCAATTACCATTTCTAAGCGTTTAGAGGTTTGACTCACCCGGTTGACCGTTTCGATCGAGCCTTTAACGTTGTCAGCTGAAGTTTGATTTTTTTCCATACATGTATTTAATCTTAACGGTGATATCTGACGGTTGGAATAGATTTTCTAAACTTTGAGATTCAAAATCAGAACATATGCACTAATGTTCCTTAACTTGTTTACTAAGTGTTTAAGTGAATGTATAGTTTCTAATAGTTACTATACGTAGACTCTTCAAATGCAAAAATGTTGTGAAATAAGATATGACTGAAATAATGAAATACGTCTACGGTTGAAAAATGACAAGATTCCGATAAACTCTGTGTGCCGAATGTTGCGGTTAACTGTTTTTTACTTTCGTTTTCCTATGGGTAGCCTAATTGTCTGCCGTTGGATGGCTCAGATCAGACGGCTGTTGATCTTCCAAAGTATAGCCGATGATGTTCATAGAATAGCCGACAACATTCAAAGAATAGCCGACGAAATCTTTTAATTCGTCGGCTATTCTTTCTGCTATAAAAGCAGAAAGCCGCAGCAGCCCGACTTTTTCAACCCTAAATCCGCAAAAACTCCTCCTCCGCTCCTCAAATCGGCCGTGCGTCTCCTCCAAGACCATTGCTCGTCCTCCTCCTCCTCAAATCAGCGCCGTTCCTTCCCCTCCACCTCCATCCGGCCTCCTCCTCCATCCGGACAAAATCCGGCCTCCTCCGGTCCTTCCCCTCCTCCTCCTCCGCCAAAACAGATCCGAAGGTTTTTTTTTGTTTTTTTTTTTTTCAATTTATTTTAATTTTATAATTTAGGTATATAATTTAGATATTTAAGTGTGTGTTAAATTGTTATATATATTGGTTATATGTAAAAATTGTTAGATTAATTATATATATAAATTTGTAGATTAATTATATAAATTGTTATATATTTGTTAATATTGGTTATATGTTAATGTATATTTTAATTGTTATATATAAATTTCTAAATTAATTATATATATAAATTGGTAGCCTAATTATATAAATGGTTATATTTATGTTAATATATAAATGGTTATTTGTATGTATATATATATTAATGATGAAATATAGTTATATTTGTATATACATGGTTATATTTATGGTAATGGTTAATATTATTTAAAATTAGTTAAAATTTAAATATTAATTTGTTAGTATATTTTAAAATATGTTAGTATTATTGGTTATTATATTAATTAGAATTTGTTATTTAATGTAATATAATTTAATATTAATTAATGTATTAATGCCTCAAGCTCCAGATGGCCGATGCACTCAGACAGTTATTCGGAGGCCATCGTTCTTCCAGATCTAGGGGTTCTGGAAGTTCTGCCGGTTCCGGAGACTCCGAGAGGACCCTTAGCCAGCCTGAGAGGACCACCAGCCAGCCGCAGAGGAGTGTGGATTCATCCCAGCCGCGGAGCGGAGGAGTGTGAGTTCTCGGCACCAGACCATTCTCCAGGTGGGGCGGCCGTCGAGCAGTTCACGTCCCCCTCTCGGGCCAAATGCTCCGAGGTCCAGTAGGCAGCTATTTCAGGACGAGATAGCTATAGACGTTCCTCAGGTCCGTATGCCTGAGGTTCATCGGGAGCCGATGACGAGTCCGGCGCCGTCTGCTGCTGACTCGACTGAGGGGCCTACTCTCCCAAATCAGCTCTACCTCCCGTACAACATTCCTGCGATACCTGAGGTCGACTTTCGTGGTGTGCCCATATGGCCTGCTATGCCTCAGTACGTGAGTGTTGCGGAGGCATACCATAATCAGCCAGTTGAGAGACCTGAGCTCCTGATTTCGGCAAGGAGAAAAGGAAAGTCGACAGACGGGTCATCGAGTTCAGGTAACATTTCATTTTATTAATTAAATGTTTTATTAAAATTAACGCACTAATATTTAATTTTATTAACCAATCGTCGTTTATGTGATAGGGACAGTCGCTAGCAGTTCAAGCAGGAACACGAGAGGTGTCATATGTTTTGACACGCTCAGGAGAACTGTTGAGAGCAGGGGGAGGATCCAGATCAACGAACCCCCTAATCAGGAACTAATTAGGGATAGAGTCCCTATGTTGCGATTACGCGGGTTGCGTGGGGGCACTAATTAGGGATAGCGTCCCTATGTTGTGGACACGGTGGGCTGATGTGCCGGAAGAGATCAAGAGGGAGGTCAACAACGCAGCGTCGGTGAGTAATTTAAAAAACTTAATTTCTTGATCGTAATATTTAATAATTTTCGGTATTATTATAATTGTAAAACTAATAAAATATTATCTTTCAGGCATACTTCCAGATTGCCGAACACAAGCAGGCTTGGGCGGACGCGATGCAGAACTCGAGGTACGTTGGGAATTCCTCATCTTATAATTTGAAATGTTTTATGATATTAATAATATTTCTAATGCATTTTTTTTTTCCGTAGGTTCAAAGAGTGGAAGAATGAGCTCCGTACCCACTTTACCGAGTACGACAACCGTGGTCGTATGGGTACTCCAAGAGAGTTCATGTTCAGGGAGTACGAGTGACGTTGGTTGAAGACAGTAGAGTTCAACAACCCACTTATGCAGGTAAATACTAAACTTAACTATAAATCTTTATTTTGTTAAAATTTTAATTATTAGTTTAATTATTTTATAATTATTACACTAATATTTTTTTATGCATTTTTTAATATTTTATTATTTGTTTGAAGGAACGGTCTCAGATAAACTCTGCGAACCGCCGCCGTAACACAACCCCCCATCATGGTGGTTCTAGGCCATTTGCACAATATCAGGAGGAGACGCTTAGAGATCATCCTGATAGCAACCCGTACGTGGAGACGTTCAAGAAGGCTTATTCACAAGCGACAGAACAGCTCGTAAGTCGTTGATTACGATTTTAAAATTTTAATTATTAATTTTACTTAATTATATATTTGTTAGAATATTAATTATTTTTTTTCCCGTTCAATTAGGAGAGGGTGAACCGGGCCGAAGAAGAAGTGTATGAGCAAGTAGTTCGGGAGAAACAACCGAACATTTCAGAGGCAGATCTGCAAGAAGCCCTGCGCCAGGTCGACCGATCGAATGTCCAAACGGCAGCGAGGATGTTCGACGCAGCCTTCCCAGACAGGTCAAACCAATACTACTGCCGGGGTTTGGGAAGTTCTGGAATAGGGCTCCTGAAGACCACTAAGGGAGGTCAAAAGAAGGGAGGCGGGGACAGCCAACAGATAAGGGGGGAAGTGCAGAGATTGGCTGCAAGATTGGCGGCCGAGTCCCAGAGATCACAGGAGCAACACCGCAGAACACAGCAGTATCATTTGGATATGTCGAGTTGGTATGCTGAATGCGAGAGAATTCGGCGACACAACTACGCCGGCCAACAAAACTGGTGGTATGATATGTTCGCGGCACAACAACAAAGCCTTAAACCCTCGCCCCCGTTTCAGCCGTTAGTTGAACCTCTAATGCCTCAACCTCCCGAGTTCGTTCAGCAGGATGACGAGCATGATGGAGAGCAGGATGCTGGGGATGACGTGGTGGACTTTAGTGCTTTAGGTGATGATTAGGGTTATATTTTATGTATATTGGAACAAATTAAATAATAAGTCATTTAGACGTGTTTCTTGTTGGTGTAAATGCATGGATTGTCATTGTGAATTGCAGGTTGCTTGGAATGGTAATTTAGAAATTAATTTAATTTTTTTTTCTCAAAATGTAAGAATAGCCGACGATATTGGCATTATTTCGTCGGCTATAAGTACTATAGCCGACGATTTTTACCAAATTTCGTCGGCTATAACCGTTATAGCCGACGAAAATGACATTATTTCGTCGGCTATAACTAATTAATGCCTATTAAAATATTAATATATTCTGACGAAATAACCGACGAAATAGATGAAATCGTCGGCTATATTTCAGAACAAATAGCCGACGAAATTTACGATATCGTTGGCCATACTCGAAAATATCCGACGAATTTCGTCGGATATTTTGCCTAGGTTTGGTCGACAAAATGAATTTTCGTCGGTAATATCGTCAGCCATACTCGAAAATAGCCGACGATTTCGTTATTTTCGTCGGCCATTCGTTTTACCGACGCCCTTTTACCGACGAAGTATAGCCGACGAAAGTTTCGTCGGCAGAATGAATAGCCGACGAAAATTTGGCATAGTAGACGAAATTTTTTTCGTCGGCTATTCTGTCCGATCTAGTAGTGAGAGGTTAAAAAGCCTACCAATAGAGTATTAACATATAGGTACTGCAGTAATAGATAAAAATATTTGGATATTAGTCGCAGTTGAAATAAAATACATGTCACATCACAGGCTAACATAATACCATAAGTTCCTAGAAATGCTTAACTAGTTAGTAATGCTTATATGGTTATAAGAATAAGAGGTGGCCGAAGACACAAGTTCCCCAAATTCTACATGTGAAGATATTGTATTCATCTCAAATTTCTTATTTCTAAAAAACTTGAAAAATTAATTGAAAGTTACACAGATACTTGACAACATCTACGAATTATATATAATCAATCAGCAACTAAAGCAACAAAACCCCTGAACAATCGTGTAACCAGAAATTCAACAAACAACATAAGGGGTAAAGAAACACACCCAAATTGCAGGAACGAAAACCACACAGAGAAGAACCCATCAAGTTTACATTCATACTGGGCCTTGAGTTTGAAAAGAGACGAAAGAGAGAGAGATTGATTACCGCATGAGTAGGGTCCTTGAAGTGCACCACCAACTACTGCCACTGCGCCGGACGATGCAGGAACTCAAGAGGAACCTCATCCCCCCACTGTAGCCAATGTTGTTGGCAATTGGATTTCCAATCCTTATACCGATCGGCTGCCGTTGTCTGAACAAAAAGCCACAGGCCATCATGATTTGGGGGGAGGTGGTAGTGTGGCTACATAGACACAATGGACTCACATTAGTAACAAAGCATAACAAAAATAAAATTTGTAAAAAAAGTAAAAAATATATTAAACAACAAACTTACTGAGAGGTAGTCGGACACGATCCCTCGGTCCTCAACGCTCAATTCCCTGTAGGTGGGCTTTATCGTGGGGACACTGTCCTTGACACAACTTCCAATGTCCCTAGAAATGAGGCTTCGGACTTTGGGATCCTTCGGGCCTTTGTGGTACTCATCGTACTCCACCACGATCCTCCCCCCCCCCCCCCGTCCGTGGTCCGGACCAGCTCCTGGGTCTTTAATCCAACCACTACACCTCTCCTCTTTGTTAGTGGTGTATCTACACAGAAAAGGCGAATATAACTATTAAATCCTTAATTACCAGAGATATTCTAAGCTTTCATATCATCTATATCTATCCTTAATGAAATTAAACACCATAACCAAAACATACCGCTCGTCTCCAAGTTCTTGCAACGAATGCTGCGTGCAGTCGTCGAAGACCCGGTAGACGCAGAACCGCTACTAGGGCCGCTAGACGTCACAGGTGCCATTGCTGGGAGTGGGGGAGCGCTTACCAGCAAGCCTGGTGACGCAGCTGAAGAAGTAGGAGCAGGTGCTACAGCAGGAATTGGAGCAGGAGCTGAAAGAGCAGGACCATGAGCTGAAGGAGCAAGAGATGGAGTTGAAGGACCAACAAAAGATGGGTGTGACAACCCAAATGAATCAGCATGTGCTGTCGGTACTGGTGGTGCTCGTAGTGATCGTCTCATCAACTCCTGCCGAATATCACTGTCCTCAAGCTCGACCATCTTCTTCGTCTTCGAATATCGAGATTTTGGAGGCATTGCTGATATAAGAGGTAATTAAATAAAATTAAAAAATTATGGAAAAATAAAAACATTGATCAATATAATAAAGTCATCAAAGTACATCAAATAGAAACTATGCTAACCTTGACGAAAAAGACAATAAAGAAATTATGTCTAACACCAGCAAATTGTGTCCAATTAGTACCCTAAAGTATAAAGAACCACACAAAGGGAGGGCTTTAGCTTGATTCATGTCGATATTAATCAAGATAATGTTTGTATTATAGTGTTGTTCAAGGGTCATCAAGTAAGGACAAGAGAGGTACAGCGGTGGTTCCCCTCTTAAACACTTTAGTAATCATGACCAGACAAAGCTTGGGACAGATCTAATCCAAAATCAGTTCTTCGATTAATTTGTACATTTCTATATTACAACTAGGAAATCTGAGGTGGACTAACTGGAAGGACTATATACTTGAGAACTTACATAGCATGTAAGAGGTAATATATTGGTCCCAGAAAGTTTATCACTTTCAAGAACAACAGACATCAAAATTGAAATTGCATAGAAATAGAGTTGTGGGGGTCTTTTGTTAATCAGAATATATGTAATTTAAGTATCTGCAGGCCCATGCTCTATTATTAATTACCTTGCTTGATTATTGGACCACCCGTACCATTTTAGCATAAGAAAGATTAGTCTACAAGATTCTTTGTTTGTTTTGCAGCTTTGCATTAGTATATCATACGTACAATGAAAAAATTAACCCAACTCTTCTAATATAAGCTCTAGCAGACCAAGAGAAAGTGATTTGACAATGTTAATGTAATTGTATTTAGTTCTATTCACTGGTTATTTCCTTCGTTCTATAAAGATTCAAGCTTTCAGTTGATTTGTGTGAGCTCACTTCAGATTTGTGTGGAAAAAAGAAAGTCATATCAGAACTTAGGAGGGAGTACCTTCACGGAGGGAGTCATCGAGGGTGGTGGAGACGGAGGCGTGGACTGCGGCGGAGTCAGGAGGGAGAGGACGGAGGAGCGAAACGGGGTCGTAGCTGTTAGGGGCGACCAGAAGGGTGGTGGCCGGTGGTGATAGTGGAGAGAGGGGAATTAGGGATTCCGGGACGGGTTTTGCAGAGGGTGGAGAGAGGGGGATTCAGGGTTTCGACCGGAGTAAGAGATCAGACTGGATGGTGGCCGTGGTGCAGACCGGAGACAAGAGAGGTGGTGGTGGTGGTGGTGGTGATTCGGGGACTTCAAAAATTAGGATGGAATTAGGGATTTGGGAGGTCTGAAGGTTTTGGGGTTATATATGTCCTCTTAAGCGACGGACTGTTCACGTCGCTTCCCATTTATTCCGTCGCTTTAGCTCTTTTAAATTTTTCGCCAAATTTTTGGCGCAAGGGCACGCGCCATTTTTCCCAAAACTTAAGCGACGTGAAATTTTAATATTCGTCACTTTAAATCAGCCTCTGTGACACATACAATAGTCTGAATGGGGAGCCATAGTACCGGGAGGTAAACGTTTATGAATTTTTACATGGTTGATTAGGTCTCATCTATTTGAGCGTCTACTATGTGGAAGAGTCGGACAAACGAGGTCATCTAAAGGTACGTAGCCGCGATTTCGTGCGATCGGATTAGTAGAAAATGTGGTTGACGAAAAGAGTTGATTTTTGTACTGTCCTCATATTTAACTATAACGATCACATCAGACGGTTAAAAATTTAATTTTATAAATTGAGCCATTAGAATGACAACATGCTTATTAAAGCGGTATAACTTGATTATTAGATTATACTTAAGTGTACTACTTTTCTATGGAAGTGTGTAAAAAAATTCAAATTTTGAAAAACAGTGTGAAATAGCATTTGATCGTTACGACGAAGTACAACGGTGGTAAAAAAATCACGATGCTCTGCCTAAGTTAGAGGCCCGATCGATGCGGTCAACGATATTTATACTAATCGGTCCCTATGGGGAGCCATAGTACCGGGAGGTAAACGTTTATGAATTTTTACATGGCTGATTAGGTCTCATCTATTTGAGCGTCTAATGTTTGGAGGCGTCGGACAAACAAGGTCATCTAAAGGTACCTAACGGCGTTTTCGTGCAATCGGGTTTTTTTTTATTAAATGAAACATGTATAAGCGACGAATAATAAGATTGTGAAGTCGCTGTAGATCTAAAGCGACGATGTCGGAAATGTTAGTCGCTTAAATAAATATGTTTAAGCGACGAATAATAGAAATGTTCGTCGCTGTTAACTTCTAAAGCGACTATGTTTGCAATGTTGGTCGCTTAAGTGAATGTTTAATATTTCATTTTGCCATTTCAACAAGGGTTGTGGTGAATAGTAGAAATTATCTTAAGCGATATATATGGAATGTTCCGTCGTTTTTATTATATTATGTTTTAAAAAATTACATTTTCAATTGTCGATTTTATTTTAAACCCGACCTCTTAGTGAGGGACACTGGCCACATCCGGCGCTTAGCAGATCTTAAGAGACTAACGAACACTAAATACGTCGCTTTAAAATAATGAATTTCAAAATCAGACATTCTGCAATTACATTATATTTTAAACCAACCCTAATAGCGACGGATATTGAAGAACTCTGTCGCTTAATAGGTCTTAAGAGACTAACAAACAATAAATAAGTCGCTTTCAAATATATTCTGTTTAAAAAAAAGACATTTTCCAATTAGATTATAATTTAAAATATATCCTGTTATTTTTTTTACATAAATATTTTGCAATTAAATTTCATTTTTTAACCAACCCTTAAGCAACAGAGATGGAAAATCTCCGGCTTGTTAATTTAAAGCTCTTAATAAGCGACTGAGGTAGGCTAAATCCGTAGATTCAAAATATACTGCTTTTGTGTTTTTGCCTATTTTATGCAATAAAAGTAGGAGGCGTTAGTTATATGTTGATCAATCAAAGCAACTGTCCAGTTATAGAGAATACCCGTCGCTTAAGTCGTCTTAAGCGACTAAGATATACCAATCGGTCATGTGTTGCTTAATTAGGGTCTACAAATTATATTTTACATAAAACACTTAATGAAACGATCAATTTTCATCAGATAGATCTTCCTCATAATTAGCATAATCATCCTCTATCACTTCCGCCTTCATCTTCCTCACTTTCGCCTTGATAGATTTCGTCATCGTCGCTTTCGTCATCATCCTCGTCCTCTTCATCATTGTAACATTGAATGGGTACATCTATGTGTGGAAGAGAACCGAAGTCCATGGTGAAACCAGATATAGGAGTGTAAGTTGGGATCGAGTCCGCGGTAGGTTCTTGATAGGGTTCGTCAACTTCATTCCTCCTAGGAGGTCTGTTAGTTTCATCCCTTGCAAGTGTGCTAGCACTGTACGTACCTCTGTGTGACATCACATTAACCACTTTCCAAGGTTCACCAGCCTTCGGGTCATCTAGATAAAACACTTGTCTTGCCGTAGAGGCAAGAATAAATGGTCTATCCTTAAACCAGTTGGTAGATGTGTCCACTGATAAAAGACCGTGATCTAACTTTACGCTTACAGGAACGGTAGGGTCAGTATCGTACCATTTACACTTGAACAAAACAACCTGCATGCCTTCTGAATATATTAGTTCGACAACGGCTTCAAGAATCCCGTAGTATGAGATCCCTTCCGTCTCTACCATGACCCCACTGTTTTGATTCTTCAAGCGTTGGTCTCGCTGCCACATGACAAACCTAACTCCATTCACAGAACATTGTGAATAAATACGGTGTGCTTGAGGGCGGCATGCCAAAATGTGTAGTTCAGGCGTATAATCCGAACCTCCTACTGCTTGCAGTCGTGTGATCTGTAATATAAATATAAACCGTTACTGCAAAGTTGAATATCTGGTTGTTTATATAATGATCAAATTATAGTGATTGTATACCTAAGTTTTAAAGTACGGAAGAAAGTTCTCAATACGCTCGTCATCAGTCATATGTGGATAGATTTCAGTTACTTGATTATAGTGAATTTGAATTAAGTCAGCCGCTTCTATACAGTGCTACATTACATTCCAGTGAGCCGCATATAGTTCTTCCCTACTTAAGCGAGCCTTTGCTACGAAACTTTTGGGCTTCACGAGTTCGAAAACAACAGAGATATTGAATCGAGGCGCACTGCCAACGTTAGCTTCTTCTGTGGCATCATCCATATAAAAACTGCAGTATGTCACACACTCATTTGTAAGGTATTGCTCAGCAATATACCCCTCTGGGAAACGTGTGTTTCTAACAGTCTTTTTGTAGTCTCCGAGTTGCCTGTCAAATATTATAGTTAGTACAATACATATAGACAGAATCATGTAGTTGAAATAAATAAAATAATGCATCACCTTTCCAAGGGAAATATCCAGGTAAAATGTACTTGTCCGGTAAGCAGAACTTGTTCGGGAAGGTGAATCATGAGATGAACCATGATGGTGAAGAAAGCGGGAGGAAAGATCCTTTCTAATTTACAAAGAATCATGACTATTTCTTGCTTCATGTCACAGACGTCCTCTTTCTTCAACTCTCTAGCACATAGTTTCTGAAACCATCTAGACAACGCTATTAACGGCTCAACGTCGTAATATGGCAGATATGGTCGATTAACCACTGGAAGAAGACGTTGGAGGAGTACATGGCAGTCATGCGTCTTCAATCCATAAAACTTTTTATCATTCAGATTGACCTTATTCTTCAAACATCCCACATAACCATAAGGAAACTGTGCATCTTTATTCCATTCGAAAATCTCGCTTTTCGCCTCAGGAACAACTGTATACGGTGCTTGAGATACTTTCTCTTTATTTTTACTTGACCCGGTTTTCGTTTTCTTCCACAGCCTCTTCCGTATCCCTAGTTCCTGCAGACCTTCACGAGCTTTTAGATCGTCCTTGCTCTTTCCTTCAAGATTGAAAATAGTTCCGCTGATGTTGTCGTACACATTCTTCTCAATGTGCATGACATCTAAGGTATACCTTATTTTCGATGTGGTCCAGTACGGCAACTCCCAAAATATACTCACGTGAGTCTAACACAGTTTCTCTCTAGTTGCTCTGGGCTTGAACTTGGGATGCAAACTCTGAACAGGGTAGTCATGACAGAGGATACTGCTATAAATCTCATCCCCAGTCCATGAGCGTGGTTCTCCCCTTAACTCAACATTCCCATTAAACTTATCTGCTGCTCGACGCCATAGATGACTCCGGTCTAGCCATCTGCGGTGGCCCTGGTATGCCATTCTCCCTGTCAAGTTACTTGAATCAATATCTTCCAAACAAATGGGACATGCTTTGTAGCCTTTTGTCTGGATGCCTCCCAACATCCCTAATCCGGGAAAGTCGCTGATGGTCCACATCACTGCCGCTCTCATTATGAATGACTTTTGCTCATGTCGGTCATAAGTTTGAACTCCAATAGTCCACAACATCTTTAGCTGGTCTCATAAACACATTCAAACACTTTCCAGGAGACTTTGGACCGGATATTAACAATACAAGCATGTTAAACTCTTTTTTCATACACATTGAAGGAGGCAAATTGTAAGGCATTACCACAATAGGCCAAGTGCTGTGAGGACTGCAGGATGCACCGTAAGGATTGAACCCATCGGTAGCTAGTCCGAGGCGTACGTTCCTAATGTCGTTGGCAAAATCTGGAAAGTCCTTATCAAACTCTTGCCATGCTTCCCCATCTGCCGGGTGTTTAAGAAAATCTGGATCTGAAATCCTTTCCCCGTGCCACCGCATTTCCTTTGCTGTGTGTGGCGACATATATAGGCGTTGCAACCTGGGTGTTAAAGGGAAGTAACGAACCTTTCTTACAACAACTTTTATACCCTGTGCAGAATATATCCATCTTGACTCGTGGCATTTGGGACAGTTGTCTAGTTCTGCATTCTCTTTGTAAAACAACGCACAACCATACTCGCATGCGTGGATGATCTCATAACCCAGACCCATGTTCTTTAGGATCTTTCTTACAGTTCAGTATGAATCAGGACACTGGTTTCCTGGAGGAAGCGCTCTCTTAATCAACTTTATGTTCTCATCAAAACTTTTGTCTGACCATCTATTTTCTGTTTTTAGCTTAATTGTTTTAAAGATGATGGTTAAAACAGTCTCCTCACTACCATCATACAACGGAGTCTGGCCTTCTAATAAAATCATGCTATACTTCTCATAAGCATCTCTGGCAATAAAATCTAAATCATTTACATCATAGAAATCATTTAAACCAACAACATTCTCTAGCTCATAAAATCTATCCATATATGGAAAAGCATCATACAGAATGTCCATACTGGGGTTTATCTGAGGACCCGCACTATCACTAGAAGAAGCTTTCTGCCGAAGGTATTGTTCCCTCTGCTCATACAATGAAGGCCCGCTTGCAACCTCACCGTGATGTATCCACGTAGTGTAATCAGACATCATACCGTTTTCCCTCAAGTGCGTAAACATCTCATCAACTCTAAGCCTTCGCTTGTGCAACTGACAGCGCTTGCACGGGCACTTGTGCACTTCCGTCTCACTACTGCTATTTTGAAGAACAAACGCACTGAATTCAATTATCCCCTGAATAAACTTCGGATCACCTCTAGATAAGCCGATCCAACTCTTGTCCATGTTTCCTGTCATAACATAAACATACAATATGCATAAGGTTAGCACACAATATTTATGATACAATCAAAACCTGTCCCTACACTTCTTCTCTTTATGCCTCCGGGTTGGGTTCTATCCCCTTCAGGCGAACACGACTTTGTTCATCATTTTGCTATTCATGTGGTTTCAGCTACAGTTTTAGGAAATTTCGGCAGCATCTCCCTACAGTTCCTCAAGTGCACAAAAATCTAAACAACCTAATTTGCACTCGAGGAACATTGTAGAGAGACACTGTCGAAACTATATCCCAAAACTGAAACTGAAACCACATGAATAGCAAAATGATCAACAAAGTCGTGTTCGCCTAAAGTGTCCAAAAATGGGACAATTCGAGAATCAACAACTCATCTCGATCAACTAGATGTGTTGTTGATTCTCAAACGGGAGTTCTAAGCTGATAAACACCACAATTATATATAATACGAAACAATAAATTTACACACGGCACCACACTCCCTCACTAAGCCACTCGCATGTTTCAGAAACCCTAACTACCACAATCCATACACAACACAAACCAATTATATCATTAATTAATAATTTCAACCTAATCTACCATAAAATTTAACTACATTTTACTATTTCACAAAATTTCATTTTCACTAAATTTCACCAAATTACATTAAAATTCAATTTCACTAAATTTCACTAAAATTCAATTGCACTAAATTTCACTAAAATTCAATTTCACAATTTCACAAACCAACTTAAATAATCTCAATTTCACCAAAATCAACACAAATTCCATCATTGGTTCAAACATCCAACACTAAAAACAACACAAAACACATTATACACCAAATCCAACTCAAGATATCAAACACTAATTAAATTCAACCAATCAAACCGAAATATGGTGATTACAATGAAGATGAGGGATTCTACTAACCTACAAAACAATTGGAAGAGAAAACCTAAGCTTTTGAACCCCGAAATTGACGAAATCAATAGTTTTGGAGATTTTTCGCCGCTGCTATAGTGCTTACTTCTGTTTTCTTCTTTTCCTGTGTTTTGTCTAAGCCGAGGGTTATATAGCAGATTTTAACCTTTTACGCGACGGACATATATCGTACGTCGCATTAAAAGTCGTAGGCGACTAACAAACGATGTCACAATAAAAATAGTCGCTTTAGATATTTTCAGCGACTGAACAAGACGTCACACACTCTGACCGTCACTTCAGAGGCTATTAAGCGACAGATAAACATAGTCGCTTAATATTCGTCGCATTAGAGCGTTTTAAGCGACGAATTTGTTCTTTTTGCGACATAAACATTGTTAGTTGCTTGAGAGCATGTATATGCGACGGACGTACGCAATGTCGGTCGCTTAACACAACAAATGGCGTAGTGAATAAGATATATCAGCAGTAACCACTAACGGGCATAAGCAAAACAAAGGTTGGGAGAAAAGGTTACCTCTTGGAGGATTAAACTAGGCCTCGAAGCTCTTATTCTGTCGTGTCATGACCCCTTACCTACAGCTTAGATACAAATACAACCTAGCTAACGTACATTCTATTTCCAACATCAATATTAGAGGTCTTTTCCCAGTTAGAGATGTGAATGGAAACAAAAGGAAAGAGGAGAAAAAATTATGAAAGAAAAAAAAAAAAAAAAAAAACAACAACAACTTTGGCTCTAATTTTTAGCCAAGACAAGGGACACTTTACATTCGGAAGAGGAGCAATATCATTTGACATTGCTACTATGGATTGGAGTACGTAACAAACGTTCTGACTGCTTGGAAGCACCCCTCTTGACCTTCTCACTTTCTGCTGCTTTTTTCATTTCAAGCTCACTCTGTTTGCAATTTTCGTCATGGGACTTGATGAACATTCTGACAAAGTTGAGTAAGGTTGATATAACTGCAGCAAAACTTGAATTATTAGAAAAGTAGCACATGATTACAATGAGAGGAGATGTGTGTGTGACTCAATTTCATGTTGACTTCTCTTTATAGACAAACAGAAGATCATAAGAGGTTTTTCATGACTCAATTTCTTTTTTGGATCACACTAGTGGCCATGCTTGTAGTGGTTCATTCACTTATTAGTCAAAGGGTATCTTAGGTTGACAGATATAGTCCTCGTGTGGAACTTAAATTGATCTGATATGTGGATACCACACGATAAATAAAGTAAAAGCATAATCTATTGAAGACAAGCCTCTACGTGAATGTCACATATGAGTGGATACCTTGATCAAATGGGAATTTTGCAGGATCTTCTCCAAAATTAAGAATCAATGCATCAACATTTCTACCATGTAAAATATCCATCCCTATGTAAGAAATACTTCTCTCAACATTGTTAGGCTTAAAGTAGTATGCTTTAAAGCAAGACTTACCACGGTAGAATATAGTGAAGCCAAAGATCTCACCTTGGCTTCAGCAGAACGGAGGAACCGCTCTAGAGTCGTTAGGACACACATTACAAATCATATAGATTTTCAAAAGGAACTAAATGGTGAGCCATAGTCTATGTAGATTTACAAATCAGAAACTAAATTGTGAGCCATAATCTATACTGTTGATCTATCATATAGATTTTCAATAGAAAAATTATATTGGAGCATGTCAGTCATGGAGGCCAAAAACAGCAACAATCTGTTTCATGTGTTCAATATTATCGTTTGAGAACTGTGGCCGAATATATGCAATCATATACAAAGAAGTAAAAATGCACCAAGAAAAAACGCACCACACAATGTACAGCAAGCAATTACCCTAGAAAGAAAAAGTTGCTAAGAGATTAGACGCGCTGAGCATGTAAGCTACTGCAACAACTATGAAAGTCCGTGTATAACACCTAGACAACATGAACGACTGTATCCAGGTTAACCAAGATTGCAACCCAATACCAGTAAAACAACCAAGCTCCAGTACCATATTGAAGACAATTCTAACAATTAGTTGCCTCTTTTTCCAATGACTGTACGTCGACCTACTTAAATCAGTTGCCTCTTTATCGAAACCCAGTTTCCTCTATTCTACAAACGAAATGACACATCACCCACAGTCACTCCCCATTCATAAACTAACCCAGCTAGCTTTGCAGTTGCAGGGAGACATTCACTCTCAGTCTTTTATACATGACAGAGAAAGCTAGCTATAGATTGTAGATAGATGAAAGGTTAAGAAAATAAAATCGCGAAAGCTTGCTGACTAATAGATTAAATTGTGTGCTATAGACTCAACTTGTTTCATCATGTTGACAACTAAGAACATCAGTAACACACAACTAGTAGATCAAGTAAGTTACAAAACATGGGAAACCTCTCAGCTGAACTCCAACTTTGACATTTGTATCCGATTACTTCTCGAAAAGCCTACACTAGAGAAAATGACAAAACTGGTGCACAAAATCAAACTAACGAATGATTATTACATCGCATCACACCTCAAGCAAGACGATAACAATGAGTAGAGAAAAGTTATACACAGATACAAAATGGGTTTTAGTATTGGAGAATGAAACAATCTAAAGCTTTCAACTTGAATAAAGGGACTCGGTGAAATAACCTAGATTCATCATTTCACCCCCAAATTCTTGTTCCTGTCGGGTCGAACCGGAAAGGCGGAAACTTGATTGGGCCAAAACACGCGCAGTAGAGCAGAGCATAGAGATTATGAAATTGAACTCAGATAACCAGAACCCAGAATCATTGATTCCCAAAATATGATCTAAACCCCTAAAAATTCAATCTTGGGACCCAAAACCCTAACTTTGCTCTCTCGCTGGAGACTAAAATCCTCTTTAAAAGAGAAAAATAAGAATAACAAAAATAAATAGATAATACAAGGAATGAATAACGAAAGTCCTAACGGTCACTTACTGAACTGACTTGGTACCTGTTTCTGCCTAAACCCGGGGGTCTAGTAGATACTTGATGAATCCAACTCGATCTCCTGCAATCCTGCTTACTAAGGGGAATACCGGGCGGGCCGGCCTTCACCTCTCCGATGCCTAAGTTAGTATAGTTGAAATATATATAACCAGGACACGTATGTAAGCAGGGAGAGAGACAAGTTACCTATTTATGGTGGTAGTTGAGGCCCATATATAGGTGGTTGAGGGTGAGGGCTGGCCTTACCCTTCGATGTGGGACTGGTTCCCTTCTGTTTGGATATTCTTGTGCCCTCTTTGGCAGGCAGGCGCCCCCGGTCCCAGGACCCTTGGAGGCAGGATAGACCGCTGGGCCCCGAGGCCTGGTGCTGGTGATCCGATCCTGGGTCCTGGGCCGGGCCCTGGTGCACTTGCCGCGGGTCTGTGGGCTTGCTGTAGCCCCTTTGCGGCTACTGTCAACAAGTCCCCCAAGTTCCCGGTCAAGTGCAATCTTGAATGGGGACTTATCTGTCTTGCTCTTGTCCCGCAGACCCGCGGGGTTACCAACCTACAGGTCCCCAGTCCCCCAAGTCCGCGTTAAAGATTGGGCGTGACCGAGGTGAGTACCTGTTACCGATGGCAAGAAATAATTTATAAGCATGTTTGGTAATGTAAAACAGGATTGTGCTCGAGTGTGAAGCATGGAGCGGGGTGAAAACCCGAAGAGTGCATGAGATGATGCCATGCGATAGATGGTGCATGGAATGATGATGAGGCGTTGAAATCCGCCATGCAAGAGATGGTGCATGGAATGATAATGAGGCGTTGAAATCCGCCATGCAAGAGATTAATGCACAGAATTCTGATTGGGCCTGCTGCCCTTCGGAATAAGGCGGAGCTCACTGATCCCAAATGGCGTTCTGCCAAATCAGAACGGAGCGGTGCCAACTGGGCCAGAACCGGGCGTTCTGCCAAATCAGAACGGAGCGGTGCCAACTGGGCCAGAACCGGCTGTTCTGCCAAATCAGAACGGAGCGGTGCCAACTGGGCCAGAACCGGCTGTTCTGCCAAATCAGAACGGAGCGGTGCAAACATTTGCTAGTTCTTCTCAGCTTGTGTTGAATAAGCGATGAGGTAAATGTGCAGGTTTGTTAGCCTGCGGGGAGATTTGTTTTGTGTTAGAGATACAATCTGCCCGGTGGGATGGTGTAGAGATAACGAGTCTCCCCCATGTGTTCCCAAAGGTATCGCAGTTAAGTGCGATGCAGGGTTTTTATCCTGCTGGACAGTATCGCGGTCAAATGCGACGCAGGGTTTTTATCCTGCTGGACAAGAGTACATGTGTTAGATGTAAACTCGCCCGGTTATAAAGCCCATATGCGTTTGCCATGGAGGCGGGCGGACTCGACGGGCGACATGCCTATCGAAACGAGTCCCCCTGTGAAAAAGCCATGGGTCCGGGTGATTATGTTTCCGGAAAGTACTCTCGAGCTGGTTGGACATGACGGAACCGATGGGGTAGACCTCTTCCGGGCGTTCTGCCAAATCGGTGCGAGGTGGAGTTCATGGGGGCTCGACGGGCGTTCTGCCAAATCGAAACGAGTCCCGGATGAACTTGCAGACCGGACCTCGATCGGGCGTCCTGCCATATCGAAACGAGGTCGTTGGTGCAAATGTGGGGAAGATGCCATGGAGCCGGTTGAATGATCATAACCGCGGACTGCCATGGTACCGGGCGGGACTCGCGCGGGCGACATGCCATATCGAAACGAGGTCCTGCTCAAACCCGGATAGATGCTCTTGAAGCGGTTGGATCAGCATAACCGGTGAGAGGTTTTCAAGCGGTTGAATTGCAATGATGATGGCGTGTAACCGTGGAATCTGGGGAAGCGTAGGGGAGCCTGACTCCTTGGTTCCTGCTCCTACCTTCCTGTCGCCAGCGTGTGGGACAGGTGGCTGACATGCATTTAAGGAGGGAGTCCATCAGTCCCGTCAGTTATGATGGCGTAGGCAGTTTACCAATGCTGGGACACGTGCCATCAGGGAACGGTTTTGTGATGGAGGGCCTGGATTCACAGGCGTTTGAGTTGCTCTGATTGCGTTTTTTGGAGGGATTTCTAAATGCCTAGGGCACCGGTCCCCTCTATAAATAGGTCTCTTCTGCTCTTCTTTCCACTTTTGCTTCTTGCACTTTTAAGAGAGACTGAGAGAAAAAAGGGGGTGGTCCGGCGAAAAAAAACCCTAAGTTCCTTGCCCCAAGAGATCCGTTGTTTGAAGCGCTCCCAAGCCTCCTTTTACCATTGCTCGTTGCTTTCGCAGGGCGGATTGTCCTCGGCTGAGCATACTAATCGGTAAGTTGTGTTCTTTGCCCCGGTGTTTCTTGCTTTTTGATTTGTTGTTTTGCGGCGGGGGGGAGGGATCTGTGTCGCTGACTGGGTTGCTCAGCGGCAAACTTTTGGGGAGAGGCCGTTGAAGGTGGTGTTGTAGTCTGTTGCTGACGAGCGCTAGGGTTTTGCTTTTCTGCCCCTAGATTAAGATGTACACTTCGAGCTCGGAGGAGGCTTCTGAATCTGCCGCAAGAGGTCCTGTGGTGGATGATGTGGAGAGGATGCAGGACTGGCTCGATTCTGAAGCCCCGGAGCAAGAAGCCGCGGACCGCTCCGGGAGCGGTGCCTCGTCCACGTCCTCAGATTCCGGGTCAGATTCCTCGGAAGCTGAGATACCGCACGGGGTGCGCATGGCCGGTGCGCCCGCTAAAAGCTACACGCTTGGTAGGGGAAGAACTGCCGTGGTGTGTGACGAACCGGAGGAGAGCATGACTCCCGCGGAGATTGCCGCGTTCCGGGAAACGTGGGGTATCCTGGACGATATCTTTCTGCGTCCATTGAACCCTGGAGAGTCGGCCTGTAACCCGGAGGAGGGTTGGGTTGCCGTGCATCCGGACCAGTTCCGGCAAGGGATGTCGCTACCGCTGCCTGACTTTGTGTAGTATATACTGAGTGCCCTGCCAGCGTCGCCCGCGCAGCTGCCCGGTCTCCAATGGAGGCGGCTACTAAGCCTTGGCTGCCTATACGACTTGTCCGGAATGAGTATGTCTACGATCAATGAATTCCGGGCGCTGTATAGGTTGTCCTACTCAAGGAAGGCGGGGTCCAAAGGCTGCTTATCCTTCAACTCCCGCAACAATCAAGCGGTTATCACCACTATGCCTTCATGGGTAGACAACAGCTGGAGAAAGAAGGTGGTGATGGCTGGCGGGGCTTGGCAGGTGAAGAGGAGGATGTACCGGGTGCCTGGCGCCTTCCAGCCCATAAGCGACCAGTCGTTCCAGCTGTCCGAGTTGGAGCAGGAGAGGGTCTTGACTATTCTCGGCTGCTGGGACCACCTGGAGCGAAGTTCGTACAATTTCATCCGGCGAGAAGTGCTGGAACACTGTGGGCTTGGGCGGGATCCCGGTGGGTAACAAACCCTAGCGGTGGGGCTTGTGCTAGGTTTTGCTCAACAATTTAACGTTTTCCTTGTCCTGCAGGTGCGTCAACCCGGGCGGTGATCAAGCCCGAAAACACTCTTTCGATGGACGGGGAAGACCTCCTGAGGCAGCTTACGGAGAAGGGTGCGAGTGTCGCCCGGTCCTCGGTGGAAGCGGACGGGCGGGTTACGTTGCATGCGGAGCCCCAGGCCCGGGATATGGACGAATCGTCCTACCTGCCGGAGCGGGTGAAGACCCATCACTCTGCGGCAGCAGCGGTGCCTGGGAAGGGCAAGAGCACCGGGGGACCGGTGCGGGTTCCTGGGGGAGCAAACAGGATCCCCAACCGTGCGGCGAGCCTGAGTATCGCTGCTTTTGTTCCTCGTGCAAACGCACGTGCCGCTTCTCCCGAAGGGCGGGGAGAGAAGCGGAAAGGGCCGGACGGTCCGTCCCCCTTGCTGGTGACGCTAACCGGCGGGTCATCCCGGGAGGTCCTGGCGAAGCGGGTCAGGACAACCAGCAGCGTAACATCCAATGCTGGGGAGGGAACCGGAGCTAACCGGCAGAGCAGTCCTGCGCCTGCGGAGGCGGCGAGGGGAAGCCCGGACAACGCTCTCGTTCGGCAGATGATGGCGGACCTGGCCAGCTTCGGCCTGGACAAGCCCGGGGTTGATGGCGTGCTGGCAGGTGGCAACCGGCCAAAATGCAAGGAATCCATCTTCCGGGTAAGTACCGCATGGTACCACCGTACTGCTTATATCCTGTCTTCTTTCTTTGCCACTTGACTGCCTTTGTTGCCCTGCAGCTGCTCTACCACCTGTACCAGCCGGATGCGAGTGAGGAGCTCCCGGAGCTGAAGAGGCAGATAACTGCGTTATCCAAGTCTCAGAAGCTTCTGGAGGTGGAGAAGTCCCCCTCGGATCGGGAGAAGGCCAGGGCGGAGGAGAGGGCCAAGAAGATGGAGGAAAAGGCCAGGAAGATGGAGGAGAAGGCCCGGGAGCTGGAGGAGCAGAACCGGAGCATGGAGAGGGAGCGGGAGCGGGCTGACGCTGAGAGGGCCGAGCTGGAAGTCAAGATAGACGAGCTCCAGGCACGTGCCACCGTTGCTGCTGCTGGGGGAGATGACCCGGGACAGTTCGACCGGTTCGTTCTTCAATACGAGGAGAGCGACCGGTTCCTGGACTGCCTGGAGAAGGCCCGGGAAGAAGGCATCTCGGATGCGTACACGGAATGGGCGGCGAAGGGGTGGTTAAATACTTCCCTGATGCCGGGTACCTCTGCCGAAGGAAATGCTCCTGTGGAGCCGGTCGTCCAGCAGCTGGCGGTGGAGGAACAACCAGGAGCAGAGCGTCGCTCGCACTTGGATTCTTTTACCAACGGTGCCGAGCCTACCGGAGCCACAGCCGGATCCCAGGCCGACGACGAGGCTATCGCTGGAGATGCGGCTGCGTAGGACTTGGATTCTTTTACCAAGTGTACCGAACCTGCCGGAGCTGAGGTCGACGACGAAGCTATCGCTGGAGATGCGGCTGCGTAGGACTTGGATTCTTTTACCAAGTGTACCGAACCTGCCGGAGCTGAGGTCGACGACGAAGCTATCGCTGGAGATGCGGCTCCTTGGGATCTTTTTCTTGCTCTTGCTTGTAAAAAAAACTCTCCGGAGCGGTTACTGCTTGAATACTTCCATTAATTATGAATATATATCTGAGCTTGCGGGGCCAGAGTTTTCAAAAGTAGTTTGCATATATTTGATCTTTACAATCGGTTGAACCGGTGATATGCCAAACTAACCTCCTGGACCCAGCGGGTTTACCAAGCCGGGTTACTATCCCGGTCGGGGTCTGTTCTTCTCTCCCCTACATATCTCTGGAGCTGGCCGCTATCAATCAAGCCCTGTACTGCAGTCTTGAGGGCAAAGCACTGGTTCGTCCGATGAGTTGCCTCATCGTGGTACGAGCAGTACTTGCCCGTCTGCGCCGTCGTAAGCTTCCCCTTGGGGTACCTTCTCTGGGGCGGTGGGGCAATGACGTTCGCATTCTCCAGCAGGATGTCCTCATAGGATGCGGTGAGAGTGGAGAAGACTTCTTGATTAGCTGGGGGTGCTGGCATAATTGCCAGGGGGCGCTCTTGGTGGTACGGTGCAGGTTTGTTCTCGGCCCGAGGCTGGGGCCTGTCAGAGAAGGGCCTCTGCTGCCGCTGCGGCCAGGTCTTGCCGTTGTTGTTGTTGTTCCGGCTGGGTCGGCGACTCCCGTGCTCGGCTCGCTGGCCGGGTTTGCTCTCTTGACTGCGCGGGGGATCCTCCCCCCGGGGATGGTCCAAAGACTGCTCATCCCGCTTCCTCTTCAGCAGGTGGTTCCCGTAGGTCTCATGATCAGCCTGGGCATGTCGGATGGCCATAGCCATCAACTCGTCGTAGCCCTGAGGGAGTTCTACCCTGACGGCGTAGGAAAACTTCCCTGCCCGAAGCCCCTGCTTGAATGCCATCTCGGCGATGCCCTTGTCCAAGTTCCGAACCCCGGCCGTGGCCGTCTGCCACCGGTTGACAAAGGTTCTTAACTCTTCCCCGGGGGCCTGGATGCAGTTGAAGAGGACGGTGGACGTCCGTGCTCCCTCGACTCGGAGGATGAAGCGGCCTACGAACCGGTCAGCCAGCTGTTCGAATGCCTCGATTGAATTCGCAGGAAGCTCGTAGAACCAACTGAGCGCTTCTCCGGACAGGGTCTCCTGGAAGATGTTGCAGCAGATTGCATCGGAGTAACCCTTGGCGCAGGTCTGGGATCGGAAGCTGTCCAGATGCTGATACGGGCAACCGGACCCGGAATAGGTGAGCTTGAGGGACTTCTGGTTGCCAGATCTCCCCGACTCTATGACTCGGTGTGAAAAGGGGCCCATGCGCTCGTTGAACCGGGCGCCTTCCAATGGCCGGGCTGCTCTCCTCTCGTTTGCCTCCATCTGGGCCTTCAGATCCGACACGGTGTTGGCTAGCAGTTGCAGCGCCCGGGCAGTTGGAGTATCCACTTCATCCATGGACGAAGCGTGCGGCTGGTGGGAGGCGGGCGTGCTCTTCGGCAGGTCCTCGCCGGCTCGTAACTTCTCTCGCACAGGCTCGCTGGGCCGGGCGCCCGAAGATTGCCCTGCCTCTAGCTGCCGGGGTTGAACTAGCAGGGGTGCGGCTTGTGCCTCGGCCATGGCGGCACTGCGCTGCTGCCCCCTCTCTAGGGCGGCTACCAGGGCGGCGTTTACTGCCTCTATTTCTTCGTATCGGGCCTGGGACTTGGCTCGGTCCCGGTTGTTCTCCTCTCTGAGACGACTAACCTCTGCGGCCATTGCCCGTACCTTTCCCGCCATGCCGTCATGGTCGGGGCTGTACGTGGGATCTTGGTCCTGGCTCTCAGACTGATCACTTGGATCATCCGAGAACGTCAGGGATAGGCCACGAAGCACCGGACTGCCTTCGTCCTCTATCGGGTCTTTCCCGTGCGAGCTCTCGTGGCGGGGCTCCGGATCACCGGAGGGTCCTCCACGGCTCCTTCCCAAATCGCTGCCCTGCTCGCCACGCAGCTCCCGCGTGACGACAGGGGTGGAGGCGAGCGTTTGCACAGTTGCAACACGCCCCTCCTCAGTGGTTCCTCTCTCTTGACTCATTCCCACAATCTCAGCCAGCGGTGTTGCTTGCACGGCTTCTTGTTCAGACTTCCCACAGACGGCGCCAATTGTTTCTGCCTAAACCCGGGGGTCTAGTAGATACTTGATGAATCCAACTCGATCTCCTGCAATCCTGCTTACTAAGGGGAATACCGGGCGGGCCGGCCTTCACCTCTCCGATGCCTAAGTTAGTATAGTTGAAATATATATAACCAGGGCACGTATGTAAGCAGGGAGAGAGACAAGTTACCTATTTATGGTGGTAGTTGAGGCCCATATATAGGTGGTTGAGGGTGAGGGCTGGCCTTACCCTTCGATGTGGGACTGGTTCCCTTCTGTTTGGATATTCTGGTGCCCTCTTTGGCAGGCAGGCGCCCCCGGTCCCAGGACCCTTGGAGGCAGGATAGACCGCTGGGCCCCGAGGCCTGGTGCTGGTGATCCGATCCTAGGTCCTGGGCCGGGCCCTGGTGCACTTGCCGCGGGTCTGTGGGCTTGCTGTAGCCCCTCTGCGGCTACTGTCAACAGTACCCAAGACAAGACTCCGTTGACTCTTTGACTGCCTCCACGACAGTTGTCAGAGAAACCGCCCAACGATCACTTCACCGCCTCTGCCAGTCTATATCTATCAATCCCCCACTTCACTGATTTTACAGTTGCATTTCTCTGTCTCTCTCTCTGTTTTTATCTTTGAGAAGGTCTCTCCCTGTTGTAGTTTCTCTAAACCCAGAAATCCCCAAATTCGTTTTCTCTAAGACCCAATTGGACGGGAAATCCGGATTCTCAATGATTAAGAGGAGTGATAGAATGAAGAGGCTGCTCAGTCGGGTAAGGGCAACAAAAAAAGTCAAACGACCCAACATCATCAATCACAAAACCCCTCAAAATGGGTTGAATAACAAGAGGATGATGATGGCTGATGATGATAATCAAACCAGGTCTTCCAAAAGGTTGAAACCCCCCAGCCCCTCATCACCCCAAACACCTCCTAAAGCAGAACAACAACCAATCAAGGAGATTCTCATCGTTGCAAAAAAGAAGTTGGAAGAAACAAGGAGTAATCCAAAGTGGATCCTCAACCATCAACAATTTAAGCTTCCAATTAAAGAGGTTGAGAGAAGAGCATGTTCAAGCCCACTTTTTGAAGACAGTTCTAGACTAATGCCCGATTTCTACAAATTGATGCTGCAAGTGTAGTTAATTAGTTAGTTCTATGTCTATTATCTTGTTAGTTGTTACTTGTCACAACACAGTACCTAGATGCTTGTAAATTTGCACTATTTTTTTATTCTTTGGTCAATGCACCTATTACACAATATTGTGAATCAAATTCTTTTTATTGAATGAAATCAACGGAATTTCAATTCTTTTATCTCTACACTTGATCTCCGTCTCTATTCTCTAGTCTAAGAAAGGAGCCAACAACTTCTTTTATACTCATTGTCATATATATATATGACACTGGCGTATATGAGTTCTTATAAGCTTCATTAATTGACAGATGGAGGCCCAACCAGCTGTTATATCCACATGGATACTAGTATAATTGGCTGAGATGTTGTCAAATTTGACAGCGCTCATAGTTGTTGTCTTTCACCTTCTCTCTCTCTTCCGCGGTCTCGCCCAAATTTTCACCCATCTCATTCGCCCAAAATTTCTAGAAATAAGAACCCAACCCCCTTAATCTCTCTCGCCGATATTAAAAAATCAAGACCTCTTTTTCTGTACATCTCTCCAATCGTTTAAAACTGAATATGGAACCTAATTTTTCCGATTCATCCTTAGATGCTGCTGATGAGGAATTTCGGAAACTTGCCTAATCATCTTGAGATGAAGAACTGAACCAGCTGATTATTGTTGTAGAAGAACAACAAGAGAATGGAAGGAGTAGACGTCTTGGCTCGGTTCCTGGTCGCACGTTTACAAAGCAATATCGATGTCAATTTCACCATATCATTTACAGGGACTATTTTTCTGAAAATCTTGTTCATAAACAAGTGAAGTTTCGGAGAAGGTTTGGAATGCATCGACCTCTTTTTCTTCAAATTCTACATGGGGTAGAAGGTCATGACTCGTATTTTGTCCAGAAAATGGATTCTGCAGGGCGTCTTTGATTATCACTACAAAAGACAACGGCTGCAATGCGAATGTTAGCATATGGGCATTCGGCAGATTCGGTGGATGATTATGTGAGAATTGGCGAAAGTACTGCAATTGAAACTCTTTGAAGGTTTGTCCAAGCTATTATTGATGTGTTTGGAGTTGTATATTTGAGAAAACCAAATTCAAATGATACTTCCAGATTGTTATTGATGGCTGAGAATCGTGGGTTTACAGGAATGCTCGGTAGTATCGATTGTATGCACTAGAAGTGGAAGAATTGCCCAGTTGCTTAGAAAGATATTTTTACTCGTGGTGATTATCATGAACCTTCGTTGATTCTTGAAGCTGTTGCTTCACAAGATCTTTGGATATGGCATTTTTATTTTTGATTACCGGGTTCTCATAATGATATAAATGTGTTTGAGCATTCTCCTATATTTACTGACCTCTGTGAAGGCCGAGCTCCTCCGGTCAATTACAAGATCAATAATCATGATTATACTATGGGATATTATCTAACTGATGGGATATATCATTCATTGGACACTTTTGTCAAATCCATTCCCCAACCACAAGAGGAGAAAGCAAAGAATTTAGCTAACATTCAAGAGGGATGCCGGAAAGATGTAGAACGAGCCTTTTGAGTACTCCAAGTATATTTTACCATTGTTCGTGGTCCTGCTCGGTTTTGGGATCGGGATATTCTTCAGAAGATCATCAAAGCCTGTGTGATAATGCACAACATGATTATAGAAGATGAACTTACCGAGAGGATTGCACATGATGATCTTGAAACCCTTCCAGGCCAATATGATGATGATGATGATGATGATGAGGATTTATCTATTGCATGTAATCAGTCGGCCCCTCTTGGTAATTTTCTGAAAAATCATATGTAAATTCGTAATAGGGAAACACATGATAAGCTCAAATCAAATTTAGTAGAGCACTTATGGGAACATCACTTGGCTACGAAGTAATAAGTGGATGTTCACTACCAGAAAAAAGGGTTTTCCCGACGAAAAAAAAAAAAACGGCCGACGAATTAAAATTTTCGTCGGTAATTCTAAGGAATAGCAGACGATTTTATTTTTCATCGGTAAAAAAAAAATCGTCGGCCATAGTTTAACCATAGCCGACGAAACCTTTTTTCGTTGGTATTTTCAAAAAATCGTCGGCTATATTCATATTTCAGCCGACGATTTGTATTTTCATCGGCCTTTCTCCGAAATATTAGCCGACGAAAATTTTTGGAAGTATGGCCGACGAAGTTGACATTTTCGTCGGCTATAAGTCTATATAGCCGACGAGTACTATATTTGATTTCGTCGGCTATGATTAAAAACAAAAACAAAAAAAAACCACCTTCCATTTTCTATCACTATCGACAAACCATTGCTTCATCCTTCAAATGCAAATATGTCGTCAAATAAGATATGACCGAAATAATAAAATACGTCTACGGTTGAAAAATGACAAGATTCCGACAAAATCTGTGTGCCGAATGTTGCGGTTAACTGTTTTTTTACTTCCGTTTTCCTATGGGTAGCCTGACGTTCGGTAAATATTTTGAGGAAAATTTTTATACGATTAGTTGCGTCTCATCGATTTGAAACTATTATATGTTGAAGGTCAGGCCAAAAAACGTCATTTAGACAGGCCAATTACCATTTCTAAGCGTTTAAAGGGTTGACTCACCCGGTTGACCGTCCCGATCGAGCCTTTAACGTTGTCAGATGTAGTTGGATTTTTTTTCATACATGTATTTAATCTTAACGGTGATATCTGACGGTTGGAATAGATTTTCCAAACTTTTACATTCAAAATCGGAACATATGCACTAATGTTGCTTAACTTGTTTACTAAGTGTTCAAGTGAATGTATAGTTTCAAATAGTTACTATACGTACACTCTTCAAATGCAAATATGTTGTCAAATAAGATATGACCGAAATAATGAAATACGTCTACGGTTGAAAATGACAAGATTCCGACAAAATCTGTGTGCCGAATGTTGCGGTTAACTGTTTTTTACTTCCGTTTTCCTATGGGTAGCCTGACGTTTGGTAAATATTTTGAGGAAAATTTTTAAACGATTAGTTGCGTCTCATCGATTTGAAACTATTATCTGTTGAAGGTCAGGCCAAAAACCGTCGTCTAACTAGACTAATTTCCGTTTTAAAGCGTTTAGAGGTTTGGCTTAGTGGTTTGACCAACAGTTTAGCCGACGAAAATTATATGTCGTCGGCTAAACTCTTGCGATCCGCTTATTGTCCGCCGTTGGATGGCTCAGATCCAACGGCTGCTGATTTTCTAAAGTATAGCCGACGAAATATTTGAATTCGTCGGCTAAACTCTTGCAATCCGCGCCTTTTCATTGTCCGCCGTTGGATAGCTCAGATCAGACGGCTGCTGATCTCCTAAAGTATAGCCGACGACATTCAAAGAATAGCCGACGACATTCAAAGTATAGCCGACGATGTTAAAGTTTTCGTCGGCTATAGTTAAGAATAGCCGACGAAATCTTTTTTAATCGTCGGCTATTCTTTCGGGTATAAATCAGAAACTGTCAAACCCTAGCCGACTTTTTCCTCTCTTCCTCCTCCTCCTCCTGCTGCTGCTCCAATCTGCCGCAAAGATTTCGTTTCCGCCGCGCTGCTCCTCCTCCTCCTCCTCAAATCAGCGCCTAAACTCTCCTCCAATTCCGGCCTCATCCTCCGATCCTCCGCCGATTCTCCTCCTTCCTCAAGCTATTCCGGCCGGCCTCCTCCTCCTCCTCCTCCTTCCCCTCTGCCTTCCCCTCCTCGTCCGACCTCCTTCCCCTCCTCCTCCGGCCTCCTCCTCCGATCCGGTTAAATTTTTTTTTTTTTCAATTTAGTTTAATTTTATAAATTGTTATATATTTAATTTTAATTATATAAATTGTTATATATTTGTTAATAAATTTAATTTTAACAAATTGTTATATATTTTTTATATATTTTATTTTAATTATATAAATTGTTATATATTTGTTATAATTTAGGTATAGAAATTGTTATATATTTAATTGTAATTATATAAATTGTTATATATTTGTTATATATTTAATTTTAATTATATAAATTGTTATATATTTTTGTTAATATATAAATGGTTATTTGTATTTATATATATGTTGATAATGAAATATAGTTATATTTGTATATAAATAGTTATATTTAGGTTAATGGTTAGTATTACTTAAAATTAGTACAAATTTAAATATTAATTTGGTAGTATGTTTTGAAATATGTTAGTATTATTAGTTATTATATTAATTAGAATTTGTTATTTAATGTAATATAATTTAATATTAATTAATGTATTAATGCCTCAAGCTGCAGATGACCGATGCATTCAGACAGTTCTTCGGAGGCCGTCGTTCCAGATCCAGGGGTTCTAGAAGTTCCGCCGGTTCCGCAGAGTCTGAGAGGACCCTTAGCCAGCTGAGAGGACCACCACCCAGCCGCGGAGGAGTGTGGATTCATCCCAGCCGCGGAGGCCTGTAGATTCATCCCAGCCGCGGAGGAGTGTGAGTTCTCGGCACCAGACCCTTCTCCAGGCGTGGCGGCCGTCGAGCAGTTCACGTCCCCCTGTCGGGCCAGATGCTCCGAGGTTCAGTAGGCAGCTGTTTCAGGACGAGATAGCTGCAGACGTTCCTCAGGTCCGTATGCCTGAGGTTCATCGAGAGCCGATGACGAGTCCGACGACGTCTGCTGCTGACTCGACTGAGGGGCCTACTCTCCCAAATCAGCTCTACCTCCCGTACAACATTCCTGCGATACCCGAGGTCGACTTTCGAGGTGTGCCCATATGGCCTGCTATGCCTCAGTACGTGAGTGCTGCGGAGGCATACCAGCAGCAGCCATTTGAGAACCCTGACCTTCTGATTTCGGCGAGGAGAAAAGGAAAGTCGACAGACGAGTCATCCAGTTCAGGTAACATTTGATTTTATTAATTAAATGTTTTATTAAAATTAACGCACTAATATTTAATTTTATTAACCAATCGTCGTTTATGTGATAGGGACAGCCGCTAGCAGTTCAACGAGGAATATGAGAGGTGTCATATGTTTTGACACGCTCAGGAGAACTGTTGAGAGCAGCGGGAGGATCCGGATCAACGAACCTCATAATCAGGAGGTTCATGGGAAAAAACGCCGCGACTACACGGGTTGCGTGGGGGAAATGATTAGGTCATTAGGGACAGAGTCCCTATGTTGTGGACGCGGTGGGCTGATGTTCCCGAAGAGATCAAGAGGGAGGTGAACAACGCCGCGTCGGTGAGTAATTTAAAAAATTTAATTTATTTTACGTAATATTTAATAATTTTCGGTATTGTTATAATTGTAAAACTAATAAAATATTATCTTTCAGACATACTTCGAGATTGCAGAACATAAGCAGCATTGGGCGGACGCGATGCAGTCGTTGAGGTACGTTGGGAATTCATTATCTTATAATTTGAAATATTTTATGATATTAATAATATTTCTAATGCACTTTTGTTTTTTTCGTAGGTTCAAAGAGTGGAAGAACGAGCTCCGTTCCCACTTTAACCAATACGACAACCTTGGTCGTATGGGTACTCCCAGAGAGCTCATGTTCAGGAAGTACGAGTGACGTTGGTTGAAGACAGTAGACTTCAACAACCCACTTATGCAGGTAAATACTAAACTTAACTATAAATGTTTATTTTGTTAAAATTTTAATTATTAGTTTAATTATTTTATAATTATTACACTAATATTTTTTTATGCATTTTTCTAATATTTTATTATTTGTTTGAAGGAACGGTCTCGGGTAAACTCTGCGAACCGCCGCCGTAACACAACCCCCCATCATGGTGGTTCTAGGCCGTTTGCACAATATCAGGAGGAGGCGTTTAGAGATCATCCTGATAGCAACCCGTACGTGGAGACGTTCAAGATCGCTTATCCACAAGCGACAGAACAGCTCGTAAGTCGTTGATTACGATTTTAAAATTTTAATTATTAATTTTACTTAATTATATATTTGTTAGAATATTAATTTTTTTTTTTCCCGTTCAATTAGGAGAGGGTGAACCGGGCCGAAGAAGAGGTGTTCCAGCAAGTAGTTCGGGAGACACAACCGAACATTTCGGAGGCAGATCTGGAAGAAGCCCTGCGCCAGGTCAACCGATCGAATGTCCAAACGGCAGCGAGGATGTTCGACGCAGTCTTCCCAGACCGGTTAAACCAATACTACTGTCGGGGTTTTGGAAGTTCTGGAATAGGGCTCCTGAAGACCACTAAGGGAGGTCAAAAGAAGGGAGGCGGGGACAGCCAACAGATGAGGGGGGAAGTGCAGAGATTGGCCGCAAGATTGGCGGCCGAGTCCCAGAGATCACAGGAGCTACGCCGCAGAACACATCAGTATCATTTGGATCTAGCCAGTTGGCATGCTGAATGCGATAGAGTTCGGCAACACAACTACGCCGCCCAACAAAACTGGTGGTGTGATATGTTCGCGGCACAACAACAAGCC
Source organism: Potentilla sterilis (assembly GCA_963682095.1). NCBI lineage: Eukaryota > Viridiplantae > Streptophyta > Magnoliopsida > Rosales > Rosaceae > Potentilla > Potentilla sterilis. The sequence goes on along the minus strand of OY821765.1, from coordinate 9,929,288 downwards.
CTTGAACCCCCGCCCCCGTTTCAGCCGTTAGTTGAACCTCCAATGGCTCAACCTCCCGATGATGACGAGCATGATGGAGAGCAGGATGCTGGGGATGACGTGGTGGACTTTAGTGCTTTAGGTGATGATTAGGGTTATATTTTATGTATATTGGAACAAATTAAATAATAAATCATTTAGACGTGTTTCTTGTTGGTGCAAATGCATGGATTGTCTTTGTGATTGCAGGTTGCTTGGAATGGTAATTTAGAAATTAATTTAATTTTTTTTCCCCCAAATGTAAGAATAGCCGACGATATTGGCATTATTTCGTCGGCTATAAGCACTATAGCCGACGATTTTTACCAATTTTCGTCGGCTATAACTTCTATAGCTTACGAAAATGACATTATTTCATCGGTTATAACTAATTAATGTCTATTAAAATATTAATATATTCTGACAAAATAACCGACGAAATAGATGAAATCGTCGGCTATATTTCAGAACAAATAGCCGACGAATTTCGTCGGCTATAGTTTACAATATCGTCGGCCATGCTCGAGCATAGCCGACGAATTTCGTCGGATATTTTGCCCTGGTTTGGTCGACAAAATTAATTGTCGTCGGCCATACCCGAGAATAGCCGACGATTTCGTTATTTTCGTCGGTCATTGGTATTACCAACGCCGTTTTTCCGACGACGTATAACCGATGAAAATTTCGTCGGCAGAAGGAATAGCCGACGAAAATTCGGCATAGTCGACGAAATTTTTTTCGTCGGCTATTCTGTCCGATCTGGTAGTGGTTGCTTGTTGTAGTTGTTTGTATATTGTTTCAATTGAATCAGCAAAACTAAGTTGAGCTTCGTATAATATGATTTTAATGTGTGAAATTATCATTTTTCTCAATTGCAGATTCAGTGTTCTATATTTTCTTGTTAGAGTATGAATTTTCTTGTTTGTTTTCTCATATGATTCACCATGATTCATCTTGATTCACCACCTGGATTCACCATATGGTTCAACATGGTTCACCATGATTCACCACTTTATTGTTCCTCTCCTCTCTCACAATTCTCAACATGTGTCTCACATGTTCCTTCAATATCTCATCCATTTTGCACTGGTATTACATTTTCTAACAGAGATATTGCTGGTATATATTATAAATGCTTGCTGGTATCAAAGGTACCAAATTGTAGTTAGGCATATTGCATATATCTTGCAGGTTAGTTCTACTACCAGCATATTGAATAAAATAAAACCTGCTATAATCAGGTTGTACAATAGTTTAGACGTTGAGAGTTATGAATCATATTCCTTAAAACTAGCAAAAGCTTTTAAATCTGCAGAGCCTACAAACTCAAACTTCTTTTACTCTTGCAAAAAGTTTTGGATGCATAACTCATTTGTTTCCCAAGCACCAACAATAACTAATCACTATATAATACATAGACTGGTTTGTTTCCTATATCCTTCATTTTGCATTGGTAATTTTGTTTGAATCTTTTATCATTATCATTTTCCTTGTATCATTTTCATATATATATGGATTCCCAATTCTCAGAGTTTCTTGATTTTTCCACACAAGAGTCTCAATATGAAATTGGTGAGGAGGTGTCTCAAACAACTAGTAAAAGGGCTCCAAGAGGTTCTGGCTTTAATCCGGAGGAAGATAAACTACTTATTAGTGTAAGGTTGAATATTGGTATGGACCCAGTTATAGGCAATGAGCAAAAGTCTAAGACCTTTTAAGGTAAGATTACAGATTATTACCATCAATACAAAACCTTTGATTATGATCATTCACAACAAATGCTGAGCCAAAGGTGGGGGAAAATACAGAAGGAGGTCAACAAATTTTCAGGATGTTTTGCAACCATAAGGAGAAGAATTGAAAGTGAGAAAACCGAACCGGACAAGGTAAGCTTTGTGATTCCTTGGCTGAATACTAACTTTGGTCATTTTGATCACCTGGAACTCATATAGGAGCTAATTTTTTTTCTCTGTTCAAATTGCATATGCAAGGAGCTTGTAAGAAGAACAAGAAAAAAAACAGTTCACTCTTGATCATGCTTGGGTTATCTTGAGGCACCAACCAAAATGGATTCAAACAATTCAAGAGGTTGACGCCAAGACAAGTAAGAAAATATCAAAACCTTCTACAACTAATACATCTTTATCTTCAACTACAAGCACTCACATAGATATCGATGAAGACATGGATACTTGCTTTGTAGTGCCTAGACCACCAGGAAGGAAAGCTGAAAAAAGAAAGTTAAAAGAAACAGATCAACTAGCAAAAAATCAAAAATTACAAGTACAAGAAAAAGAAAAAAAAAAGATGAAAAGAAACTAGAAATTATGAAGGAGAAAGTTGAGGTTGATAAAGAAAAATTGCGAGTTAGAAAGTTTGAGCCAGAGTTGAGGGTTATGTCAATGGATACTTTTGTTATGGATGATGAGGAAAGGACATACTATTCCAAGTTGCGAATGATACTATTCCAAGTTAAGAATGAAAATTTTGCAATGCAACATATAAAGTTTATCTATTGTGTAGGTATCTGGTTTGCTTACAGCAGCTGTTTTCCCAAGACTCTGTTTAATTTTGTTTTTGATGGTGAACGTTAGTTGTGTTACTTTCTATTTCATGTTATTGTTGTAAGACTAGCTATGTTGGTTTTAGTTGATGGTGAACGTTAGTTGTGTTGCTGGTTTGTTTACTAGTGTTGCTGGTTTGTTTACTATATCTTTCATTTTGCATTGGTGATGTATAACGATATGACCAGCAATGTATAACAACAATGTATTACAACAACTCAGATCAATTCATTTGTTGTTTTAACTTTTTACTGTCTAAATAAATATTTTTAACTTCTTGGTAAATATTCAAATTTGACATCTTCATTGGAAATTGGATTAATCAAATTAATTTCTTGTCATATTTGACATGTCACATGTCAAAATTTAAAATTGACAAAAAAATTTGACCTCCCCACTAGAGAATTAAAACTACCATGGAGAAACATATGAGTTATGGATCCAAAACTTATACTTTTAATTAAAACTACCATGGAGAAACATGATATTCAGAATTTGGAATGGGTAGCATAGAAGATTATGGCTTAGAAAATGAATAGAAATATATTCAAAATAACAAGAGATATAGGTAATAATCTTCAAAACAAATTATTACCCATAGGTTAATAACAAGAGATATAGGTCAATAACAAGATATATAGGAAATAATTTGTTTTCGCTCTGAATCATCTAGCTCCGGCCAGGCATTGCTATTACCATCCTTTAGTAAAGACTCTCTCAAGTCAATATATTAGATATGTGTTACTTTGTAGGTTCCAAAATCTCGATGGTATTGATATTGTTATATAGTATGTCGCTACTGTAGAAACACATATGGATATGAGTTATATTTTTTACGATAGGTATGTCAATCTAAGATTTCAATATTAACTTGCACTGAATTATTTCAAGATAATTGTTCAGAAACTATAATCTCTACGTATATGTGCAAACTAAACATAGACACCCAGTTGCATACTACTTGCAACCTTAAATTAAAATTATACACTTCAATGGATCGATGTTGTGTTAGTATTAAGTAGAAGTTTAGGAATCAAGTGAATGTAATTAACTAGGCTTTAGAGGTAAGGTAAAGTATCTCTAATTCCCTTCTTCATTGGTTCCTTGGCTCTTAGACTACTCGATAGTGTAACTGCAATACCCCTCTTTAGCTAAAATACTAGAAAACCAAGTCACGAGAAATGCCTTGTCCCCAAGTAGCAGAATATAAAGGATAATGCATGCTTCGATATTTGATTAGTTCTAAGTTCTAACATCTACAAAATAAATTTGAAGCATAAATATTGTTTAATATACTTTTTTTTTTTTAAAAATGTTAGATATATGTGTTTCAGTATTATTATATGGATACTTAAACGAAAAAAAAAACTTGAAAGGCATGTAAAAACTGTTAACATGCATCTCTATATGAATTACATGAATAATACAATATAATTTCAAGTTCTATTTATACTAACTATATCTTAAATTTTAGTATCACATGCATGCAATATGTTAGGACATATCAAATGCAATATTATTCAATTAGTGAAAACTTGGATGAGTTGAGAAGACTCCGCCCCAAATTGCAGCATCAAACCAAGGTAAGATTTTATCAATAAATTTTCCACTAAGAGTGACCAATTAGCCCTTCAGTCAGTTACCAAAGATAAAATACAGGTAAGGTTTGAAGTTTGGCTGAAGCTGCTGCATCAACTTAGCTCCAAATCAAGAGTTAGTTTCTTGTTGTTTAGCACAATTTAAGTTTCTTGTTATTCTCTTTCTCTTTGTTTCCTTTTAAATTCTCATGTTTAAGCATATTTACATTTTCCTTATGTTAAGAGACTTTACTCAAATAGTGTTGATAATGGCTAGTTTTCCTCAAGACTTGCAAAGACACTTTTAGTGGATCAACCATCTTTATGCACAAGATCAACCTCTATTTGATTCTTTCAAATAAAACTTACGATTTCCCAATTCAACATGTCTAGGTGAGAGAGAGAGAGAGAGAGAAAGAGAAGCAGTTGCTAAGCAAAAAGTTCGATTGAAGGAATCCCTAGCGTCGAAACCCTGAGAGACTTTTAGACAAGAGCGGTTGTTTTTTTTATATATTTCATGTGTTGTTACACTAACTAGATGCATAGTAATATAAATCTACGTTTTCGTTTTTAGTTTTAGGACTCTTTTGTGATAATCTCGAAAGCTGATGTAGGACGAGATTGTAGTCAATTTCAACAAAAAATCTCGAAAAGAAAGAAACGTCGTCACATTAAGAAGAATGACTTGAATATCGAAAATTGGTATTCAAATAAGCTTCTTTATGATGGTATTAATCATAAATTATTGTTTTGGATTTATCGGGATTCTCGAGCGAAAGATCATGCAGAATTGGGTTTGAGCATATTTTGGCCAGAATGTCCGTTCGGAACGCATAATACCTTTCCAAAATGGGAACGACAAGAACTACAAAACTCACTGATTTAGGGAAAACAATATCATTTTAATAATCCGATTTGGGATTTAGTGCATCTAGAATGATTTTGTATTAAATTAGGATTCCCAGTTTAAGTATTGTTCTTTATGTTTTCTAGTTGATCTAGGTTCATGTTTTGTGTCCTATATATAAAACACCTCCTAGCTTGTAAGTAGAATCTTTGTTTAAAATTAAACACAAATATTAGAGAATTTATTTTTTTATTTTCTGGTAAACTCCAGAATTATCTTCTAGCTTTGCCTATGTTATCCCTATTTTGCTAGTGAAATTCTAGCATATCTCGTTAGGTTTTCGACATTTGACGAAACCTTATTTCTACTGTGATACGCTTCACTACTAGAAAAGGGGTTATAGCCGACGACGCCATCTCGTCGGCCGTTTCCATTAAATCGTCGGCTATAGTCATAGCCGACGAAGTATCGTCGGCTATTCCCTCATCGGGAATGCCCCGTCGGCTATAGTATAGCAGACGACACTGAGGGTAAGTCGTCGACTTATAAACCACGAAGTATAGCTGACGAACAAAGCGTCGTCGGCTATGCCTTGACTTATAGCCGACGACGCCTGAAGTATAGCTGACGACGCTATCGTCGGCAATGTTCTCATAATAGCCGACGACGCTATCGTCGGCTATAAGTCGAGGCATAGCCGACGAATTAATTCGTCAGCTATAACCTTCGCCGGCACCAGAAACGGCTTATTTTTGGCCGAAGTCGGGAGGTTATAGCCGACGAAATATGATCCATTTCGTCGGCTATAACCCCTAAATATTTAAAAAAAAATTAAAAATTTTGTTCGGGCCCAATTCCACTTCGTCTTCGGTTTGGCTGCAGAAAATCCACAAACAAACATCCAAATAGCCAACAAATATCCACATCAATCCATCCGTAATATCCTACTGTACAAACCCCCTAACTAGCCATCTACGTACACTACTATCTACTCATCACCCCCTAAACGCGTAGCGTCGTCGACGGGATCGTTCGAGTTCTGGTGGCTACCGCTACCCTGATCGCCTAGCGTACTCCGATGCGGGGGGGGGGGGGGGGGGAGTGGGGACGACGAAATCGGGCATCTGTGGCGGAGGCGGGGGCTCCTCTCCAGCTCGCTGGGCCTCCCAAGATTGCCGCATCCATCGGTACATCTCCGCCACGGCCGCGTTGCTGGCCAGCTGCACCGAAGCCTGCTGCTGGAGCGCCTCCACCGCCCTCGCCAACTCCGCCTGCGTCCTCTGCAGCTGTGTCTGCAAGTCTCTGCTCGTCGAAGCCGCACGCTGCGTGCTGGGATTGGCCGGCGTGTACTTCAGAACACCATCTCCCGCCGCGCCTAGGCCTCTCTGGTAGAAGTAGTTGTTGCCAGTCCCTACCGCCGCGTGCATGATCTGAGAGGCCAAGCGTGGCTCAAGGGTGTCGATCGTGGAGGCAAACTCCGCGATCGCCTCGTCGGACGCCCCTTCCCCCAGAGTCTCTCGCGCGATCCCCAAGGTGAGCGCGTCGGTCTCCGCATCTATTCCCGCCTAATTGACAAGAAAATATAATAAACGAATTAATAAAAAAAAAAATATAAATTAATTTAATGAAACACTTTTATTGAAGATGGGCGAATACTTACCACTTGGTCGGGACGGTCCGGATACATCTGCGCATGAATCCACGACAACGGCCTCAGCGGTCGGTCCCTCCGTGCAATCTCTGCCCACTGCCTCCAGGAGCGGGCGCCGCCGTGGTGGGGGTGCTCGTTAATCTTGCGGTTGTCGCTGTTCGTCTTCGAGATTTTCTTTATTATAAGAACGAACATATAAACGCAAATATAAATTAGTAACTAACTTAAAATATTAGTAACTAACCAAAAAAAATTATTAACTAATTTAGTTACTAACTAATTTAATTTAATTAGTAACTACCTAACTAACTAATTTAATTTAGTAACTAACTAACTTACTAACTACCTAATTTAATTTAATTTAATTTAATTTAGTAACGAACTAACTAACTATGTAACTAACTAACTAACTTAATTTAATAACTAACTAACTAATTAATTTAATTTAGTAACTACATAATTTAATTACTAAATAACATTAAAAAGTTATAGACTAGGCTAAATTTTCTTACCGAGACTCTGTCGCTCCCGAAGTAGGCTACCAGCCATAGCCACTCATACTCCCTGTACCGGAACTCGTGGGGGGTTGCACCTCGCCCCAAGCCCTTCTCCACATGGTACGTCCTGTAGTGCGTCGACAGCTCGTTCTTCCACTCGGAGTACCTATATTAACAAAACACAAATGTTAGATATATTCGTACATCTTTAATCGTCTTCAATCTAACTCGAATGCTAGTAAAATAACGCGAAACACATAACCTGTTCTTCAGCTGCTCGTCTCTCCACCAGTCCAAGGTAGGATGGACTCTAAACCATTGCTGCAATATTATAAATTAATTAGAAAATATTTTTATATAGTTATAAGGACTCAATTCATAAATGTTTATTTTCTATAATAAAAATACGATTTAACTCACCGACAGTGCATTGTACACTCGCGCCTTGATGTCATCGGGCACAGAGTCCCAGTTGGGCCACAACATTGGGACCCTGTCCCGCACGATCATGCCCGTCGCGTTGATATACTTGGTCGTGGTGTCTCTCCTCTCGATCGGGCGTCCATCCTCACAGGGACCGGGCAGGATCTCCCTGATCCCACCGGCGAGCTCCCTCTCTAGGGTCGACATGTTCGCTGGCCCTCTGGTCCGTCTCGTCCCCGCGGGTTTATTTACGAGGACGCCTGTTTCATAATTAAAATGAATACATGCCTAATAAAAATTCTGTACTAACTAACTAATACCCTAAACCCAACTACGTACATAATTTACTAACTAACTAATTTAATTTAGTAATTAACTAACTAAATAATTTGCTAAATAATTTAATTTAATAACTAACTAGCTAAATTAAATTAATTTACTAAATAATTTAATTCAGTAACTAGATTAACTAGCTAAATTCTTTAATTTACTAACTAATTTAAATTACTAACTAACTAACACATTTAATTTACTAACTAACTAACTAATTTAATTTAATAACTAACTAACGACCTAACTAATTTAATTTACTAACTAATTATGAACTAAGCTTCGACGTAGTTAAATAATTAATTAAACAATCTAAATAATTAATTAAACTAACTAATTACCTGCGTCGTTGTACTGTTTGTCCTTCTCACGAACACACCACAGGCCGCGGCAGTCCTCTGAGTCGAATGACCTGTGGACGTAGGCCTCCTCCCAGGGAATCTCGTGCGGCCGGTCGTGCCTCCAAATCTGCCTCCCCCTAACGTCGTACTCGGGGATGGCAGGGAGGAAGTTGACCATGTACATCCCCGATGGCGGAGACATCCGGGGCGTGGACCCTGAGAGCCTGATCCCCCTGACGGTGGGCCCTGTCGCTGTGGGGGGACAGGGAGCATCTCTAGAGGGTCCTGATCGGCGCGCGGTGGGGTCGGCTGCCGATCCTGGAACAGCGCTGAAGTGCAGTGGGGTCTGGAGGGTGCGGCTGTGCGTCCTCCTCTGCCGCTCGAGATTGGGCCCGCTCCCGTTGACTCATACGATGATCCCCCACGTGTATCGGTCGGGGTCAATCCCATCAACGTCTCCTCGCGCCTGTTCAGTGGCCGGCGTAGGCCCCGACGACCGCTGGATCCGCCCCCCCCCACGGCTGTGTCCTGCCTGAGCTTCGGGGTCGCTCTCGGTCGGTCTGGCAATCCATCGGTCTACAGCGCGGCGGTTTTCTGCACAATTAGTATATAAATTCCATAAATTTCACAAAAATTCCACAAAAAAATAAAAAACTTCATTAAATATATATATACCTAATTATATATATACCTAAATATATTTATACCTAATTATATATATATATATATTCCGAAATATATATATATATATTCCGAAATATATATATATATATATATATCCTCATAAAAATTCCACAAAATTCCACAAAATTAACAAAAATTCCACAAAATTCCATAAATTTCACAAAAATTCCACAAAAAAATAAAAAACTTCATTAAATATATATATACCTAATTATATATATACCTAAATATATTTATACCTAATTATATATATATATATTCTGAAATATATATATATAGATATATATATATATCCTCCTAAAAATTCTTGTTAATTCCACAAAATAAAAAAAAAATCCACAAAATTCCATAAATTTCACAAAAAAATAAAAAACTTCATTAAATATATATATACCTAATTCTATATATACCTAAATATATTTATACCTAATTATATATATATATATATATATATATATATATATATATATCCTCCTAAAAATTCCACAAAATTCCACAAAATTAACAAAAATTCCATAAATTTCACAAAAACCCTAAATTTCACAAAAACCCTAAATTCCACAAAATTACAAAATTCCACAAAATTAACAAAAACCCTAAATGAGGGAGACCGGGACTACCTGACATGGTGGTGCGACGGGGACGAGGTCCGGTGGTGCGGTGCGGCGGCGACGGCGGCTAGGGGCGGCTGCGTTCGGATCGAGTTCGGGTCGGGGAGGGGTCGGGAAGGACAGGGAGGGGGCGGGGAGGGGTCGGGTAGGGACGGGGAGGGTCGGTCGGCGTCGGGGAGGGGAGGGTCGGTGGTGGTCGGTCGGCGTCGGGGAGGGGCGGGCGGCGATTAGGGATTTAGGGGAGAATGCAGAAAATGAGGGAGGCGCCCTCTGTTTTGGTTTAAATCGAAGGACTATAGCCGACGATGTCAATTTTAATTCGTCGGCTATACTATAGCCGACGAAATTCGTCGGCTATACTCTGACCCTAAATCCGGACCGGGCCGAAGTTGGGCTTTGCGGGCCGAGGTACGGGGGGCGGGCCGGTTATAGCCGACGAATTTATCGATTTCGTCGCCTATAGTATGAATGTCGTCGTCTATACCGTTAATATCGTCGGCTATACTTCACGCGCTCAGCAGCCGTCAGATCTCCCCCATCCAACGGCGGGCGGATCGCAAGAGTTTAGCCGACGAAGTTAAATATTTCGTCGGCTATTCCTTGGTCAAACAGCAAAGTCAAACCTCTAAACGCTTAATTTAAAACGGCAATTGGCCCGTCTAAATGACGTTTTTTTGCCTGACCTTCAACAGAGAATAGTTTCAAATCGATGCGACGCAACTAATCGTAAAAAAAATTTCCTCAAAATATTGACCGACCGTCAGGCTACCCATAGGAAAACGGAAGTAAAAAACAGCTAACCGCAACATTCGGCACACAGATTTTGTCGGAATCTTCTCATTTTTCAACCGTAGACGTATTTCAATATTTCGGTCATATCTTATTTCACGACACATTTGCATTTGAAGAGTGTACGTATAGTAACTATTTGAAACTATACATTCACTTAAACACTTAGTAAACAAGTTAAGGAACATTAGTGCATATGTTACGATTTTGAATCTAAAAGTTTGGAAAATCTATTCCAACCGTCAGATATCACCGTTAAGATGAAATACATGTATGAAAAAAAATCCAACTACATCTGACAACGTTAAAGGCTCGATTGGGACGGTCAAACTGCAAAGTCAAACCTCTAAACGCTTTAAAACGGCAATTGGCCCGTCTAAATGACGTTTTTTGGCCTGACCTTCAACAGAGAATAGTTTCAAATCGATGCGACGCAACTAATCGTAAAAAAATTTTCCTCAAAATATTTACCGACCGTCAGGCTACCCATAGGAAAACGGAAGTAAAAAACAGCTAACCGCAACATTCGGCACACAGATTTTGTCGGAATCTTCTCATTTTTCAACCGTAGACGTATTTCAATATTTCGGTCATATCTTATTTCACGACACATTTGCATTTGAAGGATGAAGATTGGGTTTCGGTCAATATACTTTAGCCGACGAAATGCAAGTCGTCGGCTAAAGTATAGCCGACGAATTGGAAGTCGTCACCTATACTTTAGCCGACGACCTTCAACGTTTGGTCGTTAGCCGACGACTTGCATATTAAATTACCAGAATGGGCATTATAGCCGACGAAGTATGGTCCATTTCGTCTGCTATAATGCTGATCTTTCTGAAAATTTGCCATTTAGGGCCTGAAAATTGCCTATTTCACCTGATAAATTCCTGAGCATCGCACAAACAATTCAATACAATTTCCCATAACCTCCGAAAACGGTAATTCAGGACAAAAAATGTATTCATACATGCATGCACCATCGTACACAAATACATACATAGTATACTAAGGATGATAATCAGAATCATCCTCATCACTTGAGTCAGACGTAGTATATTAGTTAATATCTGGAAACCGGTGCTCGTACTCGTCGTCTGAGTCATCGTCTGCCTGAGATAGACGATTCGGATTAACATCATACATGGGCACCTGACCCCTAGGAAGTCGAACCACTCTGCCCGGCATCACATTATTATCGCGAATGGTGGAGGATTCCGGAATGTCGACGGCGTCCGGCTTTTGGTATGCGGTCGCTTCTTGACACTCTGTGCTCACACCAAGTATGGTAGCACTGTATATGTCTCGCTGAGACACATGGTTAACTACCTTCCACGTGCCTTTGTTCAATGGATCATCAAGATAAAAGACCTTTTTGGCCGCTGTGGCGAAAACAAAGGGGTCATCTTCATACACACTAGTGGCGGTATTCACCGAAAGTATGCCGTACTGATCGATCCTTATGCGGTGCGGCCTAGTATCAAACCATCGACACTTGAACAAGTGGACTTTCATGCGGTTCCCATATATGAGTTCAACAACTGACTGTAGGACACCGTAATAATCCACGCCCCCCTCTGCACCATCGACCATCACCCCACAATTCTGTGTTTTGCGTTCCCCGTCTCTAGCTTCACATATATACTTAACGCCGTTGACATCACACATTGGGCGGACTGTGGAAGATATCGGCTTCATCGACAACAGCCTCAATTCCTCTGAGTAATTTCTATGACCACCCTTCGCAGCCACTTGCATCAGCTGAAAAATATAACTCAAATCACTTGGTGTGTTCATGATTAAAGAATAGGGAACTGTAAAAGAAAGCCATCTAATATATATATTTATACACTTACCCATTGTGGAAAATAGTCTGCAAACGTCGTGTTGTGGTACTCGACATCACCGCCAACTTCCTTGCAGTTAAGATGGGTTCGTTTCCAATATTGTACCTCCGGACAGTTTATTAGAACCCACCAGTGGGCAATCCCTACCTCATGGTCAGGCAACTTGTCCACACCCTTCTTCTTGAAGCTTCCGTATGGTACAACATCGTTGGCGACAATAGATAGGTTGAACTCGGGGTCATCTCGACTTGGATGTTGTGGGGGGTCCTCCATCGCTCCCAAGTACAACTTGGCGTACGTTACACACTCATGCGCAATGTAAGCTTCAGCAATACACCCCTCAGGCGCAGATTTATTGTGCACATATTTCTTGTAGTCTCCAAGTTGTCTGCAAGGTTAACAAGTGCATGTTAAGAGCCTGCAACTTTTATTTAAAAACATGTATAAATCAAATTTAGGAATAACATATACCTTTCGATGGGATACATCCAAGTGTAGTGTACGGGATCGGTAAGCAACAATTGTTGGGGAAGATGGATCATCAGGTGAGGCATGATGTCAAAGAAGTTTGGGGGAAATATCCTCTCGAACTTGCACAAGATAAAAACGATTTCCTCATGCATTCTCATGAGGTCTGATTTTCTAACTTCTCTAGCGCATAACTTCTGGAAGAATCTTGACAACGCCACCAACGGCTCAACCACTTCATCCTCCAAGTACGCTCGAATGAAAATAGGGAAGAGGCGTTGAAGCAGTACATGGCAGTCGTGACTCTTCAATCCGTACATCTTGTTGTCTCGGTAGTTAACACACTTGCTTATGTTACCCACATAACCATAAGGATACCTGCATAGCCATTAACAACAATTAGATTTCATGCATATATAGTCGTCCACGGAGGATCTCATTCTTTAGGAAATACATGCCTAATAAAAAGTTACCTGACATTACTCATCCATCCAAAGATTTCATGTTTCTGGTCCCTGGTGACGGTGTAAGGAGCTTGGGGCATTTTGCTCCTGCCCTCTCTCAACCACAAATGGTCCCGCAGTCCCATATTTCTCAGATCAACGCGTGCCTTGGGGGTGTCTTTTGTTTTCTTCTCCCAATTCAAAACTGTGCCAACCACGGCTTCACACACGTTCTTCTCTATATGCATGACATCCAGGTAGTATCTGATAGCCAACCTGGCCCAATAAGGAAGTTCCCAGAAGATGCTCTTGTGTGACCAGAACCTATACCGATCGGGCCTCTCTGGAATCGTGCGCAACACATCGGGATGATTGCTAAGCGGACCAAAGTCATACTCATTCAACACTGCCAATATTTCCTCCCCTGTCCATCGCTCCGGTGCCCAGCCCCTTTCTTCAGTCCCATCAAAAGCCTGTGCATCGTCCCTAAATGGATGGTCATGCGGAAGCCAACAACGGTGACGCATCTGGACAATCTTGCTGCAATGAGGACTGGAGCAATCAACAGTCATGCACTCTGAACAAGCCCTGTAACCCCTGGTGACGCTGCCCGACAACATACCCCTCCCAGGAAAGTCACTGATCGTGCCAACAACGGTGACGCATCTGGACAATCTTGCTGCAATGAGGACTGGAGCAATCAACAGTCATGCACTCTGAACAAGCCCTGTAACCCCTGGTGACGCTGCCCGACAACATACCCCTCCCAGGAAAGTCACTGATCGTGCCAACAAGCATGGCACGCATCCGGAACATCTCATTTTTGAACCGGTCGTAGACCAGGTGGCCTTTCAGACTCAAGTACCGAAGCTCCTCAATTACGGGTCTCAAATACACATCGAGACACTTTCCCGGATAACCTGGGCCTGAAATCAACAATGTGAGCATGTTATATTCCTTCTTCATGCACATCCACGGTGGAAGGTTGTACGGAATCAAAATAACTGGCCACACACTGTACTGAAGCTCTTTCTTGCCAAAAGGGTTGAAACCGTCGGATGATAGCCCTAGCCAAACATTTCGAACCTCTGATGCAAATTCAGGAAACTCCAACACATTCTTCTTCCAAGCCTCTCCGTCGGCGGGATGTCTAAGGGTGTCATCGTCAGGCACATTCCTCTCAGCCCACCATCTCATAGCTTCGGCCGTGAAAGCACACATGAACAACCGCTCAAGCCTATCAATCAGCGGGAAGTACCGAAGTATCTTCACAGCTTTCTTGTTCCCTTTAGGAGTGAACTTATACCGCTCTGTATTGCATACTGGGCAGTATTCAAGATCTGCAAGTCCTTCCCCGTAAAACAGAACGCAATCGTATCTGCATGCATGAATCTTGATGTAGGAAAGGCCGAGATCTTTAAGGATATGTCGCACCTTATGATGACTGGTAGGAAGCCGATGTCCGGGGGGCATCGCCCCACCCCATAACTTCAGCCAATCATCAACCGATTTGACAGTGCCTTTGTTCTCCGTTTTGATCTTCATCACTCCCATGACAGATTCAAGGACAGTCTTACTGCATCCGGGGTACAACGGAGTCTGTTGCAATGCGATCAGGTTGTTGTACTTTTCCATACCACTTGTGTTGACCGGTGATCGGGGTAATGGCTCGAGTGGCTCAATATCAGCGAAACACTCCATCTCCGGAGGAGGGAGTTGCACATCGGGTGCTTCATCAAAGACACCGCTCTCACGAGGAAACATATCGTTGATCAAGTTCGTTGTTGGATCATTGGACGAACTCCCTCTCTCGGCAAATTGTCCATGATCATGAGGACCCGCAAACTCTGGTTCACCGTGATAAATCCAATTAGTGTATAGGACCCAAAATCCATATCTAGCCAGGTGTTGCTCCACTTTCTCTATGGAAAAACGTTGTCGTGGGCTGGCACACTTGCACTTTTTACACGGGCAATAATGAAGTGTAGTGTCTCCACAGTTAGCCATCACAAATTCCAGGAAACTCCTAACTCCATCATGATACGCCTGATCCCATCTTCCAAGGGTAATCCACCTCTTGTCCATCCTGTAAATTCAATAAATAAATATAACTACATATAGATATGTATATATGCACGTACTACGTACGTACGTACTAATTAATTAAAAAATTCATCATTACATATATATATATATATATATATATATATATATATATATATACACATCCCTAAATTAATTAAAACATCGTCAATCTCCCTAATTAATTATACACAATATATTTTTTATATATACCAACAATATATTTTTAATTTTAATTAAATTAATTAATATATATATATATACATTTTTCATCAAATTCATCTAAAATCACCTCTAAATCAACAATCAATCACTAATCTTCAACAAAACTTCAATTCTATCTAACCAACATATCAACCCATTAATAATCTCATCTCAACACATATATATATATATCAAATTAATCACACATTTATTCTAATTAAACTCTAAATTAACACACCTCTGCATATAACCAACTATATAAATCAACACACACAGCAATATACGTACCTTTCAAGCTTATGGCCGAGGTTTTGGACGATTTCAGAGCGTTTTCGAAATGTTTTGAAAAAATTTCGACGAATGAGCTCGCTGCTGCAGAATAGATCTGATATAAGGGTTATAGCCGACGAAGACCCTCCTCGTCGGCTATAACCAAAAACTTTTCGTCGGCTATAGTTATAGCCGACGACGTCAAGTAATAGCCGACGACTCGTCGGCTATAATATTATAGCCGACGATGTGGCCGACGAAATAGTAATTCGTCGGCTATAACCACTTATAGCCGACGAAGTACTCTTTCGTCGGCCGTTTTTTTTCATATCGTCGGCTATAATGCCTTTTCTGGTAGTGCTTCCGTATCAAAAGCCATGAGATAGAGTTATAATTTTTTACAAAATAACTTTAAACGACTAAATTAACGAAACTAGCAAATATTTATGTCCCTACATGTGAATCTAGTTAGCATTGTTCTTTGGGTTCATATTAAGAATTTTTTTTTTTTTTAAAAAAAACTTCGTAATCATTCGATTTTAAGTGTTTTGAATGCTCTTGATTGATTAGAAACGTGATGTGGCAAATGACATGAAAATAAGTATATATATTTTCTAAGAGGTTCTGAAAATAAGATCTGATAGAAGTATTATGAACTGTACATCGCTATTGATGGGCTCTTGGAGATTTAGAATTTAGGCGAATGGATGAATGAGATATAGAGATCGGGGGAATGAGAAATTTGGTTAAAGGGGTAGAAAATCTACAAAGAATGGTACACCATCCAGTTACTCGATTGGATTGATATGGACAAATTGGGGTTTTAAGGTTCAAACAAATGGCATGGGATAGGTTTTGGGTTTGACTGGTGAGAGAAGGAAGACAAGAGAGATGGAATAAATGTGGGATAAGTTTAATTAGGACAGTCGGGTTTAGTAATTGAAACTTAAAATTTTGACCCAAAAATTTAAATTGGCGCAAAAAAATAAAAATAAAATGAGCTACCGCCAATTTTTTTTTTTTGAGATTTTGGAATGGATTGGTTATGGTAAATGTAGCGTGGAGAAATTTAAGCGATGACTCTCATCATCCACCGTAAAATGTTCGTTTTTATGCCACGGAGTTGTTTGGCCGTCGCAAATACTTCCCTCTTTTGCTACGGCGTAAGTTTGCTGTCATAAATCTTTGCCACCCCCAATTTGCCATAGCAAATGTATGATTGTTCGCGACAACATATGCACGTCAAAGCAAACAGCAGTAGCCAATAATCTTATTTTTTGTAGTGACACCAAAACCACCAATGATTCTGTATCAAATTTCTCAGATAAATAAAACAATTGAATGGATTATAATCCGGAATGAGCACTCTAACAAATTAAATTCACCGTCCTTTAAAATCTGAGTCAAAAAACAAGATAATCGGATTGATCATAACACAATTCCATAAATATAGATAGTTAGAGATATTTTGACAAGTAATAGGAGGTACACTTAGATTTTTTAGTTGAAAAATATAGCAAACTACATATAAGTCCTAGAAAAATATTAGAATCACAAATAAGAACATGACTTTTGGTGTTGAAATTATAAGGACATATCTTTACACATAAGGACAATTTATTCTATCTCTGCATCCTATCTGTCAAAAGTTAATTTACCAAAATAACCCCTTACACATATTAAATTATCATAAAGATTGAAACTTCTCTTTTAAGAATTTTAGCGTATGTAGTAGTAGGTTTTTAGTGGTTCAAATAATGTAGTAGCAGGTGTTAATTGGATCACCTAGCATAGTAGCAGGTTTTCATTGGATTACCTAGCGTAGTAGCAGGTTTTTAGTGGATTATCCATCATAATAGCAGTGATTGCTATTAAATAAAGTAGCAGGTTTTTACTCATCTAACATATTAGCACCGATCTCCAATAAATGCAATAGCAGGTTTTTTAGTGAATACAGTAACAACGAGTTTCAGTAAGTACAATAGTAGTTTTATCGGTAGCTCAACTAGGTAGTAGCAGCGAGTGTCAGTAAATACAATAGCAAGTTTATCAATAGCTTAGCTAAGTAGTAGCATCGAGTTCCATTAAATGCAGTAGCATGTTTATAAGTGGCTCAGGTAGGTAGTAGCAACGAGTTCTAGTAAATATAAGTGGACTTCAAACAGCCGTGATTATATACTCTAAACATTCATCTTACAAAGCACCAAACAAAATATCACATAACAACCAAAATTCAACTTATCATAGTCAAGTCTATTCTATTTATGAAACAAATATAACTTTTATATTTCAAGAGCATTCTGAGTTTTTTCCCATAGGAGAAAAAAGAAGAAGAGCAATGTGGGTTAAATGAAGTTTGGAACCTCCCTCAAGCAAAACCATCAAGTCTCCCTCATTGATGTTCTCTCTCTTCAATCTGAAGCAGAAGAGCTGCTTTTAGAGTGAGAGTTCGCCATCGGCAACAACTTCGATGATCTTAAGTCTCATGGGTTGTGACAACGGTAGGCATTGGTCGTCGGCAGAGGTTGTTTTGGGTTGAGAGAGAGAGAGAGAGAGAGAGAGAGAGAGAGAGAGAGAGAGAGAGAGAGAGAGGTGAGAAGAAATGGAGGTTTACATAGCGGTTTTAGCGGTGCAATTAGAACCCTTCATATATTTTTCTCACCAAAAACCAATATAGACATTTTTTTCAACATACACAGAAGTATTTATACAACCTTGAATGTTAGGAAAATAATGATGCAACAAACTTATACAGATTCATCATGAAGATTAGAACTATGAAGTATTCTCAAATCTGACTATATAAACACCCCAATTTTGAGCAACTAGGCGTGTCGTATAATGTTTTATGAAACTGTTTTTAGCAATACAATTAAAAAAATGAAAACGAGAGACTGAATTGCAAGTTTTTAAAATATAAAAAAAGCATCCGCAACCACCACAACACCACGCTTATTTTATTATTAGATTTCTTTTGCTACTAACGAATACAAATTAACGAAATTAAAATCGAGAAAGATCTAAACAATCGTTGTTACAAGTCAAAAAGAAAATAAGTAAAATTATCAGAGTTGAACTTGTTGAATGGTACCTTTTTTCTTTCTATAAATTTTTTACAAATAACTCACACACCTTTATATATGTCAGTGAGGTTTTAAACACATAACTTCAACGTTATCAAATAAACTACTTAACCAACTAAACTATAGCTCACTGACAAAAAATTAGAAAAGATTTATCAACGACGTAAGTGTACCATGATTTGTCCAAATACTAGCTTTTTATTATTTTCTTTATCATATACAAAATGAATGACCGTTTCTCTAAAGAATAAGGCAGTATGTATGTTTATCAAATTAGTCCAGCATACCAAATTCAAAACAAGGGAGGAATTCACTTTTAGTTCTATCCATAGGATGTGCGTGTTTGGTATCTAGAACTACGTAGACCTCTTTATTTCTGAAAACTGTCTTGAACTCATGTGGGTTGTATTAAATTGTACTACAATAGATCCATGTTTGGTGTCACACGAGATTAGAGAATAATATGCTTCTAAGGATCACCGATCTGAATACCCCCAATGATACCATCTAAGGAGGCCAAAATGAAAACAAGGTATTATGTAAACTCAATCATTTTTGTACCCAGTGTCACCAAATATGGTATTAACTAGACTAGACTCCTTATTTAGCACAGTGCTAATTAGTCTCAAACAAGTGTTTCCAATCTTCCAAGTCATTCTTAATTCAATAGGCTTGATAATTGCCGCTAGGAATGCCTATATTTACCGGACAAGCACCAACAAAATGTCCTCAAGTCATATTCAAACACTTTGATCTATACAATGGACCAAATCTGCCCAACACCAACCATACTAGACCAACACTTTGATCCTTTAAAATTAATAGTTTCAAACGTAAACGGAAGACTTTTAACTGCTGTTATAGTTGTTGCTCCTTTGTCAAAACTCGAACAGACGTTCTGTCCCGACCTCCCTTCCATGCTTCTTCTCCTTCTCCCTCTCTTCTCCTTCTTCTTCTTCTTCTCTTCAGAGAGAAAGAGCGAGAGATGCCATTGAAGCCCTTCAACTCTGTCAGCATCGCCTTCATGTTGGGTGGCGCATTCCTCCTCCTCTTTCTCTGTAGCTTCCTCGAATTCCCATCTCTCTCATCCACCTCACTAATCCCCCAACAACAACAAATCGACCACCACCACCCCTCTCTCTCTCTCACCAACTCTGCTCCTGACCCATTCACCAATCTCATTTCCTCCTTCAGAAAATGGGACTCACATGTGGGTTGTCCTCGTTTCGCAGAAAAGCACAAGTCTTTGACTACCCAAAACGTGTCTTCTTCTTCTCTGCAGAAACCATCTGAGTGTGGGGAGAAGAAGAAGACCCAGATGGAGCATGTCAGCGTTTTGGTCAAAGGGTGGACTTGGATTCCTGATAATCTGGATAATTTGTATTCGTGTGCTTGTGGGCTGAGCTGTTTGTGGACTAAATCGGCTGTTCTTGCTGACAAGCCTGATGCTTTGTTGTTTGAAACTACTACTCCTCCGTCCCAGGTACTCTCTAAAGTTTCTGCCTTTGTTTTTCAAGATGTGATCTTTCATGTTTTATCGATGGTTTAGTTTGGTGTTGTTCTTGTGATCATGAATATTGAAGTAAAATGCAGCAAAATGGTGTTTATGATTTGGGGTTGTAAGCCAATTTAAATTGATTTCGATGGTTGTTTTGGTCAGTTAAGAGTAATAAGCATGCTGGTTTACCATAGATCTAGTACTTTGGCTTACATGTTGGTACAATTCAATTGCGGCATTAGTGTAATCTTATGTATGTAAGGAATTTGTTCTCACTAGGTCTCTAGCTATTCAGATGCTTTTGGTCCATGCTTTTTACTTGATTAGTATCTTTATGAAAGTCTTCAGGACATTGAGTCGGTGTGCCTTGATATTGTGCAAAGTTTAGCCATCAGAAAGGATAAAGGGTAATAGAACTCCAGTTTATATACTTGTAGGGAAGGGTAATAGAACAGTGCTTCTTTTGCGTGAGCACCTTGCAGTGACATACATCACGTAGAATCCTGAGAGTGCCCATGGCAAAAATTTAAAGTAATCAAGAATCTCCAATTGCTTCTGACAATGCAGACAAAGTATACTAGCAGTTTAAGCTTCTAGCAAACAAAGGTCATTGAGTTTTATAAACCTTCCATCAGTGTTATTGGCTGAATCGACTAGGATATTTTTCCATTGAGGGCTGCCTCATAGAAAACTATGATTGATGAGGAGCGTAACCTAAAAGGAATGAAGCAAGAGAGAGCTTGTACATCCTAGGTGACTTTTCTCACTTGATTGATTTGTCTTTGCACCTTTTGCAAGACTTATAGAGAGGGGACTGCAGGCCTATCCCTTTTCCATGTGGAAGGCGGCTAACAAATCGATAATTATAATCATGCTTGGTCAAGATTAGATGGGTATTGGTTTTGGAAGGCTTTTGTTGGAAGCTTCCTTTCTCTTCTCTTTTCTACTCTCTTAAGTTCTCTTGCAGCATGCAGCTTATTTCCTTTTGCTTTTCTTCTATGAGAATCCAACATTAGGAGTCGTTTGTTGGAAATGTGATTATGATTCTGTTTAGTCCCTTTGTACTAGTTAGTATCTGAACCACATTAGGGGACCTGATGCTAACACAGCCTCTAGTTGGCAAGTTGTTCATTTGCTGGTGTGCATAAGAGCAAAAAATGGCATTAATGAATCTGTATCACCGAGAGTGTGTGGGTGAGTCGTCGTTGCCCTCTAATTGTGGGTGATTGTGCTTTAGCCATCTGTTAGAAAACATTCAAATACTTTCTAATTCCTAAATTTGTCCCGGCAGTATTTGATACATCATAAGATACTGCAATAGAGCTGTAGCTCTTTGTTTACTATCTTGATGCACTTGCACTCTCCTTATATCCTGAGGTAATCCTTCAAGAGGTTGTGGCAGCAATTCCAAGTACCAAGGACCTATGCAACTGGTCATGACAGTGCTGTAATGATCAATCCAGCAGTTTAAGAAATGGATTCTTAAATTTGACGAACCTTTCATCCGTTTTCTCCCCATTAATGCACTTGGAGAAGTAGGGTAATCCTCTTACTTTGTCTCTGAAAAGTAATGCCAGCGCACAAGGAAAGAACCAGTAAAGAGCTTGTATCAGTATAGGACTTTATCATTGTTTCATATCTCTCTCGGAACCTTGCTTCACTCTTATAGTCAATTGCAGTTTGATCAGTTGCCCATGAGTCTCTATGGACTTATTGCTGAGTATTTGATTGGTGATGAATTAATTGTGGCTCCAGATCTCATATTACTTAATGAGTTCAGGACGTAATCAAAGGGATCAAAGTAGCATTTTAATACTGTATATAGTTAGTCTATATATACTGATAGAAGAGTAGTTTATCTCAACCCCACTTAGCTAAATCTACTTTGCCTGAACTATCTTGATCAAATATAACCAATTGACCAAGAGCTCTTCTGAATGGATTCCATACAGTACAGTCATGAACCCAATCACATCAATCATTGTGACAGATTGGATTTCTACAGTCACATCCATCTTCATGTTCATCTGATCTTTTATGTAGACAAGAATTTCTGTCCTATCATTCATTATTAGAGTATATACATTCTTTTAGTGTTTACCTTCAAATAAGTGGACCAAATTTTAATATGATTGTCATATAAATTGGCCATAGTGATGTAATATCAACACATTTGCCATCTTCTTTTTCTCCTTTGCCATCTTCTTTTTCTTCCTTGTCGATATCATTTACAGCATTTCTAGTTCGGTGCTATGAGTGGAACTCAGATCTCAACCTCATTGAACTGCTGGCCAGAATCTCATTGACTATATGTTTGTGTTTAACTCATACTTCATTGCATAGTGTTCTCTCTTTCTTCTCTTTCCAGTTAGTTTTAATTGTATTTTTACTTTGGTGCTGTGTCACCCACAATAAAGAGTTGTTGATCTCAACATTCAACCAAACAAAAACAAAATATGTGAAAGTCTTTAGATCCCAGTATGTAAGAAGTCAAAGTTATGATGCAATATCCTTTTATAGAATAATAAGCAATGAGCATTAAGAGTTTTTCCCTATTTGTGGACAAGATGTAGACTGTCACAGTGTGAGTGATTTCAGTATAGTAGAAGGGCATCGTCTCATCACCAAGAGAACCTACACATTAGGCTTTGGGTCAAACTAGACTAGGGAATAGTGTAACACACACCAAAGTGTTCTGGAATGCTATATTTGGGTCGGATCTGTAATAGGTTGACACATTCTCTTAGTGGGTCTGATCAATTCAGTGTCCATAAGCTAAACACATTAGTGACACTCCGAATTTATGGCTGGAGTATGATTTGTCAGGTAAATGGTTGTGGTGTTCCTCCTTGTACATGTTTCTATGCAGTGCACAATTATTAGGAGCACGTATATTATGAAGTGCAGTCCTCGTTATGAGTAACTGCTTTCTTAATTGGTGGCTCATGGAAAACTCAACAGCTGTGTTATGCAGCAAATGGAAGAGCTCATACTAAATTAACCTTGATGTTTGGTGTTTTGAAAAGTGACAGGCTAGTCTTAACTAGTTTAGTGGGAGTCTGTTTGGAAAGGTGAAAGAGCCCTGAGAAGTGATCTTCCTTGGGAATTATACCGTCATGACTCTCTTTAGGTGGTTTGATAGGAAATGAAATAGTAATAATTGCTAAGAGTTAGAGGTCTTTTTGCTCTGGGATTAAAGGGATAGGAGTAAGTTCTTTGCTTCTCCATGGACTTGTTGGTATCAAACCATAAACATTTTAGGATGCTCCCTTGACTTTTATTCTTCTTCATTGGTCAGCTTTTCTGGTCAAACAGTATGTTTTCCCTGCCTTTTGGCTCATTTGGCAAGTTCATTGTTGTCCTTGTATTTGGTTGCTGAATGTCATGTCTGTCTTGCTTTTATACCGATTTATGTTTCCGTAAAGCTGCTTGTTTTTTAGTTAGACCAATGAAGGATGTTTTGCTCTTTAATAGGGTAGTTCTCTGCTTTAAGCTGATGGTACAAAATTGTCTTACTGTGTTACTGTGATATTGTGGATAAGAGTGATGGTTTTGGCTTTGAGTGAACCTGAGGTTGTTGGTTGACTTACTTTGGTGTTCTCTGGTAAATAGTGTTCATGCATGTTAATGTATCTGTTTCCCAAGAGAAGTGATTGTAAGAGAATAAGAGACTTACTTCTAAGAAGGAAAAAGAAAAAGAAAAAACAAAACAGAAATTAGAGCATGTCAGATATCTGTATTAGTAGTGCATTGGGCAGTAAAAAGACAAAAGATTAAAAGGACAAAATATAACCCATAAGATGATAGAATAGAAAGAAAAATATATATATAATTATTCATCTGTATTGTGGAAAAAGTATTTAACCTTTTTTCTTTTTCATAGAGATGTCTAGCACCACCAAAATGACTTGCATTTCATTATACCATTATTTGATTTTGCTAATTTTTTTTTCTTCCTCTTAGTTTGGTGTAGTACCCGTTGCTAGGAAATTTTTCTCTCATGCCGTAAATTATTCCGTCTTAAATTTAATCCTAGTCGCTTATGATAATGTACATAGTTGCAACGAATTCAGTATTTGGAGCATGTCTTAATTGTATGCATAGACGGCCCTGGTCAAACAAATGGAGGGTAATCAGTTGACCACCGTGGAGGCATACGCTACAAGTACACGCTCGTTTTCTTCTAATATTGAAGTTGCTTTAGAACATAGAAGGATTGTATGGGAGCAGCCTAACTACATGCCTTACCTAAGTGGCTAAGCATTACCTATGTATACATATACTCCTCTTTACTATCTATTTCATTTCATTTATTGTTTCTTTTGACAGAGACGCCCTGGAGATGCACTTCGTGTGTACATGGATCTTGAGGCTGGCAGGAAGCGATCTGGTGTTGAGGATTTGTATATAAGTTATCATGCCAAAGATGATGTGCAGGCTACCTATGCTGGTGCACTGTTTCACAATGGTCGGAATTATCATGTATCTTCTTTTAAAAACAATGTAAGTAGTTACTTATCTATGGTTTTCATACTTGTCTATCTTCCTTTCATCTTCCCATGCACCACGTACACTGTCAACTTACATATCACTAGTTTTATGACTTAATCTGGGTTCCTCCCTTGTTAAGGATACACTTATCTATTGGTCATCCTCACGTTGTCTGCCTCAAAGAAATAAGCTTGCCAAGAGTCTTCTCAGCTTACTACCACACCATTCATTCGGCAAGTGTTTGAATAATGTTGGTGGTTTGGACATGGCCCTTTCTTTCTACCCCGAGTGTGCCAATGGTGCTGGTGATGGCCCCCAAAAATGGTGGGACCATTTACACTGTGCCATGTCTCATTATAAGTTTGTTTTAGCTATTGAAAACACAATGACGGAGAGTTATGTGACGGAGAAGCTGTTCTATGCTCTAGATTCTGGTGCAGTTCCTATCTACTTTGGTGCCCCTAATGTGTGGGACTTTGTCCCTCCCCATTCTATAATAGATGGCACTAAATTCAGCAACCTGGAGGAATTGGCTTCTTATGTAAAGGCCCTTGCCAATGATCCAGTTGCTTATGCCGAGTACCATGCATGGAGAAGATGCGGCGTGTTGGGCAACTATGTAAAAACTCGTGCACTGAGCCTCGACACCTTGCCTTGCCGACTTTGCGAGGCAGTTGGGAGAAAAGGTGGGAGATATACAAGAGGGTAGTGAAATTTTTGGTCTTTTCTGTCTAATTGGGATTTCTATTTATGCATCCAGTTTTATGGTTGCGTAAATTGTATACAACTCAGAATGATACATGTATAGCGTCCAACCTGATTTAGGGTTATGCTTGATTAATGAAATGACGATGTCTTTCATCAAGGTGCATCGGGAATTATGCGAACCTACTACTTTGCACCTTTTCGCCTTGTTAGCACGACGAAGACCCCAACTTTTACACTCCAAGTGCAGTCTTCTATCTGTCATCGGAGGGAGGTTGATCCACTTTGTGCACACACTCCCCGCTCTGATCTCACTCTTTTCAAGTTCTTTTGTTCGTCTAGACAACAATTATAACACTTTTGTCAAGCACGCCCTGTGGTTTGTTTCACAGTTGCTAAATGTTTCCCACCCTTGTATGCCACCGGAGCCTAGGTTCCCTCCCACCAAGATCAATGTATAATATAAATACACATTCCCAACCCTTTTTTCTCGCACCTCATGAATCATCCGCATATCCACGCTTGCAATATGTGTAAACACTTGACTATTTATAAAGAGCAGCATACTCTCGGAATCAAATTGAATAACTGTACAATCTTATCCTACTGTAGTTAACACCCCAGCTACTTGGGGTCATCTATGTCTTGGAAATTTTACAAGGCAACTTCTCCCAACTTGTATTAACGAAGGATAAGCACACACAGCCTGCCTTTGCTTTGCAATCGTCTCGCTTGCTTGTTTAGGAGCTTTGCTCGTCGCCTTGTCCTCGTTGGCTTGGTGCACTATTGCCTGCGCATGCTACACTTAGTTGCTTGCTTGCATGCTAGACCGCTGCCTAAAACATTCCTTTCTTTGTTGAACGCTGCTCACACTTGAAGCCTATGCAAGTGCCTACCGATGTGCACTACCAAGTACCAAAATGGCATGCTGCAGATAACATGCGCCACACGTGGTCTTCCTCGAGTCATCGACGCTTAGACATGGTGCAATTCTGTATCTCTCACGTCAAAATTAAGTAGAATATTTCGTATGGAGTCCTGAGAAAGTGAGAAGTATCGTGTACAAATGCCGAAGCTGCCTAATAGAAGGATCCGACCTCAGGATCAAGCAACTCAACAGCATCCTCGACAAGTATGATCCTCCCTGAGTTGTTAATTTCTTTC
Organism: Potentilla sterilis; assembly: GCA_963682095.1. NCBI lineage: Eukaryota > Viridiplantae > Streptophyta > Magnoliopsida > Rosales > Rosaceae > Potentilla > Potentilla sterilis. The sequence goes on along the minus strand of OY821765.1, from coordinate 9,902,701 downwards.
TCCTATAAAATATCGAATGACAATCTGTCAATGTCGTTATGAGAATTGAGACGACAGAGCATGTAGGTATCTTTCTTGGATTTCTTCAGAAGCTGTGAAAGTTTGATTAGTTTGGAATAGAGTGGTTTTAGCAAACTTCTCAAGAGTCATCAAATTTACTGAAACAATTACAATTGCTCCTCTTTTTTTGCATTCATAATTGCTAGCAAGCAGCAAGTCCTAATTCAATCATAAGCTGCTTCAGCGCAGCACCTTTACTCGGTCTATACCAGAGCCTTTTGAGGAGCATCTGCCAACTCTTTGGCCTAACTAAGTGCAAGCAGATTGCACAGAAACCGAGGCCACTGAATGAACCTGACATTCCAAGTACTATGTGGTAGCTCTAACAACTTAACCTCGATCATAGTCTACTGCCATAAGCTTTGGAATGATCAAATGCCAGCACAAGAATCACCACCCGCCTATTTGCCTCTGGCTTATCAAGATTTCTCTGGGCCGCCCATATATCCTCCGCCTGTTTCAACAATCCACTAGGCCGCAGCTGTGCTCTTGAAGACCAATCGTCCTCACTCTAAGCCTAAAGTCTCTGCAGAAAGCAGACATAACTGCAACCCCCACTTCAAGGACTCAACAAAACTCTCAAACAACTCCAACTGAAAAACAGAGTCAATTTAACCGCCTTGCCTTGACCTAATCAAATATAATACAATTTGGAGAATGAATTTTCAGATGTATATTAATATCACGTTGGAAGCTATATAAAGAGGATACAATGTGTACTACATATACAGAATATGTAAGTACTAAATACCTAATTTACATTCCTAAATTACATGACTCACGCTAACACTCCCCATCAAGTTGGTGCATACACATCAACCATGCCCAACTTGCTAAGTGAGTCATAAAAGGCCTTTTTAGACACTCTTTTTGTGAGTACATCCGCAAGTTGCTCTTCTGAATGAACAAAATGAAAGCTAATGATCTTAGCATCTAAATTTTCCTTTATAAAGTGACGATCAACCTCCACATGTTTAGTACGATCATGTTGAATTGGATTCTGTGATATATCGATAGCTGCTTTGTTGTTACAATATAACCGCATCGCATTTGGCAACTTAACACCCAAATCATATAGCAGATTTCTCAACCACAATAATTCACGCACTCCATGCACCATACCTCTATATTCAGCCTCAGCACTAGATCGAGCCACAACCTTCTGCTTCTTACTCTTCCATATAACCAAATTACCTCACACCAAGGTAAAATAACATGATGTCTACCTCCTATCTGTAATATTTCCAGCCCAATCTGCATCTGTGAAACCACTAACCTCAAGAATGTTGTTGTGTTTGGAGAACATTACTCATCTTCCTGGAGCTGACTTCAAGTATCCCAAAAATCTCACAACATCATCCATGTGATCCACACTTGGATCATGCATGAATTGATCCACACTGGTATGTGTCAAATAAATCAAGCGTCCAACTAACCTCTGATAACGAGTCTTGTCGGTAGGTACTTGATCAGGATACTCTGTTATCCAATGATTCTGCTCAATAGGAGTGTCGATAGGTGTACAATCTAACATACATGTCTATGTCAATAGATCAAGAATGTACTTCCTCTGGCACAAGTAGATTCCTTCTCTCCCCTTTGATACCTCAATCCCTAAGAAATACTTGAGGACACCTAAGTCCTTCATCTCGAACTCAAAAGCAAGCTGTCTCTGTAGTCTATCAATCCCTATAGTATCATTACCGGTAATCACCATATCATCAACATAGATGATTAGAACTACTACCTTTCCTTGCTGATGCTTGAGAAACAAGGTATGATCAGAATTACTCTGTCTGTAACCAATCTTTCGCATGAACTGTGAAAACCTCCCAAACCAAGTACAGGGTGACTATTTGAGACCATACAGTGACTTTCTTAATTTGCATACAAAATCACCAGTAGAAGTAGTTACATACCTAGGAGGAAGACTCATATACACCTCTTCGGCTAATTCTCCATGAAGAAATGCATTCTTGACATCAAACTGTCGGAGTGGCCAGTTCAAACTAGCAGCAAACGAAAGAAGAACCCTAATAGTATTCATTTTTGCAACAGGAGCAAAAGTCTCATCATAATCAATACCATATGTCTGAGTAAATCTTTTTGCAACAAAGCGTACTTTATACCGGCTCACTGATCCATCTGCGTTGTGCTTGTGGTAAACACCCAACGACATCCCATAGCCTTTTTTTCATGTGGTGGAGATACAAGTTCCCAAGTATCATTCTTCTGCAATGTCTCCATCTCTTCCTCCATTGCTTTCCTCTACTTTAGATCTCCTAACGCATCCTGCACTTTGTTAGGTACTGATACAGCAGATATTTGATTCACAAATGATTCATATGACTTTGATAATCTCCTAGTAGACATATAGTTGGCTACTGGATATCTTGATTTGGCTTGTAAACTAGGTTCATATTTTTTAGGGGGATGACCTCTAGTAGACCTGTTAGGTAACACATATTGTTCACTATTAGGCTCACTACTACTAGGAACTGTGGAATGACATACCTCAAATGATTGATCTTCTACAACATAGAGTTGTGGATCAGGGGTATGAGTGCTGGCAGGAGGAGCAGATTGATCTTCTACAGCAGGGAGTTGTGGATCAGGGGTATGAGTGCTGACAGGAGGGGCAGATTGATCTTCTACAGCAGGGAGTTGTGGATCAGGGGTATGAGTGCTGGCAGGAGGGGCAGATTGATCTTCTACAGTAGCTGCGCTCTCAGCTATTGGTTCAATTCCTAGAATATGGATGTCTGAGGCTTCTACCTCTAGTTGAGCTTTTGTCACTTCTGGTTCTGCTAGTACTGAAGTTTCTACCTCTGGTTGAGCTTCAGTCACTTCTGGTACTACTGGTACTGAAGCTTCTACTTCTACTTCTGGTCCCCCTCGCCATGATACAACTCTTCAAAGTATGAATGCTCCCCCTGAAGGGCTGGATCATCCGAGGTAAAATAGCTCATGTCCTCAAAGAAAGTAACATCCATAGTGACATAGTATTTTCTGGTAGGTAGATAATAACACTTGTATCCCTTCTTATGGCTCTCATAACCAACAAACACACACTTGATCGCCCGAGGATCTAATTTAGACGATCTCTGACTCTTAGGAACATGAACAAAGGCCACACAACCAAAGACCCGGGCATGTATATTGTGATAGGAAGGAAGAGAGACATGAGATGCAAGAACCTGAAACATACATTTTCCTTGAAGAACACTAGATGGAAGGCGATTGATAAGATAAACAGAAGCTAAGACAGCATCACCCCAAAGATTCTTAGGCATATGGGCACTAAAAAAGATGGAACAAGCCATTTCAAGAAGATGCTAGTTTTTGCTTTCAGACACCCCATTCTGCTATGGTGTTTGTGGGCCGGTTGTTTGATGAACAATCCCATGAGTTCTAAAAAACTGGTGAAAAACACGATTGACATATTCTCCTCCATTATCAGAACAAATAACTTTAAGAGTGTCATTATATTGTGTTTGGACCTGAGAATGAAAGGCTTGAAAAGCCGGGAAGACTTCATCTTTGGTTTGAAGAAGAACAATCCATGTCAACCTTGTGCAATCATCAATAAACGTCACATAATACCTCATACCCGTGACCGTAGACTCTTTAGAAGGTCCCCAAACATCAGAATGAATCAATTCAAGAGGGATAATACTCTTGGAGGAACTCGGAGAATAGGTTGAACGATGGCTCTTAGAAAGAACACATGTTTCACAGCGCAAGGAGGACTCTTCCACACCAATAAACAGAGACGGCATGGATTTTTTCATAACAGAGAAAGATGGATGCCCTAATCGACGATGCCATAACTAAATTTCACCTAGCTGATTCGAACTTGCAGTCAAAGCAGTGCGTGACGGAGCTCCTGGTTTCTCTCCCGCATATGTCAGATCTAGGTGAAACAATCTGCCCCTTAAGTCCCCCCAACCAATTATCTCCTTGATGAGAAGATCCTGAAAAATTACATACATGGGATAAAAGGTTGCAGAGCATCGAGACTCAGTATTTAACTGGGGAACATATATCAAATGCCAGGAGCTCAAAATGATATTAACGTGCTCGATCAATCACCGGTCTTTGAATGTTTTTTTATTCTTTAGAAATTGGAAGTGAAATAATTTAAAATTAATGGAGGTGTAACGATTTATTTTGGAAGTATTAGTATAATTTTATAAAAAAAAAACTTTTATTGATTTAATTTCTCAATGGGTATTTTGGGAAGATTAAGGAAGTGTAAATAATATTTTAACTTTTTATAAAAGTAAATTGGGTGTATATTTAGTAAAGAGGTCTAAGTGCCAATTTGAGAAGTATGAATAGAAGCTTCTAAAAAAAAATTAAATAAATAAATCAACTTTTTGAATCCAAAATTGTGCTCCAACAAAACAAAAAATGAGGCGACTCATGCATAAACTAAGCTTGTTTAACTTACCTCATTTTTATTTTCCCCTAAAAAATGTATTCTACTCCGGCGATTTCAGAGCGATCTCAAGAGCGAAAGCTAGGGTTTTCGTCAAGTGGTGGCGGCGACCTCGTGTTGCCTCGATCAAGCAAAGATTGCGGCGAGCTTGTCTTGGCCAGATCTAGTATTGATGTAACTTCGACTGGGCAAGGCTTTTGGCCAGCCGTGTGGTTGGAGCGATCCGCATGCACCGTTGTCTGTGCTTAGTTGTCCAAGGCTTGGGCGATCCGGTTTGAGGCATTGGTGAGCGGCAGAGCTTTGATGGTGGTGGTTGCTCGACTCAAATGGAGATTGGGTGTGATTCGAGTAAGCTTTGACGACGTTGCCCGACCCTATAGTGTTTTGCTATTCAAGAATGGGGAATCTATCTTTTCTCCCTTGGATACACACCGGAGTGAGGCCAGTTTCTGCTGGTCCTAGTTGTTGGAATTCATAGGGTGGTTCTTTGTTGGGAAGGAGCAAATGGGGATGACCCGTGGTTGGGCAAAGATCCAGGTTATTGAGGCTGGTGATGGGTTCAACCCTATGGTGGACAATTGGGCTTGCTTTTTTGGGTCTGGGGTTGAGGAGATTATCCTCTTTGACTCGGGGGTTTTCCCCAAGAGTCCTGAGTCTGTTACTTTTCATTTTCAAAATAATTCGAGATAGGTCTTTGACGTCGCTTCGGGGTCTATCTTGATAGCGTCGCTTGTTACTTGGTTACTTATTTTTGGACTTATTCCTAAGGTTGTATTGCTTTAGGTGAAGTTAGCTTTGGATGCTTAGGTTTGCCTTTCATAACTCGCTTTTGACGTAGTCAGACCTTTGTTGGTGAGTCATGCTGATAATGTAATCTTTCTTTCACATTAATGGACTTTTAAGCCCCAATTCTTAAAAAAATAAAATTAAAAAAAATAAATAAATAAACTAACCTCATTTAGCATTGGATACAACTTCACTGACCAAAGCCAATGAAGAGACGACACGTGACTTTTTTCAGACATAAAAGACATTTACAAAGACATAAAGGACATTTTCAGACGTTGAGTGGATATTTGTATTATTATTTAATTAATTTTAAATGTCACATGTCAAGTTTTGATTGGCTTGTGTCTGTTAGAACTGACAAACATGGGGTCAGCGAAGTTTTTTCCTTTAGCATCCCACCACACGCTCACAAAAGCTTTTAAATAAAGTAAACATAGGGTACATAGCTTATCAATACAAAACTGTGACTAATATAGCAGGGCTGGTATTGATTACACTACCAAACTACATACTATCAGACTTATTAACCCAGAAATCAACGGATCTTAAGCAGTTCATCCAGCATGTGTCTATCTTTTGTAGTCTGTACACTATTGGGATGCAGATAACTCTATTTCCTTTGCATTCAACCAATTTGCTTCATGATATATCTCTCCTTCCATAAATACTTTACCCACCTATTTTTACTTTCCCTTAGTCAAGACAATGAGATGGAACTGGAGTAATTTAGTTCATAAACCCATCTTGGATGCAGGAATTATGAACATAGTTGCACTAAATACTAAAGACATGCAATCAAAAATTTACTCTGCTTTTAAGTTGTCTCAACCCGGACGCAAAACTCTCTGTCCATTGGTACTGTCTTGAGTAACTTGGTGAGGTCATAGGACTTGAAGTCTTTCCCATAGCATAAACCCAGATCTACGGGAGTTCTGCCATCCTGAAAAATATAGTGAGAGCATCTATGGTAAATTCACTTGTACAGAAAATACAGAAAGTAGAAAATGAATTGTTCCATCTCTACTGAAAACCCCTTCTGCCTGTAGTTCTATGTTTACCTTATTTCTTCTATTCTTATCCGCACCATTCACTAACAAAAGTTTCACAATTTCTCTATTTCTACTTTGCACAGCAATGTGCAATGGCGTCCATCCGTCCTGAAATGCAAGCATATGACTGTCTTTAATATGGGGAGAGCATGAACAAGAAAAGTTGTTTATTAAATATAAACATAGAACTCACATTATCTGCAATGTTGACGTCAACTTTGTATTTGATCAATAACTTCAATATCCGCTTGGTGCCTACATGAACTGCATAATGAAGTGATGTAGCGCCATCCTAGTACAGAGTATAGATTAAAAAAATGATTGTGCATAAAAACAAACCAGCGAACAGAAATGTTGATTAAAATCTCATCCTACCCGATCTCTGACATGTGGACTTGCACCTTTTCTTAGAAGATGACTAATAACAGCTTCTTTTTTGCCTATGATTGCAGTATGAAGGGCCGTTAAACCATCCTATTTCATCGAATCATCTGTGGTTTAGTAACAGGTGATAAAACTCACTTTATCAAACAGGAGACATATATGATGGAATAGGTTAAAAATAAGACTCACTTTATCAAAAACATCAATATCTACACCATCTTTAAGTAGATTGTCCACAAAAGGAACCTGCCCGGATAGTGCAACAGTATGTAGTGGACTCCAATTTGACTGCATAACAAAGGTAAAAGATCTCTTAAGTGAAAATGCAAGGGGAATCCAACCTCTTATTGGATATATACACTTCTTATTAACAGTTGCATAATCAGTTCATTCAATATGCTATATCAAGATTTTAGTAATAATTCTGCAATAAGATGTCAGTGATTCCAGGAACATATTGCTACAAACATACTTGAGAACATGTAAATTTAAAAAGGAAAAAAATTACAGTTGATAATGTATTCATGTGAGGAGTTGCATAGTTTTGCAAAATTGCCCTTTCTTCTACCTCCAAGAGTTGTTCCACCTCTGCAATAACCAGAGAATACCAATAATATATACATAAAGATACATAAAGAATTTGGTATCACAAAATGCGTTATTACACTGAAGAAGAAATATGTCAAGCATGTGTTTACAAAACCAGGAAAGTACAGTGCAAATCATAAGCTAATGAGGTAAATGCAGGAAGACATTCACTAATATTGCAAGGTAGCAACTCCAGGGAATGCGTGAGTCTACAAATCAAGCTATGTTTCTTAAACCATAAAAAATTATTGGGTGAAACTGGTTTTTTCTTCTATCAAGTTTCAGTTATATGATAAATCCAATAGATATAAAACAGCATTACATACCTTTCACAAGTTGCTCTTCATACTCATCTGTTGTGGACTCATCAAGACTACCAGCATTAGCAGCTGGGGGACGCTTTTCTTCCTCTTCTTCCCATTCACTTTGAAAACCCAAGTCCCGTTCCTCTTCTTCCTCCTCCTCCTCAGAATCACTCCCAGTGTCATCATCAGGATCCTCCCAAGTTCCAGACTGTAACGAAGATGCTTGGTTCGACTCCACCAAAAAAGTCCTCAACTGCGGGTGCTTGTCAGAGTATCTAAAGCTGCCACTCCATATACTATATGCTTTCAAGACATTGCTGTTAGCAAGCAATTCCAATTGATAACTCTTCCCCTTGGCCTTCAAAGACTCCACAATCGCAAAGGAATGGTAATTTCTGGGTATAGTGATTGCCGGCAGAGCTGAGAATGCTGGGATTGAGACCATGCCCATTTGCCTTCGGGGCGGTTTATTGCTCCGGCTGAAGAAACCACTCTCTGAGAGTCTGTAAGAGATACCCAAAGTCACAAGAGGGATTTTGCTTCCATCTTAGCTTATACTACTCTATATACACACAGCTCCAAACAAATAATAATCAATAATGAATTTTTAACTCGTTTTCCTTCAGAAATTGAAAACATCAAACACAGATATCCAAAATCATTAAGAACAAAATGGCATAAGTTTCTTACTGGTAGAAAGAACAGAGTATTTGGGGAGAAAAATAAGTTGATAATCAAGTGTATAGTGTTGAACTGGAAAGACCCAGTACTTGAGAGTATATATAGCTTCTAGTAGAATCTAAACCGCTCTTGAAATCACTAGCTCAACTTTAGTTGTAGTTTCTAATGTATAGTTTATCACTCCTAAATCCAAACTGTGATTCTGATAGTTGCTTATAATTGTGATAAGGTAAAGGATATAATCTATTGAAGTAGTGATAAGATTAAATACTTATCCTAGGCCTTCCCATTTACAGGGGATGTGCAGTAAGCAAGAGACACAACATAGTTTCATATGATATGAGGAAACTCTGAATTCTGTTTACCTCAAGTTTGGCGCTGAAGAGGGAAGCTTGTGTAGTTCTGGCAAAGCCTGAAATGGGTAATAATATTGGGTTCAATGTTGATTATATTGGTAAAGCCTGAAATGTTGATTATATTCGCGAAGAAGAAGAAGAAGAATAAAGAGTTGCACTGCAGCTCTGAGTGTTTTTCTCTAGGAGCTTCAAAATCGGGTCGACTTAGGCTGCGTTTGGAAGGGGGGCTTTTTAGCTCCCTTGAGATTATAAGCAAAACACGTTATTGCGTTTGGTAAAAACAGCTTGTTGTCCGCGGAGCGGGAAAGAACACAGTGGCGCTGGTTACTGTAGTTTAATGAAATTTTGGTAATACCGGTCTCTATCCTCCCTTGGTTGAAGCAATTACACTCTCTTGCCATGAAACCCATATCTTCAATTACACACAGACATGATTCAGGGTTAGTTGTTTGGTCTATTTCAGTTTCAAATTTCTTTGATTTTGATGAATATTAGAGATCGTTTTGTTGTGGGTATTAGGGAATTGAGTGGTAGAGAACTAGAGATTGTGTTTTTATAGAGTATTGGGTGTTGTGCATTCTTTGTTTATGTTGATACGATCTAAGGCAATTCAATTAAAATGTTGTTGGGTTGCCAAGAGTAAAAGGATTGGCAATTTAATCAAACCTAGTTGTGATTTGTGAAGATAGTTTCTGATCGTGGACTTGGTTTTGGTACTACTTCCAGGAAGGTAGCAAGCAAATTATTAAATTTTGATTGGGAACAATTCACATTGAACATAGCTTTGCTTTTGTTGTTTGTTCTTATCTTATATCTTATTTCGTTGTTTTAAATTTCTGTACAATATCTATATTGCTGTGAAATTTGCATAATTTGTGTGGCTTTCCATTCCTATCGTTTAAAGTACTTGGTGTTCACAGCAAGTTAGCAACCAAGTCTGTAATCATTTACCATGGTTTTGATAAGAGTGTGTTTGGAGTACATGGAATACTTGATATGAACATTTAATGCGTACATATCAAGGTAATGAATAGCCTATAAGGGTTGAATCATTCTTTTATAACTGTGTTGTAATCCCAAGTGTAATCTCTAAGCTCAGAACTTAGTTCGCAAGCATATGAACTTGTCTTTGTTGTCTCTCTCAAATATTTGCTCATATCTAACTGATTTATCAAGTTTGATTCAGATTTTTTTATCAACTGTTCGATGATTAGTTGCTTTGTGCTACATGTTTCTTCTTTCTCTTTAAATCAAATTTCTTCCCAAAGTTGCATATTATCTTTTTTAAATCAAATATCTTCCCAAAGTTGCATATCAACGGTTTAATTTGTTGCCGATCAATTGAATGATGGAGACAGATTCGGGAAAACCCCAAGCTCAACAGTGTCACTTGCTTCCACCATCACAGCCAAAGCCATCACGTCACCAATTGGAATGTCATTAGCACTCACCGAGCCCTACCAACCAAAAAATCATTCCCACAAGTTTCAGACAGCTTTCTTTTCTCCAATGCTATCTCAAACTTCTGCATACATTTAGGTTTGTTCTTACTACAGACTAGACGTTCACGTCCCTTCTTCATAAGAGAAACCACCAAGACTCCATTGATATTCTTTAGAGCCAACTCACCTTTAAAAAATTGATATACATTGATATTCTTCTCCATCTGTACAAGAGTCGTCTGCATCTCTTATTTCTTCTATTCGTATCTGCACTAAAGTGGTAGTAGAGGCTAGGTCTTGAAGCCCAATATAACTGCATAATAGATTCTATCTATTATAATATAGATGGGCTTTCAAAGCAAGCTCGATTCTTTTGACATCAATGATCATTAATTATGCATATATAGTATCATTAATAGTTTAGTTTCAAGTTGTGAATTAGGCTCACGAAAAACTCGTTGTTGTTCAAGGAAAGATAACTCAGTAACTTTCTATGTGTGTCTTGATTTAATTAAACTAGATTAATAGATTCTTTAGTAGATAGAGAATCTCAGATTTACCGGGATACTTGATGCAATGCATATATAAAAACCTCATTATCTATCATTAAAAATACGCTTTGCTTATCATTTATTTTTCCTAGAACACGTTATTAGCACGTGGCTCTAGCCTTGGTCTAATAGCCCTGAAAAATTCATAAACCCTAGGGTTCCAATCTAAAAAAAAAAAAATCAAAAAAATTCAGAAACCCTAAATGCTCTTTTCTGCCGGCAACAGTTTGTCCCCCCCCCCCCCCCCCCCCCCCCAGAAATTCTTCTGCCAACAACCCCTTCGTCGGAAGAAAGAAAAATTCTCAGGGCTCAAGTTCTGCCGACAACCTTTTGTCGGAAAAAGCAACTTCAAACCCTACCGACGACCTCTTTGACGGCAGAGGATGAAGATGCTCAGGGCACCCAGATATTTGCTCTGGGCACCCATGTGATAGTCTTCCTCAACGGCATCCTCCCTCGTCGCCTCCGCGTCGCGACGCAATTCAGAGACAACACCTCGGCCCCGTGACACTCCACATCCGGCGACCCTCCTCTACGTTTGTCTAGTGCTGATTCGCTACCTGATGTCACCGCCCTTGCCCTGCGCCTTGACAACTGTCCAGCGCTGCTGCGTTGCATGCTAGCATGCTGCTCCGCCTTGCGCGTCGGCCCAGCCTGTAGCCGCCGGTGTTCCACCCAGCGCCAACCTCATCGGCTTGCATCGACCCGGATTCGACGACCCAACCCGTCTGCAAGTGGTGCAGACCCGGTCTGACCCGAAAATAAGTTGACCTGGCTCATTGGATCCGATCCGACCCGACCCGATTCAATGGGAAGAGAGGCAAAACGGTAATTCTACTTACCTCAGATAAAAAGTTTTTACTCTACGGGTTAAAACAGTTATTGTAGTAATTCTTTTATTAGTTTTACTGCTCCATATATGGTGAATATGACTACCATACATTCTCTTCCATGATATTTATTGCACGACAGATCGCGATGGAATTGCGAGAATTACTTCATTGCACGTACATGGAAGAGCATTTCAAATTTGCATAAGGATAAAAACCGATTCCTCAAGCGCAATTTATATTACAACGCAGTTCAATTAGTGAATTAGCAAGTAAGATTTTATTAAAGTTTCTGCTTTCTGCAAATTTAATTGTTAGGACTTTTATTTTTTCCAAAACTTTCAAACTCTCTGCTACATCATTCCGATTCTTCTGCTTCTCGGAACGATACAAAGGGGCCCCACCCACCCCGGCGTAGCACTGAAGGAGTAACTATGATGTTACCGTCCAAAGTTATGCTTGTGGCTGTGATGTCACTGTGAACCACAACTCTTCGTGATTATTTCACGATTCTGACATAATATTGTCGATGCTTGTGACGATGTTAAGAGAGTCACATCACATTAAAAGGGACAAACTCATGATGTGCGACGGAAATTATCACTGTAACATCGATATGTGACAGAAATTGTCACAACAAATATTGAATTGAGTTACCATAATTTTAGTCTCGACCATTCAATACCTTCCCTCTTGTTCCTTTGAGAAAAAATAAATTGACCGCAAAATGCTCCCAGAAAAAGAGGGGGAGGCTACGCCTCGAAACCCCCATGTCATTAAAAAAAATAAAAAATAAAAAGAGAAAAGGGCGATTGAAAAAAAAAATCATGTCATTGATATGGTTCTACATCGATTCACTAATTGCAAATAATGCAATCATATGGTCAATGTATACAAGAGATGTATGAAAGAATATGAGAGTATATCATCAAGATTACTGATTTTAAAAAGCAAAAAATAATTTACGATAAATATGAAGCATATGACTTCGATTTCATAGTCAAAGTGACTACAAATCCGTTTATTTTGTGAAGGCATAGACCTCACATATGTGACTAATGCTACTTAGTCGATACACTCTTTATGGTCAAGACCTCGATGTAATCGTTGTCATTTAATTTTAATTCTCTCATATTGTTCAAGTAAATTAACGGACGAGAATTTTATGATGCATACATGGTTCGATCCCTTAAATAGCTATATGTGAACGCAATGTATCGCATTACACATTTACATGGCATGTTGATTTGAGTTCACCAATCTAATTGGTGATGTTAACTCGAAAATCACAAAGATAAATGAGCCTATACTCGTCAAGAAACAAATAGACATGCTTGCGTACATGCACGGATGCATGCGCATTGACCGGTCTCGGCTTCGGCACTCTTGTGCACACAAAAGCTTGCCTTGCCTAGCCTCGGTTTTGACCTTGGCTTAGCCTGCACACCGCTTGGCCAACAGCTCCGCCACAACCACATGCGCCGCCTTGGTCTCCAGACCTTGGCCTGCACCATGGCCCACCTAGCCTCGGCATTGGCCTGCACACGGCCCGGCCCGCAGCCCATCCCGGCCCTATAATTCCATACACACGCCCCAACACGCCTTGGCTTCGGCCTCGGCATGCCTTCGACCCTTTGCATGGCATCGGCCTCGTTAGGTCCTCACTTTATGCCTCAGTAAACCTTAGCTTCGGCCTCGGCTAGCTATCGGCAACTTGCATGACCTCGACTCCAACATCAAGCCTCAGCCCCAGGCCATAAGCCTTTGTCTTTGCCCCGACATGCCTTGATTTCGGCATTGGCGTGCCTTGGCACTTGTTCGGCCTCGGTCCGCCAGTGCACTACCTCAGCTTCGGCAATGGGAAGCATTGCACCCGCTTATACATGACCCCGGCCTCTCTCTTGCCTTGTTTCGGCTTGGCTTCCACTCTAGCTTGGCTTCGGCCTCGAATAGTTAGTGCATGGCCTCAGTCATTGATACTTGGTTTTTAGACATTTATGTCTATATAGTATCGATGTTGGCTCATTTGGTTGTTTTTCGGCTCTATCTTTGAGCCTTAACTGATGTATTTACTACGCTTTTAAGCATGCCTATGTTTTATCTTGTGATACTACACACAATGTAACACACTCTATAAGAATTGAGTATATATTTCGGTTTATATGACTTTGCATAAAACATTGTCTCTACACTCTTATGAATGTATCATAGAGACATTGAGTGTGTAGCTAATCTTCATGGATATCATAAATCCATTGTGACTATGATGACTAGATCATCACACATATTCATAGAGAATTCTCATGCTCAAAGTTTCCATGTCTTATGACATTATGATTCAAAGTCACATATGTTTTCTATACATAAAAAATCAATCGAACCTTGATCACTACTTAAAGATATTAGTGCCAACGTTTATTACCTTGAAATTCATTGTGAAAATTGAAGAAATTTCTTATGTATCGTTTCTAATGAATGCGCACAACTTAAGAGTCAACATTGTGAATATACTTCACGTAGACTATGATTCGGATTCTTTGAATCGGCGACTCATATAGAATCTTCCATACATCGTCACGACTTTGGACATGTTTTGATGATCCATATGTAAGTAAGTCATGGACATCGTTTCTTTTTAGCAAAGAAGCTATTGGGATCAAAGATGATCAAAATAATATTTGGTAGCGTCATGAGAAATGCTCAAGGCTTAAACATGACATTAACGTCACCCAAGTCTTCCGCCAAGTCAATAGAAGCACCATCTATGCATTTAATACTGCATATGATCCCCCCTCTCATGATCCTTCATTAGCTATGCTCATGATATGGAAGTCTAATCTTTAGGAAAGTTTTGGAGTAACGCACTCGTACGCTAACGATAATGATATATAAGATGACGGCCTTAATGTCCTATCATGGTTCAATTTTTAAGACTCAATGATACTTTGGTGATCCATCTATTGGTTAAACTCAAGCCATAACACTTAAATGTTATGAAGTACTTTGACAATGATTGAAAAGTTGAAGAAAACCTAGAAATTCTGGTTTTCCAGCTCGCTGACTCATTATTGGACGGACCACTTCACCTATCTTTAGGCCAGTTCTTGGTATGAAATTTGGTTCACCGATTCCTAACATCCATGGCTACTTGCTCATAAAATTTCAGGGCCAATAGACACCTGGAAGGTGGTGAACCACTCGACACAAACGTTCACTAACATCCGGCGACTGTTCCGGCCGGTTCAGTATATTTCTGGCCGGTTCCAGCAATGAAGCTGGCGGCATTGGAATCCTCACACATGTGCCTACCTACTGTTAAAATTTGGTAGCATTTGGTTTCCTGAAATTTGGTGAACGTTTCAGGAAGTACAAATGCATGTTACATTTTGTAACGGAATGCATCTTGTTAACGTATAAGTGTTAACGATCAATACCTTTTATCGTCCAATGATGGGTATTTGTCTTTCAATAAGACATGAGCTTTCACCTATAGTCCGCTCTATGAAAATCTTAACATGCGATCTCGTTTATGTCACTTTTTGATGAGCCAGTCTCCCCGTCGTTAGGGGGAGAGAAGAACAAGTTTGTTCAAGTAGAACGACTTGGCATTGTCGTGGTTTGTCCCCACTGTGCCTCATCATGTTTCCCAAAGTCCAATAAATCAAAGTGATGAGATTTGATATACATGTTGCAAAGAGCAAACTATTGGTTTTTGAAGGCAAAAATCGAAATAGTACTCTTGTTTCAAACATGCATGTAAGGATTGATGTCCGAATAAATAGACACATTGTCACTCATAGATGGTGACATGGTGACTCCACAAAAGTGGTAGATGGTGTCACTAGGCCGTGACTCTCACAAGAAATGTAGAGAGGGCACTTAGTTCGATATACACTCGCCGAATGAGAATTTGGCACAACTTGATCCTTAGATCAACGACAACTCATTTGTCTCATGGATTTTTTGGATTATGGTCATCATTGGGGGACGCCTTAATGAAAAGCCAATCTATATGGAGATCTCTACAAATGCAAATTACACTAGTGTACATAAGTACGTGGTTTATGAGTTAGATATCGAACACACACACACTTCGTTAAAGCAAATACCAACGTTGTGTATTGGCCTACACTGAAAGTTATGCGATCCAGTTTACAAAAGGAGATAGGTCCTTAGTCAGATGATGTCGACACTGCAAGTGTAAATCCTATCGATAATCTTTGATGGAAAGCGTAGTGAGAAAAAGAGCCTAAACTCACCTTGCGACACAAGGTCTCTCACAAACGTTCTGGAATCGACTACGATGACATATACTCTCGTAATGAAGCCATATTATACTCCACTATCTTGTCAGTTAGGTAGTTCCGAAAAACTGAACATGCAGCTAATATCATCTCTATTGGGACTAAGTAAAGAGATGTACATAAACATCCTAAACGGATTAGTTTTCACTCAATTCAAGTAAGTAAAAACCACGATTCATTGACTACTTTATTGGACATGGGATGAAAAGAATCATGCCTATTTGCATGTAAAATTCGGATGAATTGTGATTGAAATCACTAATCCAATGTTAAGAGTTAAAAGATCTTGGGAATACATGGTCTCGGAAATGAGAAACGTTAGTGATGAACCTATTCATCAATCGGCTTATGGCAATCTAAAAGACGTTAAACGAAAGCCTATATGTATCCCATCATTAGTCGTTGTCTTGAGAAGACTTGTTAGGTCCATATGACGAGAAGTTTTGGGAGATGAAACTCTCCATCTAAGTATCATGTGCGTAATCATATACTTGTCTTAATATGCTGAACACGACATCTCATTTGCTATAAACTTATAAAGCCAAAGTAATGGCTAGACGCGCCCACACAATACCATGAAATATAGCGGTACTTTCGTTCAAGTGTGAAAGGTTTAGGCACATTCGATTCCATCATGAAAGACACATAAAAGGCAATTCCAGAATCTGCCTGGTTTTGTAGGTCGACTTCCCAGAGACTTATAGGACAGACCACGCATTGGAAAATGGTGAAGTTGATAACGTTAGAAAGGTCTATGTGTCTACTTTCCAGCGACACCAACCATTTGATCATAGTTATCATATTGAGTGAATTATGGCTGTTTTGGCAAAGTAAGACGAATTTGTCTGGTAATTTACAGATCAGTCACTTTCGACAGAGCTTTGTGATCAAGTCTGAACAAACCATGTTGTGTACTTTATATCACTGGAAATATGTGAGTGTCTAGTCTCCAAAACTCTTTACGGTTTGTTAATACCTACTGTATCAAACGAGTTATGACTGTTTAAGTACACGAACATCATGCTACACGTGAATCTGATTTTCAACGCGAACTCTAGTTTTGAGTTATTAAACAACCTTCTTCCTTAAGACCAAGTAAAGCTAAGTGTAACTAGTCTAATACAAGGATAATGTAGCCGTCTTCAATGACTCGATCATTGGTCATGTCTACTTTTGAAGCTTGTGAGGAGCGTTTGTTTACTCCATTAATCTAAACTCTGAGATTGGGTTACCAATCAGGGGGAGTTGTCTTGTAGACATCAGGGGGAATTCACCTCACATGTAATTTTTAATTGTAGTTGGTGCGTTGTGCTCTTTTCCCTTCTACCAAGCCTTTTATTTTACCCAAGTGGTTTTTATTTTGCTTGACAATGTTTTAGCTAAGCAACATGTCATACACCGTGTCACATTAGGTAAACGACACAAGGGAGAGTGTTCAAGGAATGATAATTTTGTAACTTATTATATGTGTCTTGACCTAATTAGACTAGATTAGTATATTCTTTAGTAGATAGGGAATCCCAAATTTATTGAGATACTTGATGTAATGCCTATATAAAAGTCTCATTATCTATCAATAAAACTATGTTTTGCTTATCATTTATTTATGCTAAAACAGTTGTATATTTCAATATATTTATATATTATAATACATAGTACATCATTTCGGTAATAAAAGCCGATACAACTTAATATAAAACAAAATAATTACATTCACATAATTATTTTTCCACCTCATCCCACTCCAGTTAAATCAACCATCCTCACTTTCATTATTTGATATAAAATTATGACAATTGTTTTTGTTTTTTGTGTCCCTCTTCCTTGTGGAACTTCCAAACAGAAGCCATTATTCCATTTGAAGTTGAACATTTAGGTTTTTCTACTCTTTGGATCTGCATTATATGTCAACACATTTCAATATATATAATATTTCTTGTTAGGATACGAAATCAACTTTAGATACGAAAAGGATCTGGAAAAGAAAAATAATAGTAAACATAGATATCTTACTCTCTGTCGGGGTGCGCTCTTGTGGATCTTCACTGTCTTCAGCTCACCCGGTCTATTTTCTAAGTATTCCTTCAATTGTTCTTCATTCAAGGATTCAATCATATTGGTCTGTACAAAATAATAATATTTAAAATTCATATATAAAAAATTACAATAAGGTGGTTAATAATATGCTTATTATAAAAAAACAGTACTACACGCAAAATTTTAATTTCACTCGATATATCATATAACTGCAAGCTATCTTTCCCCAAAACTAGGTTTTGAGGTTCTGGAGGATGTGAGTGTGAAATTGAAGAAAAGTTTGCACATCCAAATCTCAATGATATATCATATAACAAATAGTTTCAAACCTACATTCACACAACCATCATCATAACATGTTTATTTTATTGTGCTAACTAGTATAAATTTGAAGCCGAATCTGAGTCAAGTTGGGAAGGAAATATGTCTGTATTTTCTTTCATTCACACAACAAAATATCGTTGAATAGGTTGTGCAATTATCTTGTAGAGAGAACATTAATAATTTTGGTTTATTGTTTTGTCCAATTTTTACTTGAGGGATATTATTAATCATAATCAAAAGGTGACAGATCGAGACAAGTTTTATGCAGTGACAAGACTTTTATGCATGGACAAACATTTCTAGTCTCTAGTCTCTCGCACTCTCAAAGCAAAGTACGTACTTTCCTCATGTCTCTTTTCTTGAAGCTAAAGTTAATTAAGGCTGGAGACTTTTATGCAGGGAGGAGCTTGATGAGAGGTAAAGAGCTGTTGGTTGTGGGTACGGGAGAGAGGGTACCGGTCTCGGTTCGGAATGACCCATGCATGGATCGTTCAAACCAGTTCTGGGTGTAATTGAAGGCCTTGAAGATCTTAGGGTGGCGGACCTTATCAACCTCGATACGATGGAGTGGATGGAAACCTGATTACAAGACCTATTTCTTGATGATGAGGTTGAGATGATTAATAAAAGAATTCCCATTAGTGTGCGTAATCCAGAGGATAGATTGATTTGGCATTTTGACAAACTTGGGAATTCAGTCAAGAGCGGGTACCATATAGCTCGTTGCCTTGAGATTGAACAAGCTCAGGGTTCCTCCTCGACGTCTGCTCAGGGGTGTGATGTGTGGGGAAAGATTTGGAGGGTGAAGGTGTTGCCGAAGGTTAGAAGTTTCGTGTGGAGGTTGGTGCCACTCGAATGACCATTAATAATCATTTTCCAATTGAAGAGTAGCAGTGCCCTCTTTACATGGGTGAAGCAGAGACCGATAACCATCTTTTCAAAGAATGTGATGTATCTGCATATATGTGGTTATGTAGTTCTATTGGCCTCCGAGCAAGGAACCATGGGACGCACAATATGCAAGAATGGATTGCTTAAATGATTGAGTTGCTCAGTTCCCACCAGGTAGAAGAGTTTTTTATGGTACTATGGGCTATTTGGTTAGCTCGGAATGATGTTACTTGGAATGGGAAGGTTTTGGAACCAAGAGTTGTGGGATGTGCTATGAATCTTCTATCTGAATATAAGAAAGCCCAGCCAGTGGTGCCTAGTGGTAGGAGACGACGTGAGGCACTTTAGGGTTGAACTTTGATGGGGCATATAGGGATGATGACAGTGGGGAGCTGGTTTGGTTGTTAGAGATCACAGGGACTGTCATCGGTGCTTGGTCTGCACGGTTTAACAACTTGAACTCGGCGTTGCATGCTAAAGCGTTGGCGTGTATGCTGGGTTTGCACACAGCTATGCAGCAAGGATGGACAAACTTGCTAGTGGAGAGCGACGGTGCAATTTTGGTTAGTGCTCTTAACTCTCAATCTAGTGACCTGATGGAAGTGAGTCGGATTTTTTAAGATTGCAGAGAGTTTATATTTTCTTTTGATTATATTGATATCCGACAAGCAAATAGTGCTGCCCATAGATTGGCGAGTGGTGGATCTCCAATTAGCTGAGCTTCCTACTTTCTTACAAGATGTTCTTTTTGATGACTTGTGTGATGCTATTAGTGTGACCCGAGGTAGAGGTATTACGGTCCCCTCAGTGTCACATTAATTGAATAATATATTAACAATATGCTAGAAACCCAGCCGCCTCTTTAGGTTGGTTCCTATCCTGTTTTTCAAATTAAAAAAATTAATTAAAAAAAAAAAAAACTAGAACATATATACTGTACAAAACAGTAGTGAATGTTAATAAGGAAAATCCCAATCAAAACTGAATTTATAATTCTAAATTTATAGTTCTATCTTGATTTGTGGTAATTGATAGGCCAAATACTTAACTAGAATTACTTATTCGGTCAATATTGTTAATTAACATTTGGTATTAATTAACATTTGTTTGACCAAAATTTATTTACGTTATTGTTATGAATTCTTCTGCAA
The DNA here is from genome assembly GCA_963682095.1 of Potentilla sterilis. Taxonomy (NCBI): domain Eukaryota; kingdom Viridiplantae; phylum Streptophyta; class Magnoliopsida; order Rosales; family Rosaceae; genus Potentilla; species Potentilla sterilis. The sequence goes on along the minus strand of OY821765.1, from coordinate 9,882,518 downwards.
ATACTGTATGAAGACTGGACGAGTACTTCTCTACAATGCAAATTCGTTCAATTGCTGGTAAAAATAATAATGTAATGTATCTCAAAGTACTACCGAATATTTTTAGAATCTCATAATATAAGTACCCATGTTTTGAGATCTTGAATCTTCTTTTTGAGGGCTTCTGCCTTCTTGTCTGCGAGGTTCTTCCTCTCTTGCCATGAGATTGATGTTGGTGATTCTGATGTCGCTGTCTTTGATTTCTTCTTCCCTTCCTTAATCGGTAAAGACATTATCTTTCTTTCTCGAGTTTCTCTTTGTTGGACTTTTACTTTGAGTTGATGAGATTGACATTAGAAAATATAAGGAACAAGTCTGTTGATATCATTACAGAGATATATGAGTTTAAATTTATATAGAATTTAGAAACATAACGTTAAAGAATCTTTGTTTTTTCTCTTTTTTTTTTTTTTTTTTTAGAGTCTTCATAAAGTCATAAATGATGAATAATTTGGATTAGATGTAGCAAACATAGGTGCGTTAAAGCTAGATAATAACATATGATTTGTTATGAGAGCTAGAGAGAAAGGTTAATTAAAAAGGTCAACAAAAAAGACATTAAAGAAAATAATAGACAGCCAAAACCTTACGAAGTGAGGAAGTTGAGAACATGTGAGAACAAAGAAATGAAAATGAGAATTAAGGGATATTGTCTTTAAAAATAATAATAATAATCTAAGAGTTTCACATCTCGCCCCTTATTTGATTCGAACCCAAAACATAATAACATACTTCTTATGCGATAATTCTCTTACCACTTGAGTCATCCCATTTCGTTTGAGCATATGCACCCCATTGTAATATCCAACATCGGTCAACAGAGAGAGAGTAATGTGTCTTATATGACATGCCCACCAACATCTAACACGACGTGTTTTGGGAGCTCAATAGCTTCGGAGGGGATGAGAACTCCAAAGTTAAGCTTGCTTGAACCAGAGCAATTTCAGGATGGGTGACCTAATGGGAAGTTGTTCGTGAGCTCCCAGAAACAAAATTGTGAGGGCCGGAGAGGAGAGTGCCCAAAGCGGACAATATCGTGTTACGGCGGAGCTGGTCCCGGGATGTGATAATTTGGTATCAGAGCCACTCTGCCGTGTGTTGCGAGTGTGCCGACGAGGACGTCGAATCCTAAAGGGGGTGGATTGTAATATCCCACATCGGCCAACGGAGAGAGAGTAATGTGTCTTATATGACATGCCAACCACCATCTAACACAACGTGTTTTGGGGGTTCAATGGTTTCGGAGGGGATGGGAACTCTGAAGTTCAGCTTACTTGAACCTGAGCAATCTTAGGATGGGTGACCTAATGGGAAGTTATTCGTGAGCTCCCAGAAACAAAACCGTGAGGGCCGGAGAGGAGAGTACCCAAATCGGACAATATCGTGTTACGGCAGAGCTGGTCACACCACCAATCCATCAATTAAATTGCCTCCATCAATTACTATTCACTGCAAATTGCATTTATGTGCTAGTTTTTATGCAGCGGTGCAGCTCCGTCAATCTGTCAATTACTATTCATCGATTTAATATTTTACTTATTCGATTTCATAAATTAATTTCAACCAATCGCAGAACAACACGTGGCATTGTCAGATGTTGTTATCACCAAAATAATGTTATAGGATTTCTAATAAGATTTTCGACCAATCAAAATGGCACACGTGTCATTACCACATATCTTTATCGGCCAAACAATGTCATTGGATTTTTGATAAGTTTTTCTACGAATGACGATTCGACACGTATAAAATTTTATCATCTGAAACTGACCATAAATAAGATTCATCGCCAACTATCTATAATGCCCTCTTTTGATAGTGAAAAGCTTTTGAGAGCTCTCAAATAGGCCTTTTCTTTTAGACCGGATCTCTCATTGGTCTTGTCAGTTTGGTTTTGCCATGAACAGTTTATGCTCGCCCCCGGGCCGGGAGTATTACATAATACATAATGGGGAATTTCGAATATGCGTAATTATGGACCTCAAACATACACATTCACGAACACTCTCACGAGGAGCTATAATCTCTGCATGATTCGAAGAAGTAGCGACAAGGGTCTGCTTAGTAGACCTCCAAGATATTTTTGAAATTGTCGGCCACTTTTTTTAAAAAAAATTTATAGGCGCGTGCATTGCACATGCCAGTATTAAAAAAAAACTGCTGGCGAGCACCCACGTGCATGGGTCCCACCACTTTCCCCTCCATCACAGAGGCATGCAATCTGTGATTGCCGGTCTGATATTTACTGCTCCATCCAGCGGGCCCCACCTGCTTTTCTTCTTCCTCCTTTTCCCGCTACATTGTTTTTGGCCATCAATTCAGCAATCCTGTTGCCGAATTGAGGTGATGAAGGGGAACCGGTGCATATGCCCTTAGGGATACTGTCTTAAATTGAAGGACTAAAATAAAAGGGCATTGCAAAAAGAAGTCAACTTTGATGTACTAGGATTCTCTCTAACCGACCAAACGATCGAGATGACACAGATGATCGTTGTCTCAACAGTAGCATAGGAGGTTCATTAACCTAGCTAGTTGGTGGCAAAGATGTGATCCACGATTCCTAGTTCTACTTGTGCGAGCAGCTTTTGTCCAAAAAAGCGATGGTTTTTTCCCACTTTATGGTGACAATCTTCTCTATTTGGAGTATAAAGGAAAATGTGTTGATTTAGTAGGTGGAAGTGAGATCTACATCTTTCAATTCAATATTGTAAAGGGCAAAAATCGGGTTTTGAATGGATCAAACTGAGTCGGAGGAGGTGGTAGGGTTTGACTCGAAGTTGTTAGTGGCCGCGCCGAAACTAGGTTATGTATGCAATCCCGAGTTTATTGGCAAAAAAACTCTAATTACAAATTGGCAAAATAGCCAAAATGCATCATGAACTTGGCTCAAATTGTCAATTTACACCCCGAACTTATAATTACGAAATTTCACCTCCTTAACTTGTAAAAAACTATCGATTTACACTCTTTCTATTAAATCTAACAGTTTCCATCCAATTATGAGCCACATGCTATACACATGAGGGTCATTTTCATCATTTTATATTTATTCATGTTAGTAATGAAAATGCACAAAAAATTATTTTCTGTACAAATATGTTTACTAACTCATTTACTTCATGATATATTTTTTTGGTTTCAAAACAACGCATATTTTACAAAAAAATTAAGACTAAAGAAGTCAAATATATTAACAAAATTAGTCTTTAAGTCCTAATATTAATGACACAATTGTAGACATAATTTGTTTAATTTTGTTAACAAAACAAATTAAATAATAAATGACAAAAATACCTCTTATGTGCATGGCATGTGACTCATAATTGGATGAAAACATTTGGATTTGACTGAGAGAGAGTGTTAATCAGCGGTTGTTTAAAAGTTAAGGAGGCAAAATTTTGCAATTACAAGTTCTTGGTGTAAATTAACAATTTAAGCTAAGTTCATAGTGTATTTTGGTTATTTTGCCAATATGAAATTAGGAGTTTCTTATGGGCGGGGGGTTGTGGAGCTCCTTGCTATTAGCCTAGAAGTTGAGGGATTTGCACATGATATAATCTGACATGGAGTGTCGTGGAATAAGGGTAATTTACAAAAAGGAAAGAAATAAAATGTATTGTGTTGATACAATTTGATGTGGTGAATCATAGCTCTAAGGTGAATTGAGAAAAAAATCTGATTAAATTTATTTTGTTGATACAACTTTGATACAATTTAATAAGATTGACCTTTCTAAAGCCTAGATGCACCCCTAGATTGTGTAGCAAGTAAGAAGGCCATAACAGTTCAGAGGTAGTAAGGTCGGGGACCTTGTACACTAGCCTGAAAAGAGTCAGTTGCTTTTGGAAAATCTAGTTAGTAGAGTTTTTATGAAAGTACACATGAGCCAAGACGGGTATTTTCTAAAAATTTAGTTAGCAAAGTTTCACCAATTTGATGATAATTTGAACATCTGTAATCATGATATATACGAGGTTCATATTGAACAAATTCAGTATGTTCATTGAAATTTTTTGTTATTATAATACCTTAACGATCACCGAATTTGATGAAACTTTACAGAGGTGATATATACGTATATACCTACATATTGAACGGTGAAGATGTAAAAACGAGACTGGAAAGTGTGTCAAATAGAGAACTCTGCACTTTAATTTCAAAAAGGATACATTATTCCTATCCAGAGCGAAGGTTTGCTTTGAAATTAACATGTGAAGTTCTTTTTTTGACTTACTTTCGGCCACAAATTCACATCTCCACCGTTTAGATGTTAGAATCTAATGTATAGATTATCTCTATAAAATTTCATCTAATTTGATGATCTTGAAGGTATCCAAATTGTATTAATCAATAAACAAATAGAATATGTCCAACCTGAACTGTTCGTGTAAATCATCATAAAAAAGACTCAAACGATCATCAAATTAGATGAAAGCATGGATGATCTATACATTATGTTCTAATATTTGAACAGTGAAAATGTGAAAATGTGACTGAAAAGTGAGCTAAAAAAAGAACTTCACATGTTAATTTCAAAGCGAACCTTCGCTCTGGATATGAACTATATGTATATACACACACACAATCCTTCTCAAGTAAGGACTTCCTTATTTATTCATATGGTGCGGATTTTATATTTTGACTATCTTTTCGATTAAATTTTTATATCCCTACCGTCTAGTCTTTAAATACTAGCATATAAATTATCTCTGTAAAATTTTAGCCAATTTGATAATGGTTAAGGCATTTAAATGTGCGATTTTCTATCATAAACATGAACGGTTCAGTTTTTACATAGGGTTATGTCCATTTGTTTTAATCTAGTTTGATATGTTAATGGCTATAAAATTGGCTAAAAATTTTCAAATTAGATGAATTTTTACAGGAATGATCTATACATTAGGTTCAAACATCAAAATAGTGGAGATGAGAAAATATGACCGAAAAGTGTGTCAAAAAAGGAATTTCGCAAGTTAATTTCAAAGCAAATATTCGCTCTGGATAGAAATCATATATATATATATATATATATATATATATATATATATATATATATATATATTTCTACTCGTTTTCTTCCCTATCAGCTTTGGCTTTCAACTCTAAATATTACTTTCTTCATTTTTTTTTTACTAGCATATGCGCGTGTGCTTATTTATTTTTTGGGAAATTTGGTTAACATATACCAAAAAAATTCTGGAAGTTTGTCTCTCAAACCATCTAATAATAGTACTTTATATTTCTTCGATGTTAAGGAACTCCTCCTAGATAAATAACATAATTCAATAATGGCAACGGTAAATGGGCATATGACTATAAAAAATAAATGGGGTTTTTACCCATAACTACAATTTTGTATTCATATTTACTAATAGCAAGATTGTTTTTTAAAATTACCACTAGCAAGTTTCCATCCAAAACTAACAAAATCCGTTAACTCATAAATTACGTAATTACCTTAAAAAATAACCCATTCAGAAAATATGTACCTCTAATGCTACTGACCCTCAGAAAATCCACCATCGTCGTCCTCCGCTGCGCCTCTAATGCTACTGACCCTCAGAAAATCCACCTCCGCCGTCCTCCGCCACACCTCTAATGCTACTGGGCCTCAGAAAATCCACATCGCATGTCCTCTGCCGCGCTTCTCAAGCTACTGAGCCTAAGAAATTAACCTCCGCCGTCCTCCGCCATCCTCCGCCGCGCTCCTAATGCTACTAAGTCTCATAAATCAACCTTCGCCATCCTCCGCCGTGCTTCTAAAGCTACTGAGCCTCAGAAATCAACTTTCGTCATCCTCCGCCACACTTCTAATGTTATTGAGTCTCAGAAATCAACCTATGTTGTCCTCCGCCGCGCTTCTAATGCCACTGAGCCTTAGAAATCAACTTATTAAGATATGTCGTCATTTAGAAACAAATCTACACACCGCCGCCGACGCCCTCGATGGTCTCGAGCCATCGAGGAAGAGGAACCCCCGCATCTCGAGCTCCCGCCGCAAGGCCCACGTCACGGTGTGGTCATGTGCCGCCGCCCAAAACCTTAGCTCATTGAAGATGAAGAGGAATCCTTACGTCTCAAGCTCGCGCTGCAGGAGCCCACTTCACGACGTCATCGTCGTGCCTCCGCCCAAAACCCTAGTACCCGACCACGCTGGCGCACCGATGAAGCTCCAAGTTTCATGGTGGAGATCCGGATTAACCTGAAAGGGGAGGAGGATGGACTTGGTTTTGCGCCAGATCTGATCGAGGTGGATACGAGCTCTTCGAAGAGAGGCTCATCGTCTTTGAAGCCGGGGAGGGCGGCGGAGGAGGAGGAGGAGGAGGAGGAGGAGGAGGAGATGGAACCGCCGTAAAGGGTGTTGGAGGTGGAGGCTAAGAATATGTGAGACTGAATTAGGATTTCATGTGAGACTGAGAATATGTCGATATATATATATATATATATAGATGACATGAGTTGTAATTTATAAATTTACAAGGTTAATTATGTCATTAAGTCGTGGGCGGGTTAACAGCCCGTTACTGTTAATTCCCTACTGATTGTATAAAAAAATTAGGTCTTGTTATTGTTAAATATCACAACAAAATTATAGCTGTTGACAGTAGCCACAGAGGGGCTACAGCAGGCCCGCAGACCCGCAGACCCGCAACTAGTGCACCAGGGGCCGGCCCAGGGCCCGGGACAGGATCACCAGAACTCGGCCTCGGGGTCCAGCAGTCCATCCTGCTACCAGGGGCCCGGGGTCCGGGGGCGCCTGCCTGCCTAAGAGGTTACCAAAGCTGCCCTTTGGTGTGCAAACAGAAGGGAACTAGTCCCACATCGAAGGGTAAGGCCAGACCTCACTCCTGGCCACCTATATAAGGGCCCCAACTACCCTCATTAATGGGTAACTGATCCTTCCTACCGCTTATATACGTGCTTAAGTTATATATATTCCAACTATACTAACTTAGGCATCGGAGAGGAGAAGACCTGCCCGCCCGGTATTCCCCTTAGTAAGCAGGTTTGTAGGAGATAGCACGAAGATTCACCTGTCTCTACCAGGCCCCAGGGTTTGTGCAGAAACAATTGGCGCCGTCTGTGGGAAGTTTGGACAAGAAACCACGTAAGCACTATCGATGGCAGAGAGTTCGGAAGCAAGACAGGAAAGAAATACCACCAAGGAGCAGCATGTTGCACCAGTACAAACGCTTGTCTCCACCCCGGTCGTTATGCGGGAGCAGCGCGGCGACCAGGGCGATCAGGAAGGCGGGAGCTGTGGGAGGCCGACCGGCACGCCGGGGCCAAACCACGACAGCTCGCGCGGCAAAGGCCCGGCAACTGAAGACAGACCTGTGCACCGGGGCTTTTCTCTGACGTTCTCGGATGATCCAAGTGACCTAGAGGAGAGCCCGCGCTGCAACAGTGACCGAGACACCACGTACAGCCCCGACCAGAGCAGTATGGCGGGAGAGATACGAGCAATGACCACAGAGGTCAGTCGCCTGCGTGAGGAGGGTGACCGGGATAGAGCCAAGTCCAACGCCCGGTATGAAGAAATGGAGGCGGTGAACGCTGCCCTGGTAGCCGCCCTAGAGAGAGGACAACAGCGCAACGACGCTATGGTCAAGGCACCGGCACCCCCTTTAGTTCGATCTCAGCAGTTTGAAGCGGGGCAGTCATCGGGCGGTAGGCTCAGTGATCCCGGGCGAACGGATTCACCGGCCGGCACGGCCCCGCCAAAGAGCACGCCGACGCCTCGCCAGCCCCACACTTCGTTCGAGGATGAAGCTGTGACTCCGACTGCACGGGCATTGCAGATGCTCGCCGACACTGTGTCGGATTTGAAGACCCAAATGGAGGTCAACGAGAGAAGAGCGGCACGGCCGATGGAAGGCGCACGGTTCAACGAGCGTATGGGCCCCTTCTCGCACCGGATTATGGAATCGGGGAGGTCCGGTAACCAGAAGTCCCTCAAGCTCACCTACTCGGGGTCCGGCTGCCCGTACCAACACCTGGATAGTTTCCGGTCCCAGACGTGCGCCAAAGGCTACTCTGATGCAGTATGCTGCAACATTTTCCAAGAAACTCTGTCTGGGGAGGCGCTCAGCTGGTTTTATGAGCTTCCGGCAAATTCAATCGAGGCCTTCGAGCAGTTGGCCGACCGGTTTGTAGGCCGCTTCATCCTCCGGGTCGAGGGAGCCCGCACATCGACCATCCTCTTCAACTGCATGCAAGCGCCCGGCTAGGAATTGAGGACTTTCGTCAACCGTTGGCAGACGGCGACTGCCGGGGTCCGGAACCTTGACAAAGGTATCGCCGAGATGGCGTTCAAGCAAGGGCTCCGGCCAGGAAAGTTTTCATATGCCGTGCGGGTGGAACTCCCGCACGGGTATGACGAGTTGATGGCAATGGCCATCCGGCACGCCCAGGCTGACACCACGAGACGTACGGGCAGCACCTGCTGAAGAGGAAGCGGGAAGAGCAGCAGGAAGAGCACCCCCGGGAAGAGCACCCCCCACACCGACAAGAAGACAAGACCAGCCAGCGGACCGAGAACCGAGCCGCCCGGCCAATCCGGCCCAACAGAAATTGGGGGCAACGGCAGCAGAAGCCCTATCATGACAGACCCCAGAACGAGCACAAGCCGGCGCAGTACCGGCAAGAACGCCCCTGGCAATCATGCCAGCACAACCGGCCGGTCAAGAGGTCTTCACCGCTCTCACCTCTTCATACGAGGACATTTTTCTCGAGAACGGGAACATCATTCCACCACCGCCCAGGAGAAAGTACCCAAAGGGGAAGCTTACCACGGCGCAAACGGGCAAGTACTGCTCCTATCATGATGAGGCTACTCATCGAACGAGCCAGTGTTGTGCTCTCAAAACAACGGTGGAGGGTTTGATTAGTAACGGCCAGCTCCAACGGTATGTAGGGGAAAAGAGAGCAGATCCCGACCGGGAGCAAGACCGAGGCTGGTAGACTCGCCGAGCCTCCAAGCGGTTAGTTTGGCATATCACCGGTTCGACCGCTGTAACATTAAAATGTATATACAAACTACTTTCAAGAAAAATTCCATCGGTTCCACCAATTCAAGTGCATTCATAGTCGAGGGATAATACAAGCATAGGCCGTTCCAGCAAGTTTACAAAAAAGAGCAAGGGCAAAATCCTAAGGAGCTACGCCTCCACCCTCAGCGGGCAATCCACCAGCCTCTCCGGATGAAGCAGCCGCGCCTTCAGCAATCTGAGGACCACCCTCCCCTTCCGGTTGCTCTTCCGCCGACTGCTCATGGATATCCGACTACTCATGAATATCTTCATCAGCGGCCTTCGACATCCGGGAAGTATCCAGGTACCCCTTCTGCTCCCATTCCGTGTACGCATCCGCGATGACCGATTCCCTGGCCTTCTCCAGGAACTGAAGGAACTGATCGCTCCCATGGTATTTGAGAACAACCTGCTCGTACAGTTCTGGGTCCTCTTCCCCGGCCGCAGCGGCAGAGGCGGCGCGCACAGCGGCAGCTCCCACCTGGAGCTCGTCCACCTTGGCCTCCAGTTCGGCCTTCTCCTCCTCAGCTAGCTCCTTCTCCTTCTCCAGGCTCCGGACCTGCTCCTCCAGCTTGGCCACCTGCTTCTTGGACCTCTCCTCCAATCTGGCCTTCTCCCGTTCCAGCCGGGACCTCTCTGCTTCTAGCCGCTCTCGGGCTTCTGTCAGCTCGGCCACCTGCCTCTTCAGCTCCTCGCATCGGGCTGGTACAGATTGTACAGCAGCTGCATAACAACAGAGCCAATTAAGCAAGCAGTAAAGGAAATAAGTTACGATCGGTACAATGGCACCGGGCAATTCTTACCTGCAGGACCGACTCCTTGAACTTTTGGCGCTTCCCGCCCGCTAAGGCTCCGGTGACCTCAGCCCTGTCCAGACCAAGGCCGGCCAAGTCTGCCGCCAGCTGCCGGGCGAGTGCACTCTCCGGGCTTCCCCTCCGTGCCTCTGCAGGCGCGGGGCTACTCTGCCGGGCAGCGGCAGCCTTCTCCCCAGCGCAACTTGATGCACCGTTGGTTACCTTGAGCCGTTTGGCCAGATTCTCACCGGACGACCCACCGGTCAGCGTCACCAGCGTGGAGGGAGGAACGTCCATGATCCTCCGCCTCTTCTCACCCTGGCCGTCAGGCGAAGAAGATTGCGCGCCTAATCGGGTTACCCGAGTGACGAGCGGGACTGACCCCGGCCGGTATGGAATCTGGCTCACTCCACCGGGAATCTTCAGTGGCCCCCCGGTAGTCTTGCCCTTACCGGGTCCCGCCTTGGGCGCAGCAGGATGGCTCTTCACACGCGCCAGGACGTAGCCCTCGTCCTCAACATCCATGGCCCGTGGTTCGGGATGAACCGTAAGCCGACCGGACTCCTCGTCCACCGAGGTCCGTGAAACGGCCTCGCCTTTCTCCTTTAGCCTCGCGAGAAGGTCTTCACCATCCATGGATAGGGTGGTTTCGGGTTTGATGACCGCCCGGGAAGATGCACCTGCAGGACGAGCAAAGGTTAGTATTTAAAAGTTAGCAAAAGTGTCACCACTAGCACTCGCTACGCACCGGGATCTCGCCCAAGACAGCAATACTCCAACACTTCTCTCCGAATGAAGTTGTAAGAGCTCCGTTCGAGATCATCCCAACATCCGAGTATGGTCGTGATCCTCTCCTGCTCTAACTCGGACAGTTCGAACGATTGATCCCCAGGGGGCTGGAAGGTACCAGGAACCCGGTACATCTTACTCCTCTTCTGCCACTTACCGCCCGCCATCACCACCTTCTTCCTCTAGTTGTTATCCACCCAAGAAGGCATATTGGTGATGATAGGTTGAAAGCACCGGGCGTTGAAGGACAGACAACCCCGGGACCCTCGCTTCTTCGAGTAAGACAACCTGTACAGTGCCCGGAATTCGTTTACCGTTGGCATACTCATCCCGGAAAACTCGTCCAGGCAGCCGAGGCTCAGCAGTCGCCTCCACTAGAGCCCTGGAAGCTGCGCTGGAGATACTTGTAGTGCACTGAGCATGTACAGCACGAAATCTGGCAGCGGGAGTGAGAACCCGTGGCGAAACTGGTCTAGATGCACGGCAACCCAACCTGCCTCCGGGTTACAGGCTGACTCCCCGGGATTCAGTGGCTGTAGCGCCACCTCATCCGGGATACTCCACGTCTCCCAGAACGCAGCAATCTCTCCAGGGTTCATGCTACCATCCGGCTCATCGCACACCACGGCACCCTTCCCTCTACCGATGGTGTAGCTCCAGGGCGGAGCACCAGCAAGGCGCACACCGTGCGGTATTTCCTCAGATCCTGAGGACCCGGATGACGAAGCGGTCAGCGGCTTCAGAGCGGTCAGCGGCTTCAGACACCGGGTATTCCGAACCGAGCCAGTCCTCCAGTCTCTCCTCATCATCCACAACGGTACGCCTGACGGTCGATTCGGAAGCCCCATCAGAACTTGCAGAAGACATTTTTAACCTAAGGGGAAGAAAAAACAAAACCCTAGCGCTGGTCAGCAACAGGCTAGAACAGCGCCCTCTGCGGCCCCTCCCCAAGTTTACCGCAGACGCTCCGCTTAAAACAACTCAGTCGGTGACGTAAACCTAAGCTCACACACAATAATAAACCCTACAATCGTTAGTAGTATAGAATAAGTAGGGATCGTTCTAGCCGGGGATTAAGGGTACCTGAAATATGAGAATGTTAACAAAAATATTCACAAACATATATGCACACAATTGTCACACTTATATACATATATACGAATTTACACGTCACAATGGGGGAAAGATATGGTTTGGCAGCAAAGCTGCTACTAACACTAAGATACGAAAATTAAACCTAAACTACTATATACAAGTGATCATCATCTCTCACGCATCACATAGCACAAAACACACAATTCACACACAAGAATTCATGCAAGACTCAGAAATTTAGTTCAAGTTTCTTAGGCTCTATTCAATTCCAATTTCAATTAGAGCCTCAACGGTCATCTAATCACTAGACTCTCTCTTAAGTATTTTAGAAAACACTCAACGTCGAATCCTAAAATTATACTAATCATGTTTGAAAACACTCAACGTCGAAAACAAACACGAAGAGTAATTACGCACAATAGTCTATAAATTGGAGACATATCTTTAGGTATGGCGTCACTCATCTTATCAACATGCAAGTTCATGAATTAAGTAACCTTGATTTTAACAACCTAGAATTCAGTTCGATCGTTGCCTAACTCAATCCCAAATTATTAAGTTGAATGAAATCGCAACCTACACAAGTGCTAAGGCCCTAGCATCATGTAAACATTGATTTTTATGCACAAATTCAGGAACTAATCGAATAAAAACTAAAAATACAAGAACATATTACTGCCCTAATCTAGCATACGAATTCAAACATGCAATTGTTTGCAAAATTCATCACATAAATTCCAACAAAAATCGCAATTCATGTTCATCATACAAAACCAAACGAAAATAAAGTATTTTTATAACAACAATTGTGACTAAACCAAGAATAAAAATACAAGTCATAGGGATGGATCACACTTTAGAAACCTTGGAGAGCTTCGTCTTGGTGTGGTGAATGAGGCTCGGCAGTGGCTGAGGCAGGGAATGAAATCGGTGGTGAAAGGTGGTGGAATCGGTGGACTTGTGTTTTTAGGGTTTCGGTTTAGAACTTTGGTAGAGAGTGTGGTAGAGTTTCGGCTAGTGCTTTTGCAAAAGATGAGATGATTTTCAGAATGACAAAGTGAGGCTTTAAATAGAGGAGAGGGGTGCCGGCTGCCCTAGATGCTCAAGGAAATCAGAAAACCAAGTGGATTAAGGATTTGAAACCTTCCTATCATAGTTCAATTAGGTTTTCTTTTTCTGAATTTTTCTTCAAGGCTTGGGCTTCACATCTTCATGGACTTCTTGATAGGTCATTGGACTTCAATTGATAGGTCTTGATCCACCGAAAATGTCTTCATTGCCGGCAGCTTCATCATGGCACAAATATGCCTCTTCCGGCAGCTTCTCCTAGTTTGACTAGGAGAACTTCTTTCTTTATTTTCTTCTTCAATGCCCGGGCTTGGTGTCATCCTCCTTCCTTCCTTAAGCTTGGACCATCATCACATATGCATTTGTACACCATTTGGTCCATAAAAAACAGTAATTGTGAAAAGGAGGCAGTAGCTTCTTGGAATCGGCAGAAACGACCTTTTTGTAGTAACTTCGGCATATCTCCCTCCTCGGAGCTCCAATTGATGCGATTCGAAGTCTCAGATAAACTAGACACAAATAGCCATCTTCCCATAAAAGGGCTCGATCAAATTCCTTGTGAGTCGTCGGGAATGATTTTTCGAAGTTGGATCAAAGTCCCAGGAAAATCCTGGAAGTCCCTGGATTGGATTGCTCGGACTGCCGTTTTGCAGCCAACTTTTGGGTGACTTTCCGAACTCCGATTGATCTGAAATTTTAACACAACATTCCTCAGCATATGAATATTAAGCACACCAAATTTCATTAAATTCGGACAAGAATAGATCGCACTTTCACTCATCTCAAAATCGCGAAAAAGACATATTTTACACTATTTTCCAGATTTCTCAAACTTAGTCATTTTTCGGATTCTTAACCATTTTTCACCAAACTCTACCAAATTAACACTAAACTATATTATGACTCTATCTTAGACAAATAAGGGTTAAACAAAGCATAAACGAGGGCGTAAACATATAATATCGTCGCACATTGTGCTCCTATCAGTCGGCGACAGAGACCCCCCCCGCCGTAAAAACACCGAAAAGAAAAACAAGAACAACACCAGGCAAAGAAAGCAAGATCTTACCGATTAGTATGCTCAACCGAGGAAAGTCCGCCCTGCGAAAGCAGCGAGCAATGATAGGAGAAAAGTAAAAGAGCACTTGAGCCAACGGATGTCGCGGGGCACCTCCACAGAGTTTTCGCCGGATTTCTCTCTCTCTTATTCTCTCTGATCAAGCAGCAAAACAGAACTTGAGAAGGCAGAGGAGGCCTTTTTATAGAGAGGTCCGGTGCCCTAGGCGCTTCTAATCCCCCCAAAACACGCAATCAGAGCAACTCAAACGCCTGCGAATCCTGACCCTCCATCTCAGACCGCCCCCTACCAGCACGTGTCCCAGCATCAGTAAACTGCCCACGCCATCATAACTGATGGGACTGATGGACTTCCTCCTTAAATGCATGTCAGCCACTTGTCCCGCCTGCTGGCGACAGGTAAGGGAGTTAGGAGCGGGAACCAAGGCGTCAGCCCCCCCCCCCCCCCCCCCCCCCCACACACACTTCCCCAGGCTCTACGGCGGTTCCATGGCAGTCCACGGTTATGTATCATTCAACCGACTGCATGGCATCTCTCACCGCTATGAGTTTTTTCAAACCGCTTCGAGAGCATTGTTCCGGGTATGAGCCATCCATCCGGTTCCATGGCAGTTCACGGTTAGGTATCATTCAACCGGCTGCATGGCATCTCTCACCGCTATGAGTTTTTCAAACCGCTTCGAGAGCATTGTTTCGGGTATGAGCCATCCATCCGGTTCCATGGCAGTTCACGGTTAGGTATCATTCAACCGGCTGCATGGCATCTCTCACCGCTATGAGTTTTTCAACCGCTTCGAGAGCATTGTTCCAGGTATGAGTCATCCATCCGGTACCATGGCAGTTCACGGTTAGGTATCATTCAACCGGCTGCATGGCATCTCACCGGTTAGGTAACATTCAACTGCCCCGATACCATCTCACCGGTTATGATCATCCAACCGGCTCGAGAGCATTCTTCCGGGAACGAGATCCACCCGGCCCCATGGCATCTCACTGGGGGACTCGTCTCGATATGGCAGAACGCCCGGTCGAGGTCCGCCCGGTTCCATGGCATGACCCCGGTTATGAGAACATTCGACCGGCATAGGCTTTATACACCCGGGTGAGTTTACATCTAACACATGTACTCTTGTCCAGCAGGATAAAAACCCTGCATCGCACTGAACTGCGGTCAATATGGGGCTCTACGGCGAGCCTTGTCACCTCAACGCCACCCCATTTCCTCAACGCTTATTCTAACACAAGCTGAGAAGAACTAGCAAGTGTTAACCGGTGCCTCAACAAACCGCAACACCGGGGCCACCTCCCCGCAGCCTAGCAATATGGACTCGTCTCGATATGGCAGAACGCCCGGTCGAGGTCCCATACTCCGACTCGTACCGATTTGGCAGAACGCCCGGTCGAGGTCGCAGCCTAGCAATATGAACTCGTCTCGATATGGCAGAACGCCCGGTCGAGATCCCATGCTCTCCGGCTCGCTCTGATATGGCAGAACGCGGGGTCCAGGTTCCATGTACACATCTATTGCATGGCGGATTTCAACGCCCCATTATCATTCCATGCACACATCTATTGCATGGCGGATTTTAACGCCCTACTATCATCCCATGCTCATAGCCCTACAACACTTGAGCACAGTGCTACTTATATTGCAAGCATACTCACAAACTGTTGCATATATATCACCGGTAACAGGTACTCACCCCGGTCACGCCCAATCTTCAACGCAGACTTGGGGGACTGGGCACCGTTGGGTTGGTAACCCTGCGGGTCTGCGGGACAAGGGCAAGACAGTTTTAAGTCCCCATTCAAGATTGCACTTGACCGGGAACTTGGGGGACTTGTTGACAGTAGCCACAGAGGGGCTACAGCAGGCCCGCAGACCCGCAGCTAGTGCACCAGGGGCCGGCCCAGGGCCCGGGACCGGATCACCAGAACCCGGCCTCGGGGTCCAGCAGTCCATCCTACTACCAGGGGCCCGGGGTCCGGGGGCGCCTGCCTGCCTAAGAGGTCACCAAAGCTGCCCTTTGGTGTGCAAACAGAAGGGAACCAGTCCCACATCGAAGGGTAAGGCCAGACCTCACTCTTGGCCACCTATATAAGGGCCCCAACTACCCTCATTAATGGGTAACTGATCCTTCCTACCGCTTATATACGTGCTTAAGTTATATCTATTCCAACTATACTAACTTAGGTATCGGAGAGGAGAAGACCGGCCCGCCCGGTATTCCCCTTAGTAAGCAGGTTTGCAGGAGATAGCACGAAGATTCACCTGTCTCTACCAGGCCCCAGGGTTTGTGCAGAAACAATAGCTATTAGTAATTTTCTAAAAATAAATAGGTCAATCAATTGCAACAATCTTCTTTAAAAGCAAAATTGAGGAAGAAGAGGATCATGCCAGTATATATACAAATAAAACTTAAAGCTTAATATGGGATTGCTTCCTTTTGAGAATCATGAAACGAAAAATCAATCCAAGCATTCACTATATAGAGGTAGTAGACCTTGACAACTTTGTGCTCGTGTAAGTGTAATTCTTTTTTTCTCAAATGATGGAGAGATGACACATTCATTTCCTGACTATGATGGAGTCGCTCATCTTCAACCATAGTGCATCGATCAAGGTAGATATTTTGATGTTGTTGCGGGCCTGCGGCTCTTTCTTTGTTCACTTGTTAGCACTTTTAGTCAAAATTACACAATCACAGCAAATCGACACCCCCAAGAAGAAAAAAAATCTTCACTGTTCACACCGATTTGGCTAATCAACTAAACTTTCACTCCCATTAGATTCACAAATGGTGAACCAATTCCACAGTATACCAATCCCACACCAATTTATGTTCTGAACTTTAACACCAATTAGATTATTTTTACACCAATTTGGCTAATGAAGTGAATGCAAAAACGTTATGGAGAGAGAGAGAGGTCAGGTGATGGTTATTTGTATGAACTGAAGATCAGACCGTGGGTGTTGATCTCTATCAAAACACTCCTATATAGATATGCAACGTCTTCTTGTCAGCCATTGTCAAATCTATTGAAAGAAAAATTAATCATGAATCCGTTTACAACCTATTGAATTAATCAGTTTAGTTGTCCACGACAAACAATTGAAACAAAAAGAAAATTGAATTGTAAAATTAAAGCCAAAACGTGCTCTTGAACAAAGCGAATAAGGAGAAGAAAAATAAGACCTCCATCGAAATCTTGTATTGAGCAATTGCATCTTTTAAGTAGATTCCATAGCGAAGAGGAGAAAATCATCTTAGAGTCTTTTTTTATCAAACGTCTTTCGAGTGTCTAGTGAGTGTAGGAGAACTGCAAAAAATTAAGAAATCCTCTTACACTACTCAATGTGCTTAATCATTCAATTCGGAAGAATGGCTTTCACTCGAGTATAAAAGAAGATAATGAACCTGATTTAAGAACAATGTAGAATAACATCGACTTACTTATATCTTATCACTTTGGGATCGGAATGGCTTCAATGGGGAAATCGATTGTGAAGAAGAGAGAGCTGCTCCTCCTGCTGCACGATTCTAAGAACAATTTTCATAGTGAAATATAAGTTTTTAGAGATGTGGAAAGGTATGTGGGTGTTGATACCCGAAAAATCGCGCATTTTATTTTATGTGTTCACGCAAACTTTATGATTATTCCAATACTCGATTTAACTCGCCAGACAAGTACGACATTTATGCGGGCCCAAGCCGCATGCGTTTTGGGGCTTGCATGGTGGGTATGGTGTGGAAGGTTACGGAAAAATGCACAACGCTCGTTGTCAATTTAGCGTTATTGACGATTTCAGTCTTGGGCCCGAAATCCATGCCCAATGATTGATGACAAAAATAGTGAAGGTAAAGAGCTTTGGTTGCTTCCCTCTCAGCCCAAATACTGAAGCAAAAGCCCAAATGCCACTTTTAGAAAAAAAAATGTCCAACTCTTTCTCTGCCTCACCTTTTGTGTCAAACTGCATCTCCTTCTTATTCGATCGATGACACCAACCAAATGTCTAGGAACTTCTTCCCCCTGCAGCAGCTCAGAAACCACAGCTCCTTCTGTTTACCACCTTATCTCTACTGAAACCATATCTTAAGCCAGTCAATAAATCCCCCATTCACCCTCAAAATCATGAACTCACCATCCCAAATCTCTCCCCAGCTCCTCCTTCCAGATTTCACGAGATTGGGTTGTCTGCCATGGAGATCGGCAAAAATTCCTGCAGCAACCTTCATCTGTCTAGGGAACCCACCTCAAGAAAATCTCTTTTCCCCCATTCCTCTGTAGAAATCAAGGACGAGATTGAAGAGGAAAGAGTTTATCCAACATGTTAGAGGTATTTCAATTCCCCCACAACTCTATCAGAAAATTCAGAGGAATTCATCTAGCAATTTACCCAGCAACACAGAAAAAACCCTTCAAGCCTTCAAGCCTTCAAGCCCCTCATGCCATTCAAGGAGAAACCCCCAAATCCCTTTCTCAAACCCTAGAAACCCAAATTTGTCATTCCTAAAATAGCCCAATTCTCCTTCACTGCGGTGTTTTTCCAGCTCGCACGCCAGGCTCACTATGCACATCGCCATCTCTGTCTGAATCACGCTCAAGGTTAGCTTAATCTTTTAAGCTACGGGCTAATCTCGGGTTTAGTTATCTCCAAAATCAAAAGAACCCCTCACAGTGGGAGACATTTACGTGGAGCTAGTTGTGATCGTGCTTCTCAATTGAATTTCTGAAAGTTAAAATTCTATCATTTTATCTTATCTACTGAATTATAATTGTATTACTCTTTTTTTTATTTAATCATGTTTTGGTTGACTGTTACTTCAGAGGGACACTCCATGAATATAGAGTTTGACAGTTTTATAAGTCAAATTAACTTAATTAATAAAGATTGATAGAGATTATAAAAAAAAATGTGGGGACTCGGGCCCCAAGGGTGATTTAAAGTAAATTGAGGGAAATGTGTTTTATTGGTATATCTCTATACAGTCTTGTACGACTTACTATGACGATTTTTAACTGAAATTGATACGAAATTGAGTGTGTATACGTTATTAATATAGTTTGAGGTGGAGATAGCGGGTCCTAATATCATGAGTGATTTGAATAATAATTGAGAGGATACAAGTTAAATTGTTATGAATTAAGGAATGGAGACGAGCATAAGACAAACAATGTTATTTAAAATGGGTCTTTAAAGAGTACCCTACAATTGATTTATTTATTTACTTTTTACCACCGATAGTTTTCCTTATAGAAATTCGGTATGATTGCTCTTCTACACTTCATCAAAGCCTGTGTAGCCTCCAATTCTGAAGTATCATCTCATTACTTCTGTTCATTGCCGTCAAACATAAGTAAATTTATTTACTAAATCAAAAAGAAATCCAATCAGTGAATATATAATCAATCATAACCATGTATGAAAAATATTGTGCATATATTTTTTTTAAACATTTTATCAATGAGGGTGAGCCTCTTCTAAATCAAGCAAACGTTAATGAGGTGGCTTCCTCATCCTCTTACTCATTAAGCCTTTGAAACAAGAGTGGACGTCCAGGTCCCCCATTGGTTGTTGGCTTCACCCTCCATTAATTGGTTGATATTTTCAATATACGCACAAATAGATGACGTCATAAATAATCAGAATAAAAAATTAATTATAAACCTTATCCAGAACAAAATCTGGTTCAGACAGCCTGTGTCCACGTCGATTCGTTGACCACGTGCTTTCAAACTGTGTTCAACTATAACGTCGCCTGCCCCACTCCCAACTCCCATCGCCGTAATTAACACGCCCCCCTACGCCGTCTTGTACTTCAACTCAGTCGGTAACTAAGTTTTCATTTATTTATTTTTTACTTTATTTTACCTTTTCACTTTGAACTCTTTTTACCACGATTCTACTTTTTGGTACAATTTGCATGTATTCGCACGTAAGGTTAGGTACGTGACCCTTTGCATACCTCCACAACACGACAAAAACATCTGAGCGTGGGCCTGCTGCCTTATTCAATCTGAAAATAGAAACCCTTTCAGAGAAGCGGAGGTTTCAGCTTTTTATTTTCTTCTTCTTGATTTACACGCTTTTTATCTTTATTCCTTCAACGGATATTAGCAAAATTTCTGTTTTCAGCAAGAGTGCAAAAAGGAGAATATACGTTAGCATATACAAGGAGTATATACTACATATTACATCTTTTACACGATCATTCTGAATGAGTCTTTAGAATCAAATAATATACGAGTCAATCTCTTAGAATCAAATATTATACATTGAGGACTTTGAGACTAGTCTCTAAGTGCGAGTCATTTGTTGTAATTACATTGTATTATACGAGTTACTCACATAATGTATTTGACGCTATTTCGTTGATGTTATTAAAAATTACATGTGGAGTGCATTAGTTACGTACTGATTATGTCTCTATTTGTTAATTATTTTCACATGATATACTACCTAATTTTTTTGATAAACATCACTCTTGACACTTCAAAGACAATATGTGTGTTTCCTATAGCCTCGATATGTTTACCATCCAATCACGAATCATAGCTTTAGGGTTTAGTTCATTGGCACGGTTGATGTGGATCTGTGACTGAAAGTTGGTTATTCCGACGAGACTCGTTGCAGTCGATAAGAAGGCCCTACGATTAGAAATGAGAGCTACACTATCTGAGTTAAACTTCTATCTGAGTTAAACTTGAAACATGTCCGTACAAATTATTGGAAGTGTTATGCTTAAAAGATTGCTCACAAGTCACAAGGCATGGAAGACAACAAAGACCTATAGCCAACTTATAACCTGCTCGAGCAAACTGAATAAATAGGCAGAGACATCGATCTACAACCAAACCCTATCTAGGTTTTAATCATGGTTTATTTTAATTTCTTATACCACGTAGTATATTATATAGTGGACATGATTGATATTAGTTATGAAAGTTTATAGCTTCCACTAAAAAAAGAGATATTTATATAATCTCGACCCGATCGAGTTATTATGGGGAAAAATAAACGTAGTAATTTAGTAAAGTGACCGAAGTTCCCAATGTCATCGAAGACAAGCAAGTAAATAGTTTTCTAATTTCTATCTCCATTATTTAGTTGAATAAATTAAGAGCAAATTGTATTGTGTATTATTGATATATTTATGCAACTAACTAACATAAATAATGGAACCGCATGTATCATGACGAGGACCACGACCTACTAATTTGATAAGTAAAGTGATGCATCATATAAGGAGATGGACAAGTAATGCTACATATTTTAATGTGACGTTGCTACCACGCCTTCCTATAAATAATTTAATTCTGTCTATCTATTTAGGTTTTGGATTTAGACATGTGAGGTTTAATTGGATTGAAACCCTTCTCCACCCTCCCAACAAGGTTACGTTAACCACATTGCCCTATCTTGTAAGCAATGACAACGAGGAAGATCGTCCAGAATGGAGGCACATCTTACACCAGTTTGTCTCCCTAATTATTTCGATTGTTTAATGGAACTAAGGCTTCCACCAAATCATTTTCGTTTGGTCTAGTAGAAATGCCCCTGATAAATGCCTTCAAAGGTAAGCTAAGATAAGGTGATGTTCATGCAGTGTCGTAGAGGACTCTTGGATATGTAATTAAGTTGGCGAAGAAAAATATGTACGAAATTGAAGAGTTTCGATGCAAAAATTGCTTACACTAAAGCTAGAGTTGGAGGGTGGACTTTCTTACTTGATGTATCTCTACAACGGATAAACACTATAAAATCGTTAGTAGCGGATCTAGAGTTTGAAATTTAGGTTAGCGAAAAGGAAAAATTTGACATCCAGACTAGTTTCGACATGATTTTGGGTTGAGAAAATGACATACAAGTTGGTTTTACCCAACAGAAAAAAAAAAAATTTGACTTGGTTTAGGATAACTTGCCCATCAGATGCCGGGTGTGCGATCTCACTTAGATCCGCCTTTGAAAATTGTCCTTTTTATATCATGAAAATAAATAGTGATTTATTTAGACAACACGCGATACACGATTAACACTATGAGAACTAGCCAATTTATGCCATAATGCATATGATGTTAAGTTGCTCATTTAAATAGGCTCTACACACTCAATAATTGCGTAATTCTGACCATACATCATTTATGTAAGTTCTCAGTTCCTCCGTTATTTGGTCATGTATTATAATATCACATTAATAGGTTATAATTATGATTATGATTTTTTTTATTTATTTTACCATATAATGAACACGTAAAGTCAAATAGCTATATCGGGTTTCTTTGATTTTTTAAGGAAGATGATCGTCGCATATTAATTTAGGAAATGAATAGTTTGAATTATATAGCAACTTTATCCAATAGTTGAATGTGTAATTAGTTTTATATAATATGAAGTGAACTTGCTCGAGATTCTGATCCGATACTATTTCATTATATCGTATTTTCCATACAAGGTTCGTTTGTCCACTTTGTCGATCTGGTGGCTTTGATTTTTTGGACGAATTAAGAAAGAAAAATTGGAGTTATATACAATGTATTCTTTGTAAAAGTTCAAAAAATACCCAAGAATCTGAGCAGTCCAAAATGAGTTGCTATATTCAAAGGCAATGAACACGATGCGAATGCAAACCAAACAACACTACAGGAGAAAAAGGGCCAGTCATAAAATCAAATTAAGATATTTCCTCCAATAGTCAATTATCTCACCTACCCAAAATTAAAATTTAAATATAATTTCCTAGATTTCTGTTGATTCGTTTTACTATTTTTGTACACACGCGCCGCGTGAGGTTTAATTTATTTCCAAGTGGAAGAGATCAACGGACAAAACAAGTTGCAAAGTGGCCTGCTCAGCTCCAGTGGAAAATCCAATCCTGGGCCAGTCTCTGACGACGGCGTCGTTTTGTCCACCATGTCAACGCCCTCGTGCTGTCTCTCTCACGGTCTATCTCCGGTAGAACAATACACACTCCGAGTCATATTTTGGTAGTCGATTAATTTGTATTCAGTTGTACATGACCATAGTTGCATTTTAGTACATGAATATATAAGATAAATAATGGGGCTTGGTAATTTTTCAAACCAGACTTACAATTGTGCACGATTGAGTGCGAAAACAACTGACGATTGAGTACATAATTGAATGATCATGTATACAACTGCACATAGTTACTAATTTTTCAAGCTTAATGTATATCCAACTACTGTACGAGCAATTATGAAAGTAACTCACAAAATTCACTGATCAGAAATTCAAAACACAACTGTGTATAACTACTGTCGATGAACTTAAAACTAATAGTAGAGAATAATAAGCATTCTAATCATCACTTTACTCCTTTTAAATTCGATGACAGTTGTGCTCGATTGAGTACAGAATTAACCAATGTCGCAACTCATTGATAATCAGAGGTTGAAACGGGTCTTATATATCCGTTTTGGTAACTTTTTTATAATATTAATTTTTTATTCGGGGCCGTTGCTCGCTGCTCCTACTGCTCTCCCTATAAATAGGAGTAAGTTGTGAAAAGGCTCTCTTTTTCTTTTCTTCTTCATTTTTCCTCTCCCCCTTCTCTCCCGGTCTCCACTCCCCGGCGACCACTTCTCGCCGACGAACCCGGTCACCGCCCGATCACACTGCCGGAGATTCTCGCCCTCCTTCCCCTCTCTCTCTCTCTCTCTCTCTCTCAGGTTCGCGCTCTCAAACTTGTTCTCCTCTCAAATTCTGCCGTGTCTTTTTCCGGTGAGGAAGTTCAGATCTGGACCATCTCTCACGGATTCGTCGATTTGCGGATCCATCTGTACCTCCATTAATGCCGTTTGGAGCTTCCGATTGAATGCCTAGTGCTCCATTCTCGTCGATCTTGATCTACGCTTTTACATTTCTTTATTTCTTTTGCTCGGTTTCTGTTTCCTTCTTTTATAACAATCCGAATCTTTTGGTACTGAAATTAGTAACCGCAGTAAAAAAAACGGATTTTCATCGTTTTGTCTACTTGTGAATTTTACTGAGAGCTGTAAATCTTCTGTAATTTTTACTTTTACCTAATTGTTTGGTACGTTGTCTGCGTTCAGATCTCTGTTAAAAAGCCATTAGAGCGTTCTGTGAAGAAGAAGAAGAAGAAGAAGAGAAGAAATGGAGGGACTACGAAACGTGAGCTCGCATTGCTCCATTTCGGACATGGACGACTACGATCTGTCGAGGCTTCTGGACAAGCCGAGGCTCAACATTAAGAGGGAGAGGTCCTTCGACGAGAGGTCACTCAGCGAGCTCTCCATTGGTCTCGCCAGAGCTGGACTGGACAACTTGGACAGCTCGTACTCGCCGGGAGGGAGGTCCGGTTTCGACACTCCTGCCTCGTCCACTCGCAACTCGTTTGAGCCGCATCCGATGGTTGCCGAGGCGTGGGAAGCTCTAAGGCGCTCTCTGGTGTTCTTCCGGAACCAGCCGGTGGGGACTATTGCTGCTTATGATCACGCCTCGGAGGAAGTCTTGAACTATGATCAGGTATATATACATATAGCTCATTTCTTTATTTTGACAGTTATAATAGTAGAAATACAGCTATGTTGAGCCATCGATATGTTGGAGTAATGTATCTGGAATTGAGTTGAGATAGACCTCGGGGACTTGATGTATCGAACTTAAGACATTAATTCACCTTGGCTAAAGAGTTTTGTTACAGTTTTGCATAAGATTTAATATTTCTGTTTTCTTGTGGAAGTAAAAGAAAGATTGAGAAAGTGATCAGTATCTAACTCTTGATGTATTCTGTTGTTCTGTATAGGTTTTCGTACGGGACTTTGTACCAAGTGCTCTAGCGTTCCTAATGAATGGTGAGCCTGAGATAGTGAAGAACTTTCTCTTGAAGACCCTTCAGCTTCAAGGGTGGGAGAAAAGAATAGACAGGTTCAAGCTTGGAGAAGGTGCTATGCCAGCCAGCTTCAAAGTTCTTCATGATCCTATTCGGAAGACGGATACTATCCATGCAGATTTTGGTGAGAGTGCAATTGGGCGAGTTGCTCCTGTTGACTCTGGTTTCTGGTGGATTATACTGCTCCGTGCATATACAAAGTCAACAGGAGATTTAACTCTGGCGGAAACAGCAGATTGTCAAAAGGGCATGAAGCTTATATTGACTCTATGTCTGTCTGAAGGTTTTGACACATTCCCAACCTTGCTTTGCGCCGATGGATGCTCTATGATTGATCGTAGAATGGTAAGTTGCATTTAAATGTGACAAGCATCATACAAGGAATTTTACTAATTGGCTTAAGAAGCTTGAGTAGCCCTCAGCTAATAACCATTAAATATGAATATTCTAATTGATGTGGAAGTCAGGATGAACTTAAACTGTAACCTTTTGGGCATAACCATTTCAAAAGTTTTTGTAAAATCTTTCGTATTTTCCTAATATAGTATCCAGCACCGTTTTGTTGTTGGGAGTTTTGGTAAAACACTTGGCCAATTATAATCGTGCTTGGTAAAATCTCATCAATAAGCAGATCATAGTAGGACGTGTTATTACTTTCTTTGTTTGAATATGTTAAATACATTCATGTCAACTTAACGTTTCTTTTACTATTCAATGCTTACACATTTAGATTTTGAATTAAATCATTTAATTTCATATTGTCAGTTCTATTACTATGTAAAGTGATAATCGCAGTGTTCCCACAAATTCTATTGAAATTGAGGCACTCAGTTTTCACCTTCTTTTCTAGACCTGAGAAAACATAAAACTCACTGCAATGATCTATCCAGAAACCTCACCCAGAATGATTTCGGACATGATTCTAGTTGTAGGCCATAGGTCCAGTTGATAAAAGTCTGTAAACAACTTGGTGCATTAGCTAAGATTCCATAGCTTTACAGATCAAAGCGGAAAACCAATATGCGATTAGTTTTTTTTGGTACCAGCATTCATGTAGAAATTATTTTAAGAATTTGTGGTTAATATTGCAACATTTTTACCCGCTTTTATTTTATGGAGTATCTTCCATATAGAAATCGGTGGAACTGTCTATTAGAAAACGCTTGCATATTCCTGGGAAGCCATGTAATTAAGAAAACATTTCCTCAGTCATGGGTAGACAGTGCTTGTTTAGGATAATAAGGTTGAAATTTATCATGGACATCTATAGAAAGATACAAAAGCTAAAATTACTGGATAAAAATATTGAGCTGTATAATTTAAGTGCACCGTTTCATTTATTAATGTCATTTACTGTTTATCTTTGTATGATATATAGTTATCTTATTTCTGCTCTCCGCTAACGGAGTTTATTCATTACACTAGATTTGATATACTTCTCACATAAATGTTCTAATTTATGAATTATATTTTCAGGGAATATATGGTTATCCTATTGAAATTCAAGCTCTGTTCTTTATGGCGCTCAGATGTGCTTGTGCATTGCTTAAACCGGATACAGAAGGAAAAGAATTTATAGATCGAATTTCAAAGCGTTTGCATGCCTTAAGCTACCACATGCGAGGTTACTTCTGGCTTGATTTCCAACAACTAAATGACATATACCGTTATAAGACTGAAGAGTACTCACACACTGCAGTAAATAAGTTCAATGTCATTCCTGATTCCATCCCAGATTGGGTATTTGATTTTATGCCCACACGTGGTGGCTACTTTATTGGCAATGTGAGTCCTGCAAGGATGGATTTTAGATGGTTTGCTTTGGGTAATTGTATCGCAATTCTATCTTCTCTTGCAACCCCAGAGCAATCAATAGCTATAATGGATCTAATTGAAGCTCGCTGGGAAGAGTTAGTGGGAGAAATGCCTCTAAAAATTGCTTATCCAGCAATTGAAAGTCACGAGTGGCGAATTGTTACTGGTTGTGATCCGAAGAATACCAGATGGAGCTACCATAATGGAGGGTCTTGGCCAGGTTTGTTCCTTCCTTCCCTCGAAGTTTCTTGTCTATTGCTTTATATTCATATGAGAACTTAATATGGATCTGCATAGAAAGACCGCGACTTTTTTCCGAGGAGGAAAAGATAACTGATATGTGAATAAGCATGGCCTGTGAAACCTTTACGGAGAAAAAGAAAACTGATATATAAATTAGCGTTGTCAGTAAAAGCTGTATGCAAAAGGCACTGCTTAAAGAAATCCCATGTGGGCTTTCTGTCTGGTTCAGATTATAGAAGCATTTGTTTGTTTGAAGATTTAGACTTTTAACTGTTTACACATAATAATCCACTTAAAATTGAAGCATCAAATATAGCTGCATAAGACCAGAAATCATGTTTATTAATTTGTTTTTTTTTTTAAATATTTGTTTTTGTGTGGAGTTTTACCCGTCCTTTCTTGTTGGCAGAAATCATAATAAAAAGATTGGTTGCCTAAGATTCGGAAATGAGACAAAATCAAACTAATTTGGGTCTGCTATCATGTCAGTCGGTCTTATATAATGATACAGTGTCCGTAAATGTTTTCTAAACATGATTTTTTTGGGTACTTGTACTCTTCCTCTGCCATTTTAAGCTTCCCTGGTTTTTAACTCGATGCATTTGAACTTTTGAAGTGTTTCTTGTAGCTGACCAAAAGTGTTAGTTTTCATAATCTTCTGCTCGCTTATTTCATGTCTTGTGTTTATTCTTAATTCTTGTTCATACGTAGTGTTGATTTTGAAAAAACAATGCTTTTAAATGCATATATCTAGTATAAAACATTAGTGATATACTGTCTTTACTTATAGATTTTTTATTTTTATACTGTAAACTGGTTCACAAGTGAGTTGATAATTTGATATTTATTTCGAAGCTAGTCTTCTAGAGTTGCTGTGAAAACATATGTTTTAAGATTTCACATTTCATGTCGAAAAAAAAAATCACTGTTGTTTATGTGATTTTGATGAGGGAAAAATTTCTTTGGATATGAAACAACCAGACTATTAGTTGAGTTCTCATAGTATAAGAAACTTGAATTCTTTTCCAAGCACGGTTGCATTGTGATTGTTTTAATTTTGTTTCTATATGGGTACCAGATCCTTTCTAAATATGTTCATATGAGCTTTCCTTGTTAGATA
Source organism: Potentilla sterilis (assembly GCA_963682095.1). Taxonomy (NCBI): domain Eukaryota; kingdom Viridiplantae; phylum Streptophyta; class Magnoliopsida; order Rosales; family Rosaceae; genus Potentilla; species Potentilla sterilis. Next base: position 9,854,569 of record OY821765.1, on the reverse strand, counting down.
TGTACTAAGGACCAGGAACCTGGTTTGATCCTTTACTATTTTACTGGTTATATTTGTTTAACAAGTATAACCGGATATTTTCAAATACCACCATCTTATCTTTACTAGTGTACTTAAAATATGATCTTCCATTCTCCCTTTTTCAGATAGTGGATGGGTTAGTTTTTAGTGTCTAGTGTTATGTATATAAGTTTCTACTAACTGAATATAAACTGAAACCCTCTAGCTGAACCACTTGGTCATAGTTTAGTCTTAACCTCCTTTTTAGCTCAGCTGTGGTGGCAGGGAATTTTCTTTCAACGTCAGGAGTTTTCTTTAGAAAGAAAAAACTACATCAATGTATAAGCTTTATCACTGTTCTTTCTTTGTAATTTCTGGATCTCTTCCCCTAAATTGTTTGATCTCATATCTTTCCATGTAAACATTATGCAACCTCATGGCATTATTTTATTTCTTTGGGTGCTTTGATTGCTTTCGCTCAACATTGACCGGAAGGTTTGCATTAGATTTTTTTTTGACCCCTGGTTTTCTCTTTGTTTGGAACTTTTTGTTCCCATTCACATGCACGCAGTGCTTTTGTGGATGCTAACGGCTGCCTGCATTAAGACGGGACGACCACAAATTGCAAGGAAGGCAATTGAGCTAGCTGAGAGTCGTCTGCTAAAAGATTCTTGGCCAGAATATTATGACGGGAAACTAGGGAGATATATTGGCAAACAGGCAAGGAAGTATCAGACATGGTCAATAGCTGGATATCTGGTTGCAAAGATGATGCTAGAAGATCCATCGCATTTGGGTATGATATCACTGGAAGAGGACAAGCAAATGAAGCCTGTAATTAGGAGATCATCATCGTGGACGTGCTGAAAAGTTCATCAAATAAAGCTAGAGAAGAAAATAGCCAAGAAAAAAAAAAGAATAGAGGAAAGAAAAAAGGTGAGAGATACTTGTTATTTCATTGCAAACGCTACACCATTCTTTGGAGGTTTCCATCCTTGTAGGCTTGATTGACGATATGGTTTTGTGTACAATAGCATTTGCTGAGACTAGTTTTTTTGTTTTCAAATAAAAGATACATTTGGTCTTTTCTATTTCAAATATTGATTGGGAGGGCCTTTGGCCACTTCTATCAGTTCTATGTGCTCAAAGGTAATAATCTCTAGGCAGGTTGAAATGAGGCTTGTCTTTTGCTTTACATAGGAGCAGTTTTATTCAATATGTCATATAGACAGTTTCAGTGATTTCAAGTTGTTTTCTTATTATTTTGACAACTTTGTTGGGTTACATTCTATTCAACATAACAGAATTGAAACTGGTCATGTCAAAACAGGTCTCAATTTTGTAGAACTTTGTTGTGTTTCAAATGAAAAGGTCTTCCTTCCAGCATTTTGTGTAGACGGACTTGTATCTCCTTTCTCAGTTTTCAAATTGAAGCTGTTGGAGGCTCTCTTAGTTTTGAAGTTTGTTTAGTTGTGATAAATATAGTTGGAGATCAAGTATTCATGCTCGAAAATATTGATCACTATTGCCTATTGGTGGCGAGGGAGGTTCTATTCATACTTCTCAAATTGTCATTTAGACCTCCTTACTCAATATACTTCTAATCTACTTCTATAAAAAGTTCAAATACTATTTACACTTCTATAATCTTCCCAAAATACTCATTGATCAATTAAATTAATAAAATATTTTTTTAGGAGATTATACTAATAACTCCTAATAAATAGTTAGGCCTCTATTAATTTTAGATTATTCCACTTCTAATTTCTAAAAAATAAAAAAACCAAACACTTAATTTGATTTGATTTAAAAAAAAAACTTTAATTACCAAACTCTCAGTTTATTATGAACAATTTCGTGTCAAGTCGTTTATATTGAAGGAAAAACGCATTATGTGTCTTCGTCAATATAACTGACGAGAGATAATTATGTAATCATTATTGTCATTAATGTATTTTCTGTTACTGTTGTAATACTCACCCTATATAAAATGGATTATCAATGAAATGAGTAGACTAATTCTGATTCTCCTACAACACGTTATCAGCACGTAACTTTACTCGCTGAGATTTTACCCGCCGTCACCTAGCAGCATCTCTGGATCGCCCCCCCACGTGCACTGCAGAAGACCCGGATCAATTTCTGGGTGCCATCTTTGCCGACAAATCTTCGTCGGCAGAAATTCTGACTCCGACCCGACCCGATCCGACCCGGATATTCGACTTGATTCGCTGCTTCGACCTGGTTGAAGCCCGACACAGTTACAGCCCGACCCGAACCGAAAATCTTACCCGCTGCCACTCAACCCGACCCAGATCCGTGCGACCCGACCCACGAAAAAAGGGGATTTATATTTTTTTGGTAAAAGATAAAGGTAATTTTTGAAATTACCACACAGTAATTTATATTTACTGTATGACTATTTATTATATAACTATTTATTGTTTTTCGAATTTAATGGTGAATATGAAATTGCTTAATTTATATGATAAATGTGAAATATATATGATTAAAATGACTAATCATATGAATATTGTTTAATTTTTATGTGACATATCAATTACGATGTGGCGATCAATATGCGACGATAATATGGAGTCGGAGATCGAGCAATCGCTTCATATGCAGTTTACTTGACAAACTTACAAGTAATATTGAAGTTTTGCTTAGTATAGTAAATGATATAATGCTCTATTCAATTTGATCGCATTAGTATTTTATATAAATGTGAAACTTGAAGCATTATATGTTCATTTTATTAGTGTTAAATAATTGTTTTATGTAACATGTTATTTAGTTTGAGCATTGCCATGATAATGCAATTTCATGAGCATTGTAATATAAAGAAAAATGGACAAACCTACTACCGTGAAAAAGTATTTTTACGAATCAAGAAAAAATATGACCATTACAAATTTCGGTCTTGAGATCCAATTTTTATTTCTTGAAAATTTTTCAAGATGGATATCTTATTAATTGTGTAAAAAGAAATAATAATGGAATTTCATTAGCTTCACATGCAATGAAAATAGAGAAACTAAAATTTTACTGTGATAACTTAATTTCATAAAGCATCAGATTTACCATAATGTATCTTGGTTTATATTAGTTGTGGTGAATGTCATTTAAACCGAAAACTAATACATTCTCTCATTCCTCCATTTTACAGATGGTTTAACCATCACAATTTGGTTTTAACACATTGGACTCTGAAGAACTTGAGTACCAAATTCCCCTACTGAGCCAACTAAGGCTTAAGCATGGTATATTTATGCAAACTGCTTTATGCAAATAGTAAAGAAATTTCCTGGAACAACCCTAAAACAAAGGGAAATGACAATGTAAGGTCTGGAAAAAAGAAATTTCCTAGAACAAATTATGCAAAGTAATGCAACAACCCTAAAACAAAGGGCAATGATGATATAAGGTCTTAGAAAAAAGATATTTCCTGGAACAAATTGGGCAAAGTAATGCAACGACCCTAAAACAAAGGGCAATTACCATGGACGTAAAGATTCATATAATCATCCAAAAACAAGTGGAAACAATGTAACATTTAAAAGATGACATAGGGGACATGTCATGTGCAGTGAAGCACTCTGCCATTGTTGTAATTCAATGAAGTATTGATACGTAGATTACAAGCTAGCAAATAATTAGCTATGACTTACAATAAGTATGAAGAATCATACGAGTACGCGGATTTTAGAAAAGTATCTTCAATATCCTACAATAACATCGAAAATGAATTTACAACTAAAGACATACAATATGGGAAGAATATGTCAATGACACATCTCATCATTGCAACTATTAAAAGAGCAAAAAGGATCTGGCTCAATCTAAGATAGACTTTGATTAGTCTACTTTTAAATTTCCAGGATATCCTTATAAAGACTATTACGCCTAAATTAGACTTTTGGTCTTAAAGTTTCCATCTCTAAATTGGATAAGACTAAATGTAATCTCGTTGGCATGTTAATTTTTGAATCTTTTCTAAAGGAATTGAGATTATTCAAATTTTATTCATAATATACATGATTCAATTTTCTACATCTAACTTTACAAAGTATTGCATAAAGTAAAACAACATATCATAATATAGGCATGACACAAAGAATTATGTGCAAAAAAACGCACCATATCCCTAGAATAATAGTACTGAAGGACAATTGTACTAATATATCACAAAAATAGCATAATAGTACTGAAGAATTGTAGTACTATAATGAAAGTGATAAGGATCTAAATATTTGTTCCTTTAGGATTCATAATGCACATGCCTAACTGAGATTACAATACTTTTTATTACAATCCCCATCGAGATACTCTAAGGAACTTGAGTTACGTTTCGATGTATATATTTAGCATATGTCAAATTGACAAATTATGCAATAAGAGAAAATTGAATTTGTTCCACATTTTAAAGAAATTTATGTCACGATGTTCATGTATAAGACACAGATGAGAATTTCATTTGAGGTCCTTTGCATTACCTCTAATGACTGCGGATGTAAATGAGTATTAGGGAAGTTTATATGTCAACTTAGTGGGTATGTAACCACTAATTGAACCCAAAGTTAAAAGAAAATGATATTTTAGAATTCTAACATAGATTGGCTTTGATCTGATGATCCGTACATTAAAGAAATTACTATGGAGACACCCATATTTTGGATGAATAGAAGCAAATACCAGAATAATATGGTTCACACACGAAACCGAAGACGACTAAAGAATATTTTATCCTCAAATATTGTTTTGACACAATTTATGTAGGGTTGAAGACGTGTGTTCAATCCCTAAATTCCACCGCTCCTCTAAGATGACATTATGATATATTTGATGCACAAATATATGCACTTATATCCTATTATGCTTCTGACATCCATCGTGATTTTATGAATAAAAGCACATCATTCAAAGCCAACTCGTAAAATTATGATTGACACACTCATATGCAAAGGATACATGTGTTCTCATTAAGTTCTTATATTGAATCCAAAGAGGATTTAGTGGACTGATTCAACCAACTTACGGACACCTTAGATATTTTATGGTGTTGGTTGTTATGTCGACACGCTGGTCACGTGTCATGACCCTATCCACAATTAAAATTTATACTGCTTATGCTAGAAAGTCAAAGCAGAGAGGCCGGGTTAATTTCCGTAGGTGTGATGATTTTATAGCTTATTATATGGAATCTGTAATGGACATTATATTCCTATATAGAAACCCAATTGGTTTCACGGAAAACGACTACAGTAATAGTCTTGATATTGGTAAAGCACACCGATACTTTCGTTTTGGAATACGCAATTTTGCATGCGGCATTACTTATTGATCTATGGCCATCATCATTGAACAAATTTACACCATAGCTAGTGACTATGTGTGATGGTTTTAAAAAGATCTCAAACGAACTTGTAATTCTTGAGCTCTTTTAGATTGACATGGATCTACAATCCTTTAGCTCGGTTAAATATTTTAATATGTCAAAATTGCGCCGCCACAGCGCACAATGATGGGTTACTGGAGATGAATTAATATTTATGATGGATATGAACTTCCAGGTAGTCCGCTATGTCGAAACCTTGACAGACGATCTCCTTACCGCTAGATTTGCGGTGTGTCACTTTGATGAGACAGTCTTCCCCTCGTTAGGGGGAGATAAGAATAAATCAAGTTGAATCTGAGGACTATGTAGTAAGATTTAGTTACTAAATCATTGCTTAAAGTCACATTTCGAAAAACATGTGAAAATGCATAACTATGATAACACTACCAGAAAAGGGGTTATAGCCGACGACGCCATCTCGTCGGCCGTGTTCATTAAATCGTCGGCTATACTCATAGCCGACGACATATCGTCGGCTATTCTCTCGTCGGGAATGCTCCGTCGGCTATAGTATAGCCGACGACACTGAGGGTAAGTCGTCGGCTTATAAAACACGCGGTATAGCCGACGAATAAAGCGTCGTCGGCTATACTTCGAACATTGCCGACGATAGGATCGTCGGCTTCAACAATTACGTAATTGTCCCTAACCCGGAAGTATAGCCGACGATACTATCGTCGGCTATACCTCCGGCATAGCCGACGACACTATCGTCGGCTATACTTCCGGCATAGCCGACGAATTAATCGTCGGCCATAACAATCGCCGGTACCAGGAACGGCTTTTTTTTGCCGGAAGCCGGGAGGTTATAGCCGACGAAATATGGCCCATTTCGTCGGCTATAACCCCTAAATATTTAAAAAAAATTAAAAATTTAACTCGGGCCCAATTTCACTTCGTCTTCGGTTTGGCTGCAGAAAATCCACAAACAAACATCCAAATATCCAACAAATATCCACATCAATCCATCCCTAATATCCTACCTACTGTACAAATTAACCCCTACCTAACTAGTCATCTACTCATCATCAGCCCCTAAACGCGTAGCGTCGTCGACCGGATCGTTCGAGTTCCGGTGGCTATGGCTATCCTGATCGCCTGGCGTACTCCGATGCTGCGCCGAATTGGGGCATTGTCAATACCAAAAACAAATCCAGAAATTAAAACATATTTCATAGACAAAAGTATGTTTAAATACAAAGAATCAAAAACCAAATAAATACAATCCATGTTACAACCTTATGAAGATTCGGCAAGGATTGGTGAAGGATGAATTTTGGTGAATGATGAAGGTGGAATTCGGCAAAGGATTCTTGGTACAATTTCTGAAATTAAATGGGCAGAGGTTCGGCAAGGTTTTTGAGGGGAAGAGAAGATGATTTTCTGTGCAAAAGCCTTGGTATTTATAGAGGAAGTAACCTAGAGAAGCCAGCCACAAACCAAAACCGAATTGGTTTAGGTTTCCTTGATTTTCTGAATTCGGCAGAATGACCTCCGTGCATTGATTACGTCATAACTTTCTCTAGAAAATAGCTATTGAGGTGATTCCAGTTGGGTTGGAAACTAGACTCCCGTAGCTTTCTATCCATATAAGGCTCGAATTCTGATTCATTGTCAGCCGTCCGGGAGAGTCCGTGGAAGTTGAGAGACGTGCACAGGAATTTTCCCGAAATTAATCAGGATTTGTTGCGATTTTCTTCCTCTATTTTCTGCCGAAAATTCCCAAGATAATGGCTGAATAATTGAGCAATATCTCTTTAGGTTTTCCATGAATTAATTCAGCCAAAAATCTTGCACAAAGGATGGAATTCAGTCCACATTCGTAAGCCAAATCCATGTAGAACTCGGTTTAGGTTTTCTTCTTTCGGCAGACTTGACCTTTGTGCATTCAAACTGGCATAACTTTTTCCTCAGAGCTCCGATTGATGCGATTCCAAGTCCCAGAGAAACTAGACTCGTAGAGCTTTCCAACGGCATATGGCACGTTTTCTGGTTCCAAGCGATGTGTCCCACAGAAATTCCGGAAGTCAGGACACAGTCCCAGGAAAATCCTGGTAGTCCCTGGATTGGTTTGCTCAAACTGCCAAGTTGCAGCCTTCATTTGGGTGACTTCCCGAACTCCGATTGATCTGAAATTTTGACACAATACACTTTAGCTTCCCAATTATATGCATACCAAATTTCATCAAATTTGGAAAAGGATAGATCAGTTTAGCACGAGCCTCAAAATCACGAAAACAACATAAATTTCATTTTTTTGCTCAGATTTCTATACTTAGTCATTTTTCTGATTATTAAGCACACTTTCTCCAAAACTCTACCAACATGACACTAAACTAAATTATGACTCAATCTTACTCTAAATAGACATAACAAAGCATAAATAAGGGATAATACACATTAATAACGTTGCACATTGTGCTCTTATCAACTACCCCACACTTATCATTTGCTAGTCCCTAGCAAAACAAAATAAAAAGACTCAACACTACTGCCCCTAAATAATTGTCTCAGGATCTTTACACACATAGCTTTCAAGTTAAGCATTCAATGTAAGCACAATAATCCCAAGCGTCATAGACATGTATCATAGCATGAACAAGTAAGAAACGAAAATCACAAGCAATGACATGTTATGTTGATTCCATCCTCCTCACTAGGCATACTCTCTTCTTTTCACTCATGATATGGCAATTCACTCATAGTATATGCAACAGAACAGATTGTAAGGCAACAAATAGCTTGCATATTTCATCAGATAGAAGCACTTTGTGAATCAATCTTTCAGGAAAAACTTCATATAACAACTATGTGCACAAATGAACCAAAGCCATATGCTCACTCTTGACAAAAATCTCCACATACAAAGTTCACCTATTATTCGAATCATGAGAGATCTTACATGGGAAAATAGTGGGGCTAGGCATAAGGAATTCGCATTTAGAATAGTGGTGAGAAAATGTCACCAAGACTTAGTAAAGCTCAATACTCCTTATGACTACACTTCAAAAGGGCCAAGTTTAAACTTGTTGGGCCCAACTTCATTCTTTTCTTCCCCATAACATAGTGAATATGAACAAAGGTCAAGTATAACAATGCTAGACCTTCAAATAATCATACAATTCCAAATTCACCACAAGAACTCATCCAATTATTTTAGTTGCCGAAATCTCCAATTTTTCTTATTCTCGGATCGGATTTTCTTTCAAATTTTTCTGTCCGATTTTCTTTTCTTTTCTTTATTTCGGCAACACAATTCTTTTCATGTAATTCTTTTCATGCAATTGGATAAGTTTTACCCCACACTTACTTCACAACATCACTTCAAATAACAAATTCCAATTAAACTTTACCAAGTCTTGACAACAATGGAAAGAATAAACTGTTCTAAGCTCAAGGAAAGTGTATCATGGTGATGAAATAAAATGGCACAATGTCGGCTCAAAGGGGTTAAAACTAAGGAGTCCCACGATGGGCACAAATTAGGCATAAGTTTTATTTGGCATTGGTGGTAATCCTAACATGATCTTTTCAATCCTTTTCAAAATCAAGGCATTTCATGAATAATAGTTTCAAAAATTGTCAAGAGCAAGTTCTAGCATTCTAGAGTTCATTAAAAGCTATGGCACATAGTCATTGAATAATCAAAGAATAATGAAGTTTTGAAAAAAATCTGCCCATTTGTATCACTCAAGAAGGAAAGTATATGGCAATCAAAGCTCACAAAGGTTATTATGGAACAAAATCAACACAACATACATGCTTCTTACACAATTAAGTTCAAGTCTCAAATGTTCATACCAATCACAAAGTCCATGAAACTCACAATTATTTTCAAGATTATGCAAAACCATCATCTATGTATTCAAAGATATAATCATCATAGACTATTAGGGGACCTAAGACTCAAAAATTAAAACACAAAAGCAACGAAATTTTTTAATTTTTCTGATTTTTCTGATTTTTTATTTTATTTTCTTTTCTTTTATGACTCTAAACAAAAAACTTAAAACAAAAAACAAACATGTGAAACATGTATCCCTACCCCACACTTAGAAAATTACATTGTCCTCAATGTACACAAAAATTATGTAGTAATTTCCAAGCATTTGATAATTCACAAGTTCCACATTTATACAATTCAACCAAAAAGAGTTTAGGGATTTAGAAAATTCAAACTCTCGTAGACGGCTCCTTCACAATTTTGGTTGAAATGGGTTGCCTCCCATGCAGCGCTTAATGTTTATAGTCTACTCAGCCTAGACTCTTAACTTCTTAATCAAGTTGTGGGCGACGCCTTTTGGAGTGTACACCTCCAAATTCGTGCCTCCTTACAATGGCTATCATAACTCGATGCATGATTACTCCACTCTTCAACTGCATCACATCAAGATAAAGAAATTTAGAAGAGTGGAGATGAGAATTCAAAGAATAAGTTAGTAGTGAGTTAGTGAATTAGCTAAAGTTAGAAGTTAGTGTATAAATATACAATAATTAGCTAAGTAGAATTTAATTGTAAATCAAGAACACAAGTTGAGAGTGGTGGAACTCGTTTCTTGCAACACTTGTCGTCCTTCCCAAGTCAATGAGAGCTCCAATCAACTGTTTACAATGTAATTCTTCACCTCTTCCTTATGATCTGCAACTAACAATTAAACTCTACAAGAATCATGAGAATCAATATGTATAGGTTAGAAAGAATGAGTTAGAATAAGTTAGAGTATAGGTTAGAAATAAGTTAGAAGTAATATGTATAAGTTAAAAAAAAAAAAAAAAAAAAATTACTGTTCACGACACTATTACGATTTCACTGTTCACCGTTACTATTTACGATCACTGTTCACAGAATTTACAAGGCACACGAAATTTACAAGAGATCATACAATGGCACACGAAATTTACAAGGCAAAACACACAAATAAAATTCTCAAAACTTCACACAAATCGTCATTCACACAAAGCATCGAAAATTTCACAAGTGTGGAAAAAAATTTCAAACACCGATTTCAACATGTACAAAACACATGGCGTCACAACCTAGCTTCTTTCTAGTTGATTTTATTCAAAAACCCTAATTCTCAAGGTACGTGGAGCAGAGGAGATAACAGTGCAATGGACTGATACAGCCCAAGGTAGTATCATGCTTATTCTGATATACCTCGAAAATTAAAAACGAATTTTATCTTTTGAAGAAAAACAGATTCACATATGCTCAAGTTATTTTCTAGCGTCTAAAGTGAGGTGATGCTTCGGCACAAGCGGTTGTCTAGGTCGAAGATACTTTACTTTTCTAAGGCGGTGTCGTTAAAATTCACGGAGAGTAAACTCTCTTTAGGAATAAGGCAGGTCTCAAAGTTTTTAACCACGGAGGACAAGTCCCCTATCGACTCACTCACAGAGAATGAACATCAGTCTGTGGGTCTTGAGAACCAGTTTTACAAACCTCAAACCCATCAATGAAAATAACTTGCCCTATACTTAGTAAAATAAACTCGGGTCCTAGCGGTCTACAAGTGTTGATTAAAACCGCCCTCAACCTCATAAAAATAATACCAAGTTAGCGTCTTTATGCGTGGGGGGCCAACGATGGACTAATTCCAACATTGCAGGGCCCGTTTCCCAATCTACACAAAAACATACCTAATCATGGCATCACTCGTATGAAGGGTTATGGTTATGATCAACAAAAGAGGCTTCACCTACATGTTACACTTTAGAAACTACAATAAACTACAAGCATACACAAAAACTATCAACTTCCTAGAAATTATCTAGGTGTATCAACATCACAATAATATCACACAAAAATCGGCAATTAAGATCAACAAAAACCAAAAATAAAAATCGGAAAACCTACTTACTATTACATTTCCGAAAAATCATATTAATACATATCCCAAAAACTATAGCAAAATTAAATAATCTGCAATATACATAATTACAAACAACACTTTATGAATCAAAAATTTATAATTTCCCCGGCAACGGCGCTAAAAACTGATGGATCCCCGGCAACGGCGCCAAAAACTGATGGAGGTGTTATCCAAGCATAAAATACCTGCAAAACAACTTCATACACATAATACCCTTCTTGTGTCGAGTGTAGTATTGACAAGTAGGGATCGTTCTATCCGGGGAAATCAAGGGCTTTCAATCACACAAAGTATTGCACAAAAAAGGGGGTATCAATTTTTATGTATAATTATCTACTGAATTTTTACTAAATTTATAAATCCTAAATTATATATTTACATGTGATCAACATCTTCCACACAATCACCAAACACAAATCTCATTATACATGCAACAAAATTAAAACAAGTAATAGGGGCAGCAGCAAATAACGAATTCAAAATCAACTAAGCTCCAATTTAATCAGGGCCAACGCAGCTTATCCTAATTATTCAAGACATCATAAGTATTTAGAACCCACAACGCGTGTAATCCTAAACATGGTACTAATCGGTTTAATAACACAACGCGTAGAAATTAAACACAAATAGCACATAAGCACATATTGTCGAATTGGAACATGTTAGCAAGTATGGCGTCACTCATCTCACATCGACATGTAAATTGTCATAATTACTCTAGCCCTTAGATAAATACATATTAAAATCCACAACGCGTGAGATCCAACATATATTAAATCGGCATATGAATTCAACACCTAGATAACACTCATGGCCTTTCGAATGTATCTAGACATCTCCTTCGGTTGCACACGAATTATGAAAATAAACCTAATTAAATTAAGAATATAAGCTAAAGCTACTGCCCATAACACAAATTTAATTAAATAGCATGCATAATTCGGCAATCATATACAAAATTCCCAAACATTTATAACAAAGATCCGAAGATCCCATATATAATTATCAATACCAAAAACAAATCCAGAAATTAAAACATATTTCATAGACAAAAGTATGTTTAAATACAAAGAATCAAAAACCAAATAAATACAATCCATGTTACAACCTTATGAAGATTCGGCAAGGATTGGTGAAGGATGAATTTTGGTGAATGCTGAAGGTGGAATTCGGCAAAGGATTCTTGGTACAATTTCTGAAATTAAATGGGCAGAGGTTCGGCAAGGTTTTTGAGGGGAAGAGAAGATGATTTTCTGTGCAAAAGCCTTGGTATTTATAGAGGAAGTAACCTAGAGAAGCCAGCCACAAACCAAAACCGAATTGGTTTAGGTTTCCTTGATTTTCTGAATTCGGCAGAATGACCTCCGTGCATTGATTACGTCATAACTTTCTCTAGAAAATAGCTATTGAGGTGATTCCAGTTGGGTTGGAAACTAGACTCCCGTAGCTTTCTATCCATATAAGGCTCGAATTCTGATTCATTGTCAGCCGTCCGGGAGAGTCCGTGGAAGTTGAGAGACGTGCACAGGAATTTTCCCGAAATTAATCAGGATTTGTTGCGATTTTCTTCCTCTATTTTCTGCCGAAAATTCCCAAGATAATGGCTGAATAATTGAGCAATATCTCTTTAGGTTTTCCATGAATTAATTCAGCCAAAAATCTTGCACAAAGGATGGAATTCAGTCCACATTCGTAAGCCAAATCCATGTAGAACTCGGTTTAGGTTTTCTTCTTTCGGCAGACTTGACCTTTGTGCATTCAAACTGGCATAACTTTTTCCTCAGAGCTCCGATTGATGCGATTCCAAGTCCCAGAGAAACTAGACTCGTAGAGCTTTCCAACGGCATATGGCACGTTTTCTGGTTCCAAGCGATGTGTCCCACAGAAATTCCGGAAGTCAGGACACAGTCCCAGGAAAATCCTGGTAGTCCCTGGATTGGTTTGCTCAAACTGCCAAGTTGCAGCCTTCATTTGGGTGACTTCCCGAACACCGATTGATCTGAAATTTTGACACAATACACTTTAGCTTCCCAATTATATGCATACCAAATTTCATCAAATTTGGAAAAGGATAGATCAGTTTAGCACGAGCCTCAAAATCACGAAAACAACATAAATTTCATTTTTTTGCTCAGATTTCTATACTTAGTCATTTTTCTGATTATTAAGCACACTTTCTCCAAAACTCTACCAACATGACACTAAACTAAATTATGACTCAATCTTACTCTAAATAGACATAACAAAGCATAAATAAGGGATAATACACATTAATAACGTTGCACATTGTGCTCTTATCAGAGCCCCCACGGGGATCGCTCGGGGTCAATCCATCAACGTCTCCTCTCGTCGACTCATAGGCCGGCCTAGGCCCCGACGACCGCTGGATCCGCTCCCCCCACGGCTGGCTCCTGCCTGAGCGTCGGGGTCGCTCTCGGTCCGTCTGCCAAGCCATCGGTCTACAGCGCGGCGGGCTCCTGCACAATTAGTATATAAATTCCATAAATTGCACAAAAATTCCACAAAAAAATTAAAAACTTCATTCAATGTACGTATATATACCTAATTATATATATACCTAAATATATTTATACCTAATTATATATATATATAGATATTCTGAAATATATATATATAGATATATACATATATATGTATATCCTCCTAAAAAATCTTGTTAATTCCACAAAATTAAAAAAATTTCCACAAAATTCCTTAAATTTCACAAAAAAATAAAAAACTTCATTAAATATATATATATACCTAATTATATATATACCTAAATATATTTATACCTAATTATATATATATATTCCGAAATATATATATATATATATATATATATATATATATCCTCCTAAAAATTACACAAAATTAACAAAAATTCCACAACATTAACAAAATTTTCACAAAATTCCATAAATTTCACAACAAAATAAAAAACTTCATTAAATATATATATACCTAATTATATATATACATAAATATATTTATACCTAATTATGTATATATATATTCCGAAATATATATATATATATATATATATATATATATATATATATATCCTCCTAAAAATTCCACAAAATTCCATAAAATCAACAAAAATTCCACAATATTCCATAAATTGCACAACAACCCTAAATTTCACATAATTTCACAAAAATCATAAAATTTCACAAATCCCTAAATTCCACAAAACCACAAAATTCCACAAAATTAACAAAAACCCTAAATGAGGGAGAGAGGGACTACCTGACATGGTGGTGCGGCTAGGGGACGAGGAGCGGTGGTGCGGTGCGGCGGCGACGGCGGCTAGGGAGGACGGCGGCGTTCGGGGAGGCTTCGGGTCGGGGAGGGCTCGGGAAGGACGGGGACGGGGTGGGGAGGGGTCGGGTAGGGCCGGGGAGGCTTGGTCGGCGTCGGGGAGGCTCGGGGAGGGGTGGGCGGCGATTTTGGGGTTTAGGGTTTCTGCAGAAATGGGGGAGAGGCGCCTCTGTTTCAGTTTAAATCGAAGGACTATAGCCGACGATTTAATTTTAATTCGTCGGCTATAGTCATAGTCGACGAAATTCGTCGGCTATAGTCATAGTCGACGAAATTCGTCGGCTATAGTCATAGTCGACGAAATTCGTCGGCTATAGTCATAGTCGACGAAATTCGTCGGCTATACTCTGACCCGACATCCGGGCCGGGCCGAAGTTGGGCTTTGCGGGCCGGTTATAGCCGACGAAGTATGGATTTCGTCGCCTATAGTGTGGACTATAGCCGACGATTTAATTTTAATTCGTCGGCTATACTATAGCCGACGAATTTCGTCCGCTATACTCTGACCCGAAATCCGGGCCGGGCTGAAGTTGGGCTTTGCGGGCCGGTTATAGCCGACGAAATAGTTATGTCGTCGCCTATAATATAAATCTCGTCGGCTATATTATGAATCTCGTCGGCTATACTTCACGCTCTCAGCAGCCGTCAGATCTCGCCCATCCAACGGCGGACAATGAAACGGCGAGGATCGCAAGAGTTTAGCCGACGAAGTTAAGTATGTCATCGGCTATTCTTTGGTCAAACTACAAAGTCAAACCTCTAAACGCTTTAAAACGGAAATTGACCCGTCTAGATGACGTTTTTTTGCCTGACCTTCAACAGAGAATAGTTTCAGATCGATGAGACGCAACTAATCGTATAAAAATTTTCCTCAACATTTTTACCGAACGTCAGACTACCCATAGGAAAACGGGAGTAAAAAACAGCTAACCGCAACATTCGGCACACAGATTTTGTCGGAATCTTCCCATTTTTCAACCGTAGACGTATTTCAATATTTCGGTCGTATCTTATTTCACGACACTTTTGCATTTGAAGGGTCTACGTATAGCAACTATTTGAAACTATACATTCACTTAAACACTTAGTAAGCAAGTTAAGGAACATTAGTGCATATGTTCCGATTTCGAATCTAAAAGTTGGGAAAATCTATTCCAACCGTCAGATATCACCGTTAAGATTAAATACATGTATGAAAAAAAATCCAACTACATCTGACAACGTTAAAGGCTCGATCGGTACGGTCAAACTGCAAAGTCAAACCTCTAAACGCTTTAAAACGGAAATTGGCCCGTCTAGATGACGTTTTTTTGCCTGACCTTCAACAGAGAATAGTTTCAGATCGATGAGACGCAACTAATCGTATAAAAATTTTCCTCAACATTTTTACCGAACGTCAGGCTACCCATAGGAAAACGGGAGTAAAAAACAGCTAACCGCAACATTCGGCACACAGATTTTGTCGGAATCTTCCCATTTTTCAACCGTAGACGTATTTCAATATTTCGGTCGTATCTTATTTCACGACACTTTTGCATTTGAAGGGTCTACGTATAGCAACTATTTGAAACTATACATTCACTTAAACACTTAGTAAACAAGTTAAGGAACATTAGTGCATATGTTCCGATTTCGAATCTAAAAGTTGGGAAAATCTATTCCAACCGTCAGATATCACCGTTAAGATTAAATACATGTATGAAAAAAAATCCAACTACATCTGACAACGTTAAAGGCTCGATCGGTACGGTCAAACTGCAAAGTCAAACCTCTAAACGCTTTAAAACGGAAATTGGCCCGTCTAGATGACGTTTTTTTGCCTGACCTTCAACAGAGAATAGTTTCAGATCGATGAGACGCAACTAATCGTATAAAAATTTTCCTCAACATTTTTACCGAACGTCAGGCTACCCATAGGAAAACGGGAGTAAAAAACAGCTAACCGCAACATTCGGCACACAGATTTTGTCGGAATCTTCCCATTTTTCAACCGTAGACGTATTTCAATATTTCGGTCGTATCTTATTTCACGACACTTTTGCATTTGAAGGGTCTACGTATAGCAACTATTTGAAACTATACATTCACTTAAACACTTAGTAAACAAGTTAAGGAACATTAGTGCATATGTTCCGATTTCGAATCTAAAAGTTGGGAAAATCTATTCCAACCGTCAGATATCACCGTTAAGATTAAATACATGTATGAAAAAAAATCCAACTACATCTGACAACGTTAAAGGCTCGATCGGTACGGTCAAACTGCAAAGTCAAACCTCTAAACGCTTTAAAACGGAAATTGGCCCGTCTAGATGACGTTTTTTTGCCTGACCTTCAACAGAGAATAGTTTCAGATCGATGAGACGCAACTAATCGTATAAAAATTTTCCTCAACATTTTTACCGAACGTCAGGCTACCCATAGGAAAACGGGAGTAAAAAACAGCTAACCGCAACATTCGGCACACAGATTTTGTCGGAATCTTCCCATTTTTCAACCGTAGACGTATTTCAATATTTCGGTCGTATCTTATTTCACGACACTTTTGCATTTGAAGGGTCTACGTATAGCAACTATTTGAAACTATACATTCACTTAAACACTTAGTAAACAAGTTAAGGAACATTAGTGCATATGTTCCGATTTCGAATCTAAAAGTTGGGAAAATCTATTCCAACCGTCAGATATCACCGTTAAGATTAAATACATGTATGAAAAAAAATCCAACTACATCTGACAACGTTAAAGGCTCGATCGGTACGGTCAAACTGCAAAGTCAAACCTCTAAACGCTTTAAAACGGAAATTGGCCCGTCTAGATGACGTTTTTTGGCCTGACCTTCAACAGAGAATAGTTTCAGATCGATGAGACGCAACTAATCGTATAAAAATTTTCCTCAACATTTTTACCGAACGTCAGGCTACCCATAGGAAAACGGGAGTAAAAAACAGCTAACCGCAATATTCGGCACACAGATTTTGTCGGAATCTTCCCATTTTTCAACCGTAGACGTATTTCAATATTTCGGTCGTATCTTATTTCACGACACTTTTGCATTTGAAGGGTCTACGTATAGCAACTATTTGAAACTATACATTCACTTAAACACTTAGTAAACAAGTTAAGGAACATTAGTGCATATGTTCCGATTTCGAATCTAAAAGTTGGGAAAATCTATTCCAACCGTCAGATATCACCGTTAAGATTAAATACATGTATGAAAAAAAATCCAACTACATCTGACAACGTTAAAGGCTCGATCGGTACGGTCAAACTGCAAAGTCAAACCTCTAAACGCTTTAAAACGGAAATTGGCCCGTCTAGATGACGTTTTTTTGCCTGACCTTCAACAGAGAATAGTTTCAGATCGATGAGACGCAACTAATCGTATAAAAATTTTCCTCAACATTTTTACCGAACGTCAGGCTACCCATAGGAAAACGGGAGTAAAAAACAGCTAACTGCAACATTCGGCACACAGATTTTGTCGGAATCTTCCCATTTTTCAACCGTAGACGTATTTCAATATTTCGGTCGTATCTTATTTCACGACACTTTTGCATTTGAAGGGTCTACGTATAGCAACTATTTGAAACTATACATTCACTTAAACACTTAGTAAACAAGTTAAGGAACATTAGTGCATATGTTCCGATTTCGAATCTAAAAGTTGGGAAAATCTATTCCAACCGTCAGATATCACCGTTAAGATTAAATACATGTATGAAAAAAAATCCAACTACATCTGACAACGTTAAAGGCTCGATCGGTACGGTCAAACTGCAAAGTCAAACCTCTAAACGCTTTAAAACGGAAATTGGCCCGTCTAGATGACGTTTTTTTGCCTGACCTTCAACAGAGAATAGTTTCAGATCGATGAGACGCAACTAATCGTATAAAAATTTTCCTCAACATTTTTACCGAACGTCAGGCTACCCATAGGAAAACGGGAGTAAAAAACAGCTAACCGCAACATTCGGCACACAGATTTTGTCGGAATCTTCCCATTTTTCAACCGTAGACGTATTTCAATATTTCGGTCGTATCTTATTTCACGACACTTTTGCATTTGAAGGGTCTACGTATAGCAACTATTTGAAACTATACATTCACTTAAACACTTAGTAAACAAGTTAAGGAACATTAGTGCATATGTTCCGATTTCGAATCTAAAAGTTGGGAAAATCTATTCCAACCGTCAGATATCACCGTTAAGATTAAATACATGTATGAAAAAAAATCCAACTACATCTGACAACGTTAAAGGCTCGATCGGTACGGTCAAACTGCAAAGTCAAACCTCTAAACGCTTTAAAACGGAAATTGGCCCGTCTAGATGACGTTTTTTGGCCTGACCTTCAACAGAGACTAGTTTCAGATCGTTGAGACGCAACTAATCTTATAAAAATTTTCCTTAACATTTTTACCGAACGTCAGGCTACCCATAGGAAAACGGGAGTAAAAAACAGCTAACCGCAACATTCGGCACACAGATTTTGTCGGAATCTTCCCATTTTTCAACCGTAGACGTATTTCAATATTTCGGTCGTATCTTATTTCACGACACTTTTGCATTTGAAGGGTCTACGTATAGCAACTATTTGAAACTATACATTCACTTAAACACTTAGTAAACAAGTTAAGGAACATTAGTGCATATGTTCCGATTTCAAATCTAAAAGTTGGGAAAATCTATTCCAACCGTCAGATATCACCGTTAAGATTAAATACATGTATGAAAAAAATTCCAACTACATCTGACAACGTTAAAGGCTCGATCGGTACGGTCAAACGAAGTATGGTCCATTTCGTCGGCTATAATGCTTATCTTTCCGAAAATTTGCCATTTAGGGCCTCAAAATTGCCTATTGCTCACCTGATAAATTCCTGAACATCACACAAACAATTCAATACGATTTCCCATAAACTCGGAAAACGGTAATTAAGGACGAAAAAAGTATTCATACATGCATGCACCATCGTACACAAATTCCACATAAAGAGTATACTAAGGATGATAATCAGAATCATCCTCATCACTTGAGTCAGAAGTAGTATAGTAGTTCATATCTGGCAACCGGTGCTCGTACTCGTCGTCTGAGTCATCGTCTGCCTGATATAGACGATTCAGATTAACATCATACATGGGCACCTGACCCCTAGGAAGTCGAACCACTCTGCCCGGCGTCACATTATTATCGCGGATGGTGGAGGATTCCGGAATGTCGCCGGCGTCCGGCTTTTGGTATGCGGTCGCTTCTTGACACTCTGTGCTCACACAAAGTGTGGTAGCACTGTATATGTCTCGCTGAGACACATGGTTAACTACCTTCCACGTGCCTTTGTTCAATGGATCGTCAAGATAAAAGACCTTTTTGGCCGCTGTGGCGAAAACAAAGGGGTCGTCTTCATACACACTAGTGGCGGTATTCACCGAAAATATGCCGTACTGATCGATCCGTATGCGGTGCGGCCTAGTATCAAACCATCGACATTTGAACAAGTGGACTTTCATGCGGTTCCCATAAATGAGTTCAACAACTGACTGTAGGACACCGTAAAAATCCACGCCCCCCTCTGCACCATCGACCATCACCCCACAATTCTGTGTTTTGCGTTCCCCGTCTCTAGCTTCACATATATACTTAACGCCGTTGACATCACACATTGGGCGGACTGTGGAAGATATCGGCTTCATCGACAACAGCCTCAATTCCTCTGAGTAATTTCTATGACCACCCTTCGCAGCCACTTGCATCAGCTGAAAAATATAACTCAAATCACTTGGTGTGTTCATGATTAAAGAATAGGGAACTGTAAAAGAAAGCCATCTAATATATATATTTATACACTTACCCATTGTGGAAAATAGTCTGCAAACGTCGTGTTGTGGTACTCGACATCACCGCCAACTTCCTTGCAGTTAAGATGGGTTCGTTTCTAATATTGTACCTCCGGACAGTTTATTAGAACCCACCAGTGGGCAATCCCTACCTCATGGTCAGGCAACTTGTCCACACCCTTCTTCTTGAAGCTTCCGTATGGTACAACATCATTGGCGACGATAGATAGGTTGAACTCGGGGTCATCTCGACTTGGATGTTGTGGGGGGTCCTCCATCGCTCCCAAGTACAACTTGGCGTACGTTACACACTCATGCGCAATGTAAGCTTCAGCAATACACCCCTCAGGCGCAGATTTATTGTGCACATATTTCTTGTAGTCTCCAAGTTGTCTGCAAGGTTAACAAGTGCATGTTAAGAGCCTGCAACTTTTATTTAAAAACATGTATAAATCAAATTTAGGAATAACATATACCTTTCGATGGGATACATCCAAGTGTAGTGTACGGGACTGGTAAGCAACAATTGTTGGGGAAGATGGATCATCAGGTGAGGCATGATGTCAAAGAAGTTTGGGGGAAATATCCTCTCGAACTTGCACAAGATAAAAACGATTTCCTCATGCATTCTCATGAGGTCTGATTTTCTAACTTCTCTAGCGCATAACTTCTGGAAGAATCTTGACAACGCCACCAACGGCTCAACCACTTCATCGTCCAAGTACGCTCGAATGAAAATAGGGAAGAGGCGTTGAAGCAGTACATGGCAGTCGTGACTCTTCAATCCGTACATCTTGTTGTCTCGGTAGTTAACACACTTGCTTATGTTACCCGCATAGCCATAAGGATACCTGCATAGCCATTAACAACAATTAGATTTCATGCATATATAGTCGTCCAACAACAGATGGATTCTTTAGGGAATACATGGCTAATAAAAAGTTACATGACATTACTCAGCCATCCAAAGATTTCATGTTTCTGGTCCCTGGTGACGGTGTAAGGAGCTTGGGGCATTTTGCTCCTGCCCTCTCTCAACCACAAATGGTCCCGCAGTCCCATATTTCTCAGATCAACGCGTGCCTTGAGGGTGTCTTTTGTTTTCTTCTCCCAATTCAAAACGGTGCCAACCACGGCTTCACCCACGTTCTTCTCTATATGCATGACATCCAGGTAGTATCTGGTAGCCAACCTGGCCCAATAAGGAAGTTCCCATAAGATGCTCTTGTGTGACCAGAACCTATACCGATCCGGCCTCTCTGGAATCGTGCGCAACACATCGGGATGATTGCTAAGCAGACCAAAGTCATACTCATTCAACACTGCCAATATTTCCTCCCCTGTCCATTGCTCGGGTGCCCAGCCCCTTTCTTCAGTCCCATCAAAAGCCTGTGCATCGTCCCTAAATGGATGGTCATGTGGAAGCCAACGACGGTGACGCATCTGGACAATCTTGCTGCAATGAGGACTGGAGCAATCAACAGTCATGCACTCTGAACAAGCCCTGTAACCCCTGGTGACGCTGCCCGACAACATACCCCTCCCAGGAAAGTCACTGATCGTGCCAACAAGCATGGCATGCATCCGGAACATCTCATTTTTGAACCGGTCGTAGACCAGGTGGCCGTTCAGACTCAAGTACCGAAGCTCCTCAATTACGGGTCTCAAATACACATCGAGACACTTTCCCGGATAACCTGGGCCTGGAATCAACAATGTGAGCATGCTATATTCCTTCTTCATGCACATCCACGGTGGAAAGTTGTACGGAATCAAAATAACTGGCCACACACTGTACTGAAGCTCTTTCTTGCCAAAAGGGTTGAAACCGTCGGATGATAGCCCTAGCCAAACATTTCGAACCTCTGATGCAAATTCAGGAAACTCCAACACATTCTTCTTCCAAGCCTCTCCGTCGGCGGGATGTCTAAGGGTGTCATCGTCAGGCACATTCCTCTCAGCCCACCATCTCATAGCTTTGGCCGTGAAAGCACACATGAACAACCGCTCAAGCCTATCAATCAGCGGGAAGTACCGAAGTATCTTCACAGCTTTCTTGTTCCCTTTAGGAGTGAACTTATACCGCTCTGTATTGCATACTGGGCAGTATTCAAGATCTGCAAGTCCTTCCCCGTAAAACAGAACGCAATCGTATCTGCATGCATGAATCTTGATGTAGGAAAGGCCGAGATCTTTAAGGATATGTCGCACCTTATGATGACTGGTAGGAAGCCGATGTCCGGGGGGCATCGCCCCACCCCATAGCCGAAGCCAATCATCAACCGATTTGACAGTGCCTTTGTTCTCCGTTTTGATCTTCATCACTCCCATGACAGATTCAAGGACAGTCTTACTGCATCTGGGGTACAACGGAGTCTGTTGCAATGCGATCAGGTTGTTGTACTTTTCCATACCACTTGTGTTGACCGGAGATCGGGGTAATGGCTCGAGTGGCTCAATATCAGGGAAACACTCCATCTCCGGAGGAGGGAGTTGCACATCTGGTGCTTCCTCAAAGACACCGCTCTCACGGGGAAACATATCGTTGATCTAGTTCGTTGTTGGATCATTGGAGGAACTCCCTCTCTCGGCAAATTGTCCATGATCATGACGACCCGCAAACTCTGGTTCACCGTGATAAATCCAATTAGTGTATAGGACCCAAAATCCATATCTAGCCAGGTGTTGCTCCACTGTCTCTATGGAAAACCGGTGTCGTGGGGTGGCACACTTGCACTTTTTACACGGACAATAATGAAGTGTAGTGTCTCCACAGTTAGCCATCACAAAATCCAAGAAACTCCTAACTCCATCATGATACGCCTGATTCCATCTTCCAAGGGTAATCCAACTCTTGTCCATCCTGTAAATTCAAGAAATAAATATAGCTATATATATAAATATGTATATATGCACGTACTACGTACGTACGTACGTACTAATTAATTAAAAAATTCATCATTAATTACACACACATATATATATATATATATATATATATATATATATATATATATACACATGCATCCCTAAATTAATTAAAACATCGTCAATCTCCCTAATTAATTAAACACAATGTATTTTTTATGTATACCAACAATATATTTTTAATTACAATTAAATTAATTAATATATATATACATTTTTTCATCAAATTCATCTAAAATCACCTATAAATCAACAATCAATCACTAATCTTCAACAAAACTTCAATTCTATCTAACCAACATATATATCAACCCATTAATAATCTCATCTCAACACATATATATATATATATATATATATATCAAATTAATCACACATTTATTCTAATTAAACTCTAAATTAACACACCTCTGCATATAACCAACTAAATCAACACACACAGCAATATACGTACCTTTCAAGCTTATGGCCGAGGTTTTGGACGATTTCAGAGCGTTTTCGAAATGTTTTCGACGAATGAGCTCGCTGCTGCAGAATGGATCTGATATAAGAGTTATAGCCGACGAATACCCTCCTCGTCGGCTATAACCAAAAACTTTTCGTCGGCTATAACTCTTATAGCCGACGAATACCATCCTCGTCGGCTATAACCAAAAACGTTTCGTCGTTGTCGGCAGTCGTCGGCTATAATATTATAGCCGACGATGTGGCCGACGAAATAGTAATTCGTCGGCTATGACCCCTTATAGCCGACGAAGTACTATTTCGTCGGCCGTTTTTTTCCCATATCGTCGGCTATAACCCCTTTTCTGGTAGTGTAATATTACTGAAGCTCCCTTGATCAAATGAAAGAATCAGGGAGAATCTCATGATTAATGTAAAAATCAGGGGGAGTTTAGCACATACAAGTTTTTTTCAAATGTAACAGGTGCGTTGTGCTCTTTTTGTCCTTCGACCAAAGTTTTATTTTCTCCCATTGGGTTTTTGTTACTTGGTAAGGTTTTTAATGAGGCAACATCATATGCACCATTTTATCTCTGACTCGGCACAAGAGGGAGTATTGAAGGAAAAATGCATTATGTTCCTTCGTCAATGTAACTGACGAGAGATAATTATATAGTCATTATTATCATTAATGTATTTTCTATTACCGTTGTAATATTCACCCTATATAAAGGGGATTATCAATGAAATGAGTAGACCAATTTTGATTCTCCTACAACAGTCTGTAAATTATTGTAGACTATATAATTGATACACTTTATCTTTAATAATAATTGGCTAATGAGCATAGAAGATAAATTTTCGAACAAACAGAGCGGCATGAAAAAGCCAAAGATTATAGTATGTAACTCAATTTTTAGAAAATAAATTGTGGTAGAGTATATTTAAGTATTTATGCATTCCAAATAATTTATTTAATTTTATGTGACTTTATTTGTAATTGCACATGAGTTGACAAAGTCAATTAAAAAGGAAGAGAGGTCTAAGGGTATGTTTGGTGCAGCTGAGGTTTACAGAAAAACTGGCTTCTGTTATTTTTAAAAATAAGCTGCTGAAAAGTAAATTGGCTGAGTGCTTGGTAAACTGTCTTTTTTAAGTGTTGTTACTGAAAAACACATTGGCAAAGTGTTTGGTAAACTGAAAACTGGCTTGTGTTTTTTATCTGTAAATGACCAATTTGGACCTGAAATAAATTTTAACTTTAATTGAATGGTAATACCTATTACTTTTAAATTTTATGGCTAATTGAATCTTTATTATGCTTATATGACATTATTTCTAAATATAATTAATTACTAATCATTCTGGTGAAATCATAATTTTAAATTATATGTTTTGCACATAACAATTGAGTTTTATTGACATCAAATGACTATAAAATGATACAATAACACCATTAAATATTAACCAGCATTACGAGCACTTATCAAGCTTTGAATAATGCTATTTCTTATTCTTTCAATTTCTTGTACACCACCATGAGTATGATGTTCTTCTTGTACATCATCATCCATCTCTATATCATGTGCCATGTCATCGAATTTTTGTCCAATACAGACAATCTTTAGCATGACCATCATCTTTTAGCATGGCCATCATCTTTAACTAGCACTCTTGATTCATTCACATAGTGGCAAACTGGCAATAGAAACTAAAGACAATGGATACAGATTCGCTAACTGGATTAATTAGCAATCCTAATTCATTATCCACACAACATATAAACTTAGACATTGGTAATAGCAGAAGACATTGGTAATGTCAAATCTACTAACCAAATAGTATGTCTATGTAACATTTCCATGTCATTTCAGGTGCCTTGAACACTAATCAAGCATAGATAAAACAAAAAGAATGAGCAGGCTACTTGTAATTTCCAAACAACACTGAAGCAGCTAAGTAACAGATACATTTACCAATTGATACAATAGTTTAAACATTAAAACCAGAACTAGGACATCACATACATTTACTTGATCCAAACCACAATCGGGTGTATTAGACCCTGTTCAGCGACATGATTCCCAATCTCCATAGCCAAGTCCTTGTATCCGTCTCTACCCAAATTGTCAAACATTTTGACAAAACTCTTGAAGAAGCCTTCACTGGTGCTCAAAACCTTGTGGAAAAGTTCCGACATGTCCTCGGGGTGGGTCTTCTGGTCAGGAGCGAATGATTGGCCGGTCGCCGACTTGACAAAACGATGTTGGAATGGGTGTTTGAAAGATCAAATTGCTAACGTTGGGGCTGTTATTCTTGATTTCACTAATCGTTTTGGTGTTGGATTCGGAGCTTGAACTTGTCATTGTTAAAGTAATTTCTGATCAATCAAGAATTGAAAAGCAATTGATTAACAGAACAGGAAATCCACAAAATCAAGTAAGACCTCTGAACATGAAACTAGCCTAATTAATAAGCTCTCTCTCTCTCTCTCTCACACGCACGCCAAACCAAGTCTGAAATAACTCCTAATCAAAAATTCGTGATGAACCTAAACCCTAGATAACGAATTCCACAGTCAAACTCGATTTGTTATCTGAAAAATCAAGAATCGATCCATCGAAGCAACCAACAATGAAATTGAGCCTAATTAGATAATTAACAATAGCAAAACTCAAAGAATAGTATGAAACAAATTGAAAAGCTATATATCAAAGATAGATGTAAATTCATAGTAGGAAGAAAGAGATGGTTACCTATGGTAGTGACGACGACTGAGGAGCGAGGAAGAAAAAGACGCTTCTTATTCTTGAGAGAGAGAAAATTGGATTGTAATATTGAGGGAAGGAGTTGCCTAGCCCAGAAGCTCCGATCATAAGGGGGTCTCCAATTTCAGATAAAAGCTACAATCTTGCGTTTGGGGGGGCTTTTTCACTAGAGATATCGAAGATCGAGGCACTGATGCAGGCGTTTAGGATGGCGATTGGGGTGAGGATCAAGGAGGAGACGGAGATTATTGAGGGTGAGGTTGTGGAGGTGCAGATTGACTGGCCTGCGGTGGCTGGTGCGGCGTCGAAGACTGGAAAGTTGACGCTGAAGACGACAGAGATGGAGACGTTGGGGAAGATGATTTGGGGGCTAAGATGATTGTGAGGCGTTGGAGAAGGAGACGAGGGCAATGAACGACATTTTGAAAATTTCATTTAGATACAGTAATAACCGCTACAGAGCAGAAGCCACAAGCAGCTTCCAAAAGGAGGGTGCCCCCCGCTTCGGCTTTTGCACATAAAAAGCTGCTGCTTCTGGAAGCTTTTGACGAGAAGTTGATTTACCAAACACATGCACGTACTGTGCTTATAAGAAATGGAGCAAAAAAGCCCCCCTAAACGCACCCTAAATGTCAATTTAGGAGGTATGAATAGAAACTTCCTTAAATTATAACACATACAAAAGATAGTAAATTGAATCCCACATACAATTGTAGTAAGGGAGCTTCTATTCTTACCTCTCAAATTGGTACTTAGATCTATTTTCTTTTTCAACTTTCAGTTGACTTTGTCAACTAATGTGCAATTATCAATAAAGTCACATAAAGTTAATAAATTATTTTAGAATACATAAATACTTAAATATAATCAAACACAATTTATTTTCTAAAAATTGAGTTACATGCTATAATCTTTCACTTATTTCATGCCACTATGTTTGTTCGAAAATTTATCTTTTATATATGTACGTTGGTCGATTATTATCAAAGAACAAGAGTATCAATTATATGTTCTGTACAAATTTACGTAAAACCTGTCACGAGGTTGTTCATAATAAACTGAGAGTTTGGTAATTAAATTTTTTTTCTTCTACAAATCAAATTGAGTGTTTCGTTTTTTTTATTCTTAAGAAATTAGAAGTGAAATAATAAAATTAATGGAGGTCTAACGATTTATTTTAGAGGTATTAGTAAAATCTATAAAAAAAAAACATATTTTAGAGAAAGGGGCCATCTAACTTTGTAAATTAGAAAAAAAAAGCCCCCTGTTTTTCACTTCATAAAAAAGGACATGTTTTAAATATTTTTATCACAAAAGGCTCTTTTCAATTTTACTAAATTATAAAAAAGGGCTGTTTTTGGTTTTCCAACGGACGATTTTACCCTTAAGCATCAAATTTGATTTCTCGTTCTGTTAGGGCATCTCCAACCATGAAGTCTTATAATGGGGTCTCAAACCTATTATAAGACCTCATTTGGACACTATTCATATAAGACTTCAACCATCTCCAATGGTATAGTTTTAACTAAAAGTCTTAAATTTATCTATTTGATTTTTCTTTATTTTGTGTTGTAATTAATAATAATTTATATTTGTAAACTATTCTTGTACATGATATAAATATAATATTGAATTGAAAAAAAAAATTTGAGTGTTTGGGACCAAGCCAAATTTATAAGACCAAGTCTCAAAATAAGACTTGGGATGAGACCAAGTCCTAAAAATATAGGGTTTAAGACCTCCCCAATTAACCATTGGAGCCCAGATTTTTTAGGACCCCAAATTTATAGGGTTTGGGATCTTGGGTTGGAGATGCCCTTACTTTCTCTCTTTCAGCTCTGTTTTCTTTTTTCTTCTTCTCAGTGCCGCCTCTCTCTCTCTCTCTCTCTCTCTCTCTCTCTCTCTCTCTCTCTCTCTGCCTCCGATCTTCAATTCCTCATTGCCTCCGATATTCAATTCCTCATTGCCGCCGATCTACAATTTTTTTTTTGCCGCCAATTTTGCAATTTGTTTATTTTGCGCCTATTTGCAATTGGTTTTTTTTTTTTCCGGTGACCTGTAATTCATCTGTTTAATTGCTCATTTTACGATTCCGATTTGTCTATGAAGATTTGCGTCTGCAATTGCGATTTGTCTCTGAAGGTATGTTAATGTTTTGCAGCTGTTTTACATTTGCGTATGTAGTTTCTCAGTTGAGTTGCTCATTATGCGATTTTCGATTTGCCTTTGAAACTTTGCATCTGTTATTCGTCAGTTTTGATCAATTCGTGTTGTTTTTGATGTTATAGCTCTGAATGATTAAAACTTGTTATTGTGTATTCAACTTCCGATTTTCATTCTTACTTTCAATTTTAAGCTCTTGCTTTTTTCTGTCCTGCATTTTTTATTTTTCATAGTTAGTTAGATAGTTACTGTTAGTAAGATATTTACCAAGATGATAGTTAGTACAATAGTTACCAATTTCATAGTTAGTAATTCAGTTTGTACGATAGTTAGTAAGGTAGTTACTAGGCTGATAATTGCTACATTTTTTATTTTTCATAGTTAATAAGATAGTTACCAAGTAATAGTTAGTAAGATAGTTACTAAAATGATAGTTACTAGAATAATTAGTAAGATAGTTACTGCGATGATAGGTACTAGAATAGTTAGTAAGATAGTAACAGATATAATAATGCTGCCTCTGATAGTATGATAATTATTGATGTTATTATGATTTTTTCTTTAGGTGCAATTGACAGTTTTTATACTGCTAAGCTCGCGTGTTCTTGTGAAGGAGCAGCACTTTCGTTTGTTCATGATTGTAGTTTTGTTGATTTTTGTCATAAGATACGTGATCGTTTTCCCGACTTGGAAAGATTGGTTTTCAAACTTGAGTACAATGTTTATCCAGATCCTATTGTTTACTGTCTGGAAAATGAGGTTGATATGAGCATGTTGTTTAGAGTTTTGAGACGATATCAATCTGATTTTGTTGATGTGGATGTTTATTGTTTGGATGCCATTTCTTCTGTTTCGGAAAGTGCAGTTAGTAATACTATTAGTGAGGAGAGTAGTGTTTTGGTGGAAGAGAATGAATTTTTGGGATGTTATAGGCGTGAGGACCCAAAAATGTATCTTTCTAAAGGATGGAAAGATCTTATTCACTCTAACGGTCAGATGTTTGAGGGTGGGGTAAAACAGTTTAGGCTGAAGTTGAGGATGTATGCTGTGGAGGTTGGTTTTGAATATTATTTTGATAGAAATAAGCCTGAATGTGTTGTTGCTTTATGCAAGAAAAAACATTCTGAAGGTTGTAATTGGTGTGTGAAGGCATCTTTATGCATGTATATTTTCATTAGCCATTACACATATTTTGTATAGTTAAATTTAATTTTGTATAGTTGATATTGGCAGTGTTATGGTGCCATTTTGCGATGCAACGGCACGCTGCATTGTGTGCTTCATTTTTAATCATGATTGTTACTTATACAGTTACTTAGACAGTTATTTATATATTTCTTACACTACAAAAACAAAGGGATTTACCGACGAAAAAAAAAAAAACGGCCGACGAAACTGTTTTTTCGTCGGCTATATCGAAGAAAAGCCGACGAATATTTTTTTCGTCGGGCAAAAAAAAATTTCGTCGGCTATTCCAATAGAATGGCCGACGAATTTTTTTTCCGTCGGTAAAAATTAAAAATCGTCGGCTATTCTTCGAGAATGGCCGACGATTTAAAGTTGTCGTCGGCTATACTCTGAATAGAATAGCCGACGAAAAATTTTGTGGCAAATCGTCGGCTATTCTACAAGAATGGCCGACGATTTAAAGTTTTCGTCGGCTATACTCTGAAAATGAGTATGGCCGACGAAGTTGGTAATTTCGTCGGCTATAAGTCTTTATATTTTCAGATCTGGGCAGAAGCTGCTCAGTTAAAAAAAAACGGGAAAAAAAGTGAGAAATCTGTGGGTATTGTTGAAATCCGTCCTCTCTTACATTGTGGAGCTATATATAGGTACGTATATGTGTATATATGTTGATTTTGAGTTTTAGTTGAGTTGATTTTGAGTTTTAGTGATTTTGATATAGTAAGTGATTTTTTGTTTTGTTGTTGTTTTAGTGTTAGAATGTATGTATATATGTTGATTTTGAGTTATAGTTGAGTTAATTTTCAGTTAGAGTTTAATTATGTGTTTTAATTTGATGTTATTTTAATTAGTGTTAAAATATATATAAATATGTTAATTAATGGTTGTTGATAGTGTAATGAACTTAAATAATGGTTGTTAATTAATGGTATATATATATATGAGTTGATGTTGATAATAATATATATTGTAATATATATGTGTTAATTAATTTATTATTAATTAAAGTTATACATATATATTATTATCAGGCTATATATGGATCGAGATAAGAGTTGGATTTCGCTTCCAAGGCATGACCGACGATACACTACAGGAGTTGTGGATTTTATGCAGTTCGTCGAGGAAAATGCAAAGGGGAATTACCATTATTGCCCGTGCAAGAAATGTAAGTGTCGCAGTGATATGTGTCGATTTCCGATTAGGACAGTATGGGAGCACCTAAAGAGTAATGGGTTTTGGCCGAAGTACACACGTTGGATATATCACGGTGAGCCATCATTAGATGGATCGCATGATCATGGGCAGTATTTTGAGGCGGGCAGTAGTAGTACATCCAACGATCCAACAATGGCATTCGTCAACGACGTGTTTCCTTTTGAAAGCGGTGTACGTGGGGAACAATATATGCAGGACCCGGTGCAGCCGTTCCCACAAGTTGTCAACACTGCTGCCTTTGACAAGTACAACAAACTGATTGCATTGCAACAGACCCCTGTGTCTTCAAGTTCTGAGAAGACAGTTCTTCAAAGTGTGATGGAGGTAATGAGGATTAAAGTCGAGACAAAAGGGAGCATCAGGCAAGTGGATGAATATCTACAGTACACTTCTTCGTTGTTGGAGGAGGGTCATCGTAATCCTACCAATCACCGTCAGGTCCGAAGTATCCTCAAAGATCTAGGGCTTTCCTACATTAAGATCCATGCATGCGCATTTGACTGCGTTCTCTTCTGGGGTGAAGATGCAGAAGGGAATGACCTTGCTAGCCTTGACGCATGTCCGATATGTCAGTCTGACCGATATAAGTTGACGGGAGCAGGCAATAGGAAACCTGTGAAAGTACTTCGGTATTTTCCGTTGAGAGATAGGCTTGAGCGGTTGTACATGTCAGAAACCACCGCAAAAGCTATGAGGTGGCACGGTGAGCGGGACGCGGGAGACGCAGATATCATGACACACATCTCTGACGGAGCGGCTTGGAAGCATATAAACAATGAGTTTCCTCATTTTGCGTCAGATGTCAGAAACGTCAGGCTCGGGCTCTCAACCGACGGGTTCAACCCTTTCGGCACCATGAGTCTTTCATACAGTATATGGCCGGTGGTTTTGGTACCTTACAACCTTCCTCCGTGGATGTGCATGAAGAAGGAATATAATATGTTGACGTTGTTGATTCCGGGGCCTGGTTACCCAGGGAAATGTCTCGATGTGTATATGAGACCATTGATTGAAGAGCTTAAGGTATTGTGGGACGTTGGTCATCCCACTTTTGACAAGTACAAGCAGGAGACGTTCCAGATGCATGCCATGGTTATTGGTACCATCAGTGATTTTCCTGCTTATGGGATGTTGTCGGGCAGCGTTGTTAGGGGATACAAGGCTTGTCCAGAGTGCCTCAGCGATTATGGGAGCACCCCTCATTGCAACAAGATATGCCGAATGGGTCATCGTGTGTTCCTTCCGGCGGATCACCACTGGCGTTACGAGTCCGCCGCATTTGATGGAACCGAAGAACACGGCCGTGCTCCCAGAAGATGGACAGGAAGAGAAATTTTAGCAAGACTTAATCAGTACGATTTTGGGCCCCTCAGCAATCATCCCGATATTGTAGCGGAAATACCTGAAAGGCCTGAGGAGTACAAATTCTGGACACATAGGAGCATATTGTGGGAACTCCCGTACTGGTGTGAGTTGCTGATCCGTCACTTCCTAGACGTTATGCACATAGAAAAAAATGTTTCTGAAAGTGTGGTGGGCACAACGCTGAACTTGGAGGGGAAGACGAAAGACGGTCCTAAGGCTCGCACTGATCTGCAAAACATGAATATCAGAAAACCACTATGGTTGAAACAAGGGAAGAGAAAAATGCCTCAAGCTCCTTACACCGTCAAGCCTGAGCATAAATCAGAAATTTTGCATTGGATAAGTGAGGCCAAGTATCCTTCAGGCTTTGCTGGAAATATAGCCAAGTGTGTCAACAGACAATGCAACAATCTGTACGGGTTGAAAAGTCATGACAATCATATCCTGCTACAACGTCTCTTCCCTGTTTTCATTCGACCGTTCCTTCCCCGTCACGTTGTGCAGCCGTTAGTAGCGTTGGCAAGATTTTTCCAGAAGGTATGCACACGGGAAGTGAGAAAATCTGACCTCCGGGAAATGCAACAAGACATCGTTCATATCATGTGTAAATTTGAGATGATATTTCCTCCAAATTTTTTCGACATCATGCCTCACCTCATGATCCATCTTCCTCGGCAGTTGTTGCTTACCGGTCCTGTGCACTTCACTTGGATGTATCCGATGGAAAGGTACGTATTTTACACCTTATGTTAATTTCCTCATCAATATATGTGATATAGTGTTAATGTATTATCATAACACTTTAAAAACTTGATTTATAGGCAACTTGGACAATACGGTGGTTTTGTCCAAAACAGATCCGCACCTGAAGGATGTATAGCTGAAGCATATATTGCGCACGAGTGCGTTACCTACATGAAGCTGTATTTCGGAGCGTTACAGGAAAGCATACCGGAAGATGTACCTTCACAGTTCAATCTTTCCATACTCTCTGACGATGTTGTACTCGGTGGAAACATGCCAGTTTCCTATAAGTTGAAAGATTATGAGGTAGCCATTGCACATTGGTGGGTACTAATCAACTGTCCAGAGGTTCAGTTTTGGAAGGACAAACATCTACGCTGTGAAGGAGTAGCAAGTGATCGCGATTACCACAACCAGACATTCGCAGAGTATTTCGGCCGCTGGGTACGTACATTTAACACTATTTTATACGTGTTCATATATTATTGTGTATATTTATTCATATTTATAGTTGATTCTGATGGTTGCAGATGGACCTTATTGCAAATGATAATCACCCAAATTGGTCGCACGAACTCAGACTTTTAGCGAGGAGGCCGGTCTATTCAAAAGTTTATGCGACGTGCAAGGTGAATGGTGTGTTATTTCGATGTGAAGACAGAGACCTCAGACTGAAAACACAAAATTCAGGGGTTATGGCACATGGTGGGGATGGTGGAGTTGACTATTACGGTGTTCTCCATTCGGTTGTGGAACTGCATTACGGGGAAGGCATGAAAGTGCACCTTTTCAAGTGTAGATGGTTTGACACACGGCCGCAGAGCATGAAAACCGATCAATACGGCGTAAGTTCTGTGAACACTAGTACATCATGGTATGAGGACGACCCGTTCGTTTTAGCCACATGGGTGAAACAAGTGTTTTATCTTGATGATCTCGCCAAGGGTGACCCGTGGAAAGTAGTCAACACTATCCACCATCGCAACATTTACCGGGCGTCTACACTTGGAGTGGCCGAAGAGAACGAGGAAGGGGGCACCGCGTATCAAGAGCCCAACTCAAACGGTATTCCTGACTCCTCTTTTATTCGTCTAGACACGCCGGTGCGAATTCGACGTGAAGAGCCACTGCTTGTTGATGTTGATCCAATTGAAGAAACTAACGAGGACTCTAGTGGTGAGGAAAGACATAGATTACCCCTATCGAGCAATTCAGAAACCGAAGAAGACTCATCCGATGATTCCGATTACAATCCGACGGATTAAGTAATTTAAATGATGTAATCCTTTCATTTGTAATCAACTCATTTCTAATGACCGGGCGTGGGGATGAGCCTCCCAGCTAGGCTGGGTTCCAAACCCCTTAAACAAAAATTTGAAATATGTTGACTGTTGGGTTTCTGATTTTTTATGTTCAATTTTGGTTATATGTGAACAGGACATCGGAATAGGAGAGGTGTAAAACCACTGATTTTTTTGGTTTTTTTTTTAGAGAATGGCCGACGAAAAATGCATTATTTCGTCGGCTAAACAGAGAATGGCCGACGAAAAATGCATTATTTCGTCGGCCATAATTTATTAAAAAAAAAATATTTTACGAACAATGGCCGACGAAAACTAACTATTTCGTCGGCCATAAGTTATTTAAAAATAATTATTTACGAACAATGCCCGACGAAAACTAACTATTTCGTCGGCCATAAGTTATTTAAAAATAATTATTTACGAACAATGGCCGACGAAAAATAACTATTTCGTCGGCCATAAGTTATTTAAAAATAATTATTTACGAACAATGCCCGACGAAAACTAACTATTTCGTCGGCCATAAGTTATTTAAAAATAATTATTTACGAACAATGGCCGACGAAAAATAACTATTTCGTCGGCCATAAGTTTTTAACAGAAAACGACAAAACAATAGCCGACGAATACTAGGTTTGATTTCGTCGGCTATGATTAAAAAAAAAAACAAAAAAAGAGCTGTTTCCATTTTCTATCACTATCGACAAACCATTGCTTCATCGTTCAAATGCAAATGTGTCGTGAAATAAGACATGACCAAAATATTGAAATACGGCTACGGTTGAAAAATTTATGGATTCCGACAAAATCTGTGTGCCGAATGTTGCGGTTAGCTGTTTTTTACTTCCGTTTTCCTATGGGTAGCCTGACGGTCGGTAAATATTTTGAGGAAAATTTTTATACGATTGGTTGCGTCTCATCGATCTGAAACTATTCTCTGTTGAACGTCAGGCCAAAAAACGTCATTTAGACGGGCCAATTTCCATTTCTAAGCATTTGAAGGGTTGACTCACCCGGTTGACCATCCCGATCGAGCCTTTAACGTTGTCAGATGTAGTTGGATTTTTTTTCATACATGTATTTAACCTTAACGGTGATATCTGACGGTTGGAATAGATTTTCCAAACTTTGAGATTCAAAATCGGAATATATGCACTAATGTTCCTTAACTTGTTTACTAAGTGTTTAAGTGAATGTATAGTTTCAAATACCTACTATACGTAGACCCTTCAAATGCAAATGTGTCGTGAAATAAGACATGACCGAAATATTGAAATACGGCTACGGTTGAAAAATGGGAAGATTCCGACAAACTCTGTGTGCCGAATGTTGCGGTTAGCTGTTTTTTACTTCCGTTTTCCTATGGGTAGCCTGACGGTCGGTAAATATTTTGGGGGAAACTTTTATATGATTAGATGCGTCGCATCGATCTGAAACTATTCTCTGTTGAAGGTCAGGCCAAAAAACGTCATTTAGACGGCCCAATTTCCGTTTTACAGCGTTTAGAAGTTTGACTTTGTAGTTTGACCAAAAGTATAGCCGACGAAGTTATATTTCGTCGGCTAAAGTCTGGTGATCCGCGCCTTCCCATTATCCACCGTTGGATGGGGGAGATCGGACGGATTCTGAGGGACGAAGACTATAGCCGACGAATTATGTAATTTCGTCGGCTATGCCATATTATGGCCGACGAAAATGATTTCGTCGGCTATGACATAGTATGCCCGACGAAATGACTCTTCTCGTCGGCTATACTATACCATGGCCGACGAAATTGCTTTATTTCGTCGGCTATACTATATCATGGCCGACGAAATAAAGCGATTTCGTCGGCTATACTATCGGGTATAAGTAAAATGCAGCCGAACCCTAGCCTCCATTTGCCCGATTTTCCCTATCCTCCTCGAATCCGGCCCTCCTTCATCCGTCGATCCTCCTCCCTATTCCGGCAGCCCGGCGCCTCCTCCTCCTCCTCCTTGGTTCGGCAGCCCGGCGACTCCTCCTCCTCCTCCTTGGTTCGATCCGCCGCCCCTCCTCCTCCTCCTCCTCCCTGTTCCGGCAGCCCCGGCCGACCCTCCTCCTCCTCCTCTCTGTTCCGGCCGCCTCCCCCTCCTCCTCCTCCCCGATTCGGTACCGGCCGGCCCCCTTTTTTTTTTTTTTTGTTATTTAATTATTAATAAATTAAATTATGGTTAATAAATTATATATAATTGTTAATTTAGATATAATTGTTAATTTAGGTATAATTTATGTATTTATATGTTAATTTGTATATAATTTATGTATTTATGTTAATTTATGTATTTATGTTAATTTAGGTATAATTTATGTATTTATATGTTAATTTGTGTATAATTTATGTATTTATGTTAATTTATGTATTTATGTTAATTTAGGTATAATTTATGTTTTTATATTAATTTAGATATAATTTATGTATTTATGTTAATTTAGTTATAATTTATGTATTTATGTTAATTTAGGTAGAATTTATGTATTTATGTTAATTTAGGTATAATTTATGTATTTATGTTAATTTAGTTATAATTTAGGTTTTTATGTTAATGTATGTAGTTTTTAGGTTTTTATGTTAATTTAGGTAATTTTTTTCAAATTTATTTTAATTGTATATAATTTAGGTGTAATTGTATAATTTATATGTATAAATTGGTTATTATATAAATCGGTAAATATTAAAATATGTTAGTATTATTGGGTATTATATTAATTAGAATTTGTTATTTAATATAATATAATTTAATATTAATTAATGTATTAATGCGTCTGGCTTTAGATGGCCGATGCATTTAGGCAGTTGTTCGGAGGTCGTCGTTCTAGATCTAGAGGTTCTGGAAATGCCGCCGGTTCTGGAAATGCCGCGGGTTCCCCAGACTCCGAGAGGACGGCTAGCCAGCCTGAGAGGACCACCAGCCAGCCGCGGAGGAGTGTGGATGCAGCCCAGCCGCGGCGGAGTGTGAGTGCTCGGCACCAGACCCTTCTCCAGGCGGGGCGGCCGTCGAGCACTTCACTTCCGAATGTCGGTCCCTCTGTGGCGCCGAGGTTTAGTCGGCAGCTGTTTCACGAGGAGATAGCTGCCGACGTTCCTCAGGTTCGTATGCCTGAGGTTCATCGGGAGCCGATGCCGATGCCGAGTCCGACTCAGTCTGCTGGTGACTCGACTGAGGGGCCTACTCTCCCAAACCAGCTCTTCCTCCCATACAACATTCCTGCGATACCCGAGGTCGACTATCAGGGTCGGCCCCAGTGGCCTGATATGCCTCAGTTCGTGAGTGCTGCGGAGGCATACCAGCAGCAGCCATGGGAGAGCCCTGACCTCCTGATTTCGGCGAGGAGAAAAGGAAAGTCGACGGCAACCGAATCATCGGGTTCAGGTAACATTCGATTTTATTAATTAAATATTTTATTAAAATTAACGCACTAATATTTAATTTTATTAACCAATCGTCGTTTATGTGATATGGACAGGCGCTAGCAGTTCAACCCAGAGGAATACCAGAGGTGTCATCAGTTTTGAGACGCTCAGGAGAACGGTTGAACGGAGCGGGAGGATCCAGATTGACGAAGCTCCTGATCAGGAGGTTGGGGCGAAAAAGAAACGCGACTACTCGGGTTGCGTGGGTGCACTCATTAGGGACAGAGTCCCTATGTTGTGGGCTCGGTGGGCTGATGTGCCCGAAGAAATCAAGATGGAGTTGAACAACGCCGCGTCGGTGAGTAAATAAAAAAATTTAATTTAGTTATCGTAATATTTAAAAATTTTCGGTATTTTTATAATTATAAAACTAATAAAATATTATCTTTCAGACATACTTTGTGGTTGCGGAACACAAGCGGGGTTGGGCGGACTCCCAACAGAGCTCGAGGTACGTTGGGAATGTCTTATTTGATAATCAGAAATATTTTATGATATTAATAATATTTCTAATGCACTTTTGTTTTCTTCGTAGGTTCAAAGAGTGGAAGAACGAGCTCCGTTCCCACTATAATGAGTACGGCAACCGTGGTCGTATGGGTACTCCCAGAGAGTTCATGTTCAGGGAGTACGAGTGGCGTTGGTTGAGGACCGTAGTCTTCGACAACCCGGCTATGATGGTAAATATTAAACTTCATTATAAATGTTTATTTTATTAAAATTTTAATTATTAGTTTAAATATTTTATAATTATTTCAGTTATATTTTTTGATGAATTTTTCTAATATTTTATTATTTGTTTGAAGGAACGGTCTCGGATAAACTCGGAGAACCGCCGCCGTAACACAATCCTCCATCACGGCGGTTCAAGGCCGTTTGCACAATATCAGGAGGAGGCGCTAAGAGATCATCCTGATTGCAACCCCTACGTGGAGACGTTCAAGATCGCTTATCCACAAGCGACAGACGATCTCGTAAGTCGTTCATTATGATTTTAAAATTTAAATTATTAATTTTACTTAACTATCCATTTGTTAGAATATTAATTTTTTTTCCCCGTCCAATTAGGAGCGGGTGACCCAGGCCGAACAAGAGGTGCTCCAGCAAATAGTTCGGGAGACACAACCGGACATCTCAGAGGCAGATTTGGAGGAAGCCGTGCGCCAGGTCGACCGCACCAATATCCAAACGGCGGCGAGGATGTTCAACGCAGCCTTCCCACACCAGTCCAACGAGTACTACTGCCGGGGTTTAGGAGGTTCTGGACAAGGGCTCCTGAAGACCACTAAGGGAGGTCAAAAGAAGGGAGGCGGCCAGACCCAACATATGAGGGGGGAAGTGCAGCGATTGGCCGCAGAATTGGCGACCTCGTCCCAGACAGTAGAGGAGCTGCGCCGCAGACAATATCAGTCCCAGCAGTATCAGTTGGATATGGTCCGTTGGAATGCTGAGTGCGCCAGAATTCGGCAATACAACAACCACGGCCAGCAACAGTGGATTTATGAGATGTTCGCGGCACAACAAGAAGGCCGTCCACCCCCGCTCCCGTTTCAGCAGTTAGTGGAGCCTCCAATGCCTCAACCTCCCGAGTTCGGTCAGCAGGATGATGCGCCTGATGCTGTAGATGATATCCTAGACTTTAGTAGTTTAGGAGATAATTAGGATTATATTTTATGTATATTGGAACGAATTTAATAAAAATGGTGTTTAGACGTGTTTCTTGTTGGTGCAAATGCATGAATTGTTTTTGTGATTTGCAGCTTGCTTGGAATGGTAATTTAGAAAATAATTTAATTTTTTTTTTCCAAATGCAAGAATAGCCGACGATTTTTGCATTATTTCGTCGGCTATAACAAGTATAGCCGACGAATTTTACCAATTTTCGTCGGCTATAACTTGTATAACTAATTAATACCTATAAAATAGTAATATATTTCGAGAAAATAGCCGACGAAATTTTATTAAATCGTCGGCTATAGTTAAAATACCATAGCCGACGAACTTTTATTAAATCGTCGGCTATAGTTATAACACCATAGCCGACGAAATTTTATTAAATCGTCGGCTATAGTTCAAACAGCATAGCCGACGAAATTTTATTAAATCGTCGGCTATAGTTAAAACATCATAGCCGACGAAATTTTGGTAAATCGTCGGCTATAGTTAAAACACCATAGCCGACGAAATTTTAGTAAATCGTCGGCCATACTTAATGGATTTCGTCGGCCATACTCAAAAATACCCGACGAAAGTCGTCGGCTATTTTACCGACCTTTGCCCGACGAATTTTTTGACTCGTCGGCCATACTTAACTATAGCCGACGAAATTTTTTTTTTCGTCGGCCATTGGTATTACCGACGGCGTATTACCGACGACTTATGGCCGACGAAATTTTCGTCGGCAGAGGGTATAGCCGACGAAAAAAAAAAAAGGCCGACGAAAATTTTTTCGTCGGCTATTCGTCCGTATCTGGTAGTGTTAGTTTTGAACTCACATAAACTTTTATTTTGATAGTTACTTTGATAGTTACCTTTTTTTTTCTTGAATAGTTAGTAGTTACTTAGATAGTTACGTACTTCTATATTTCTCAGTTTTAAAGTTACATGAATTGTTAATTGGATAGTTACTTATATAGTTAATTTTTTTCTTTGATAGTTACTATGAAAAAGTATATATGCTGATTGAGTTTTGCACCTTTTATTCATGTATAATGGTTTCTTTGTGATTAATGAATTGGTGAACGAACATAGATGTCGTTGTGTCATCCGGCTTCAAAATAGTAAGATAATGTGCAGCAAGATTATTAGGGAGGTGATGCTTGATAAGGTTCTTGAGAATCCCAGTAAGAAAGCTATTGATATACTGCAAGACATGAAGCTAAACTACGGCTTAAATGTCCCCTATCATACTGCTTGGTATGGAAAATAACTTGCAAGGGATGTTGTGGTTGGTGTTGATTCTGAGTCTTACCATAATTTATCATGGTTTTGCCAGCGCACATATGAATGCAACCCATATTCTAGGCTAGCTGTAGAGTACGAATCTGAAACACACAGGTTCCAGCATATGTTTGTTACGTATTCTGCTTGGTTGAATGGTTTTCAGTCTTGCAGACAAATTCTCTGTATTGATGCTACATTCATCACAAATAAATACAAAGGCATGCTTCTTGCTGCTTAGACAAAGGATGCAAATTGTGGTACATCACTTTCTTCACTGTTTTGTTCTTTCCTTTCTTCATTGTTGTTGTTTTTTATTTACATTACTTCCAAACCAACAATTATTTTGATAGATACTATGGTTGTTTCTTTTACAGTTACAGAAACCTCCAGACCAAATAGTTACTTTTGATAGATAGTATTGTAGTTACTTGTATAGTTAAATGAATTTTTCAGATGATATATTTACTTTGATACATACTATTGGAAATACTTTTATAGTTACAGGAACTTCCAGTGCAAATAGTTATCTTGATAGATACTAGTGCAGTTACTTTTACTTTGATAGTTATTTATATGAACCTGACATTATTTTTTGATTTCTTTTGTTTAGGATTATATCCAGTTGCTTATGCTATCGTCGATTCTGAAAATGAGAGCAACTGGACCTTCTTTCTTAAGATGTTGTCTGAAGAGCTGTTGAGATATTCTACAAGACAAATTACTTTCATATCTGATCGTAATATTGGTCTTCTAAATGCAATTCGTGCAGTCTTTCCCAATAGTCCTTATGGATTTTGTTATAGGCATCTTCAGGCTAATCTGAGCAACAAGTTTGCATGTGGTTCTTATCTGAGCAAAAGAATTCCATTGTTGTTTATGATGTGTGCTTATTCTCGCACTCGTGAATATTTTGAGATAAATTTCCAGAAGTTGAAGCATGAAGGTGGCGAGGTTGTTGATCAGTTTTTGAAGAATCTCCCTCTAGAAACATGGCTTCTAGTTTTTTAAATGGTGAAAGGTTTGGTGAAATGACAAATAATTTGATTGAGTGTTTCAACAATTGGGTGAAGGAGTTGAAGAGCCTTCCCATTATTGAATTTAACGAAGGCATTCGTCTTAAGTCTATTGCTTTAATTGCTTCTTAGAAGGAAGAATCTGCTGGATGGGTTACTGAGCTGTGTCCAAAGTTGGAAAAGAAGTTGGTTGACAACTTGGAGTTGGGTAGACACTGGTTAGTGAGTAGATCTGATACATACGTTTATGAAGTTCAGTGCCAAAGGTATTCTGTGATAGTAAACTTGGAAGCGTTATACTGTTCATGTGGAGAATGGCAAGTTCACGGATTTCCTTGCTCACATGCCCTTGTCGTGATTCAGAAACACGGTTCTAATGTGTACTTATATGTCAATCCAATTTTCAAGGTGCACCACTTTTCCTAAATTTAACATTATTTAAACAGTTATCGAGGTAGTTAGTAAGATAGTTACTTCAAATTAAATAGTTACATTGACAGATGCTAGTGAAGTTACTTGTATAGTTACATGAACCTGACATTATATCCTTTATTTTTCCTTCTTTTTAATTTTTTTTAGGTGGATAAATATCGTGAAACTTATTCTTTCTCAATCAACCCGGTTCCTACTATTTCAAAGCCGGTGGATCTAGCTCAGCCTGCATTGTTGGTGCAACCACCTTTAACAAAGAGACCACCTGGAAGGCCAAAATTACAGAGGTACAGAAGTAAATATGAAGTGAAAAGGACAGTCAAGTGCAGCAGGTGTAACAAATATGCTGGTCACAACAGAACAAGCTGTAGAAAAATTATATAGTTCATTCGATAGCTATTCAGGCAGTTCTATTTTTTTTTTTTGAAAGTTACATTGAAATGTACATGGATTGTTTATTTGTTTTACTATTATTGAAAGGTTACTTTTATTGTTTTATTCATGTTCATTTCGGCAGCGTTTCACTGCCGTTGTGCGGTGCAGCGGTTAGTAACTTCAAAAGATAGTTATATGTACAATTAGTAACGAAAATGATAGTTAGTTTGATAGTTACTGATATGATAGTTAGTTTGAAAGTTATAACGATAGTTAGAAAGATAGTTTGTAATTAAATAACTTTTGAACAGATTTGTACTATGCATAGAATCATTTGTCTAGTTGATCACATTTTCATGAAACTGTTTGTCAACGTATTAAAATTAACGACAAATGAGAGAAGAAATAGAAAGGTAATTCCTTCAAAGGAAAAATGATAGTTAGTTCGATAGTTAGTAATATAGTTAGTAAGATATGAAGTAAAATGATAGTTAGTTTGATAGTTAGTAAGATAGTTACTGAAAAAGTGATAGTTTCTGTTCTAGTTACTAACTCAATTTTAAAGAAATAATATTAATTGAATTTGTTAGTTACTGAAAAAGTGATAGTTTCTGTTCTAGTTACTAACTCAGTTTTAAAGAAATAAGATTTTGAATTTGTTAGTTACTGAAAAAGTGACCGTTACTAAGACAGTAAATGAAAAAGATATAAACTAAGATGATAGTTAGTTTGATAGTATATGAAAAAAGTGATAGTTAGTCTGATAGTTACTGAAAATGCTATAGTTATTAAGATAGTTTCGAAAATGTGATAGTTACTGGGTTAGTTACTAATATAGTTATTGAAAATGTTACTTTAGTTACTTGATAGTTACTGGGCTATTTTACAAAATTTGTTCCCTGAATAGTAACTTTGATAGTTACTCAGAAATAATCTGTTTAACTGTTCATGAAATAATTTGTTCAAATAAAGCAAGAAAAATCTGTTTAATCCATCTAAGAGTGCCTCCAACTATGCCGATTGTCCGCAAACCGCTTTAGAATGTGAGCCCTAAACTTGTCAGCCTCTATCTTCCCAAACTTCTTTGTGAAATCACTTTGTGACATTATGACGCTCATGAAGTACATCACATATATTCCACAGCCCACGCTGTTTTGTCAAAATAAAAAGATTACTAAAAGTCAGACAGTTATAAAGATGACAGTACCTCATATAGTTACAAACATAGTTACACATACAGTTACAGATATGATAGTTACTGAGATAGTTACTACTATAAAAACACAGACAATTTACAAAGATGATAGTTACTCAAATATTTACTTAACGTAGTTCCACAGACAGTTACAAGTTGATAGTTACTAAGATGCTGGGTTTAGAACTTACGAATAAGATTTTTGTTGAGGCAATTTTCCCTTGAACGCACGTAGAGTCATCTTCGACTTATAGTTGTCCTTGACCCACCTTATAGTTTGAATTTTAGCTTCAGTAAGAGTCTCTTCTATCATCTTCAATTCGGTGCTGGAGCTCTTGTTGGTGTCTATTTTGTACCGGCATCCTTGCTCAAGCATATCATCTGATTGATCAAGGACAACTCTCATCCATATGTCAATCATTGCAACCTGTTAATAACATAGTTAGTCAGATAGTTCATAAATGATAGTTACTGAGATAGTTACACACATAGTTAGTTAGATAGTTACTGAGATAGTTAGTAATATGATAGTTACTAACATAGTTACACATATAGTTATAAAGACCATAATTACTAAGATAGTTACCAACATACAATTTTTTGAGCATCAATATAACTTTGCCCGCTTTCTGCTCTTCTGGATCTCATGGAATCTAAGTGGGCAAATCTGCATGCTTCTTTGTTAAAAACAAGGAGAGTATGGTGAAAATTCCTCTTATGTGTAAGTGGGATCAGAATCATGTCCGCTTTACCAAGCTTCTCATACAGTGGTTCACACATGAACTTGTGCATTGGTTTTGCTTCTACCTCTTCTGTGGACATCTGTTTTCAAACAAAACCTATGATTAGTTATCTCATAATTTTTTAGAAATATATAATTCTCCTGTTAATTAGTATCTTACCCAAGAGTGAGTTTGCAT
Source organism: Potentilla sterilis (assembly GCA_963682095.1). Lineage (NCBI taxonomy): Eukaryota > Viridiplantae > Streptophyta > Magnoliopsida > Rosales > Rosaceae > Potentilla > Potentilla sterilis. The sequence continues at coordinate 9,809,700 of OY821765.1, read as the reverse complement.
AATTTCTATTTTAAATGCATCCGGATCGTCCTTGTCAATCATTTCAGCATATAAAAGAGCAGCAAATGCATCAATCATGTTGTTCGCAACTTCAGTTCCGAACACCACCTGTTCTATTTCATACTTGGAAATTTCTGTTCCCACCTCTTTCCCTTCCCAGAAGAACACTCTGCACACATGATATTAAATAAGTTGATAGTTACAAGTAACTTTGATAGTTACTATGATAGTTACTTTCTACTTTAATTAGTTACTATCATAGTTACTAGTTACTATGATGGTTACTAGTCACTATTTTATAGTTAATAGATACTGTGATAGTTACTAGTTATTTTTTATAGTTAGTAAGATAGTTACTAGTTATTTTTCATAGTTACTATGATAGTTACTAGGTATTTTTCCTAGTTACTATGATAGTTACTACCATATTTAGTAGTTACTAATACAAATATTCAGATGAAAGTGAATCAGATAATAGTTACTAAGATAGTTACTCAGTTCTCTTGATAGATAATCAGATAGTTACTAAAATAGTCACACAGATGATAGTTACACAGATAATAATTAGTCAGATAGTTACTCAGACGATATTCTACTAAGGTAGTTAGTTACACAGATAGTTAGAAAGATAGTTAGAAAGATTGATTTTTAGTTGATAGTTACTTCGACAGTTACTTTAATTAATTACAGATAGTTAGAAATATAGATGCTCAATTAATAGTTACTAAGATAGTTACTAAAGAAGTTATCCAGACAGATACCAGGACATAGTTGGTAAGAGAGATAGAAGGATAGATAGTAGGATAACACTATGCTTACCCGCTCGGTGCCCTGTTCCAGTAGTCTTGCAGCCTGAGCTTTGTGTTCTCGTCCATGTACTGTTTGTAAATAATGTGGTCATCCCAGTCCAGAACCTCTCTTTGGCTGGGTTGGAAAGGTTCATGTGAATCACAATTGAGGTATATCGGTTCACCATCCACTGTGATCTCAGCCAGATCGTCAAATGACGTCTGAACAACATTTTCAGATGTCTGAACAGCATTTTCAGATTCCATCTGTTCTGGTTGGACCACCTTTCTCAGACTTTCTTCCTCCTTCTTCTTCCTCATCTCTTCTTCCCTCTTTCTTCTATTTTCCTCTTGCCTTTTCCTTCTGATCTCCCGTTCAGCTTTGACATCGCCCCACCAGTAGATGTTGTCCTGTTTAGACATCCTCTTTCTGGTTTTTATCCGCACAACATACGAATATATTCCCAGCGACTCAGCCGAACACCCAGAGTGCATTTCGTCAATCGGAAATTCCGTCACATTCTGGTTTGATTTGAAATGCACTTTTTTATTTTTTCTTGCCTCTGATTGATTGTAAACAGCCATTTGAACCGGTGACTCAATGATCTGGAACTTGTGAGGTTCCGCTATCATGTCACTCAGAGTTGGAGATCTAGTTGCAAGAGGAATGAGGACTGATGGAGTCCTGAGATTTTCTGCTGGAATGTCAATTTGCTGCTGCGGTGATGCAGTTGGAGTGCTGTGACCTCCCCAAGGAGATATAATCCCCGACAAGATGTTGAAAGAAGGATAATCAGTTACTGGTGTTTTGGGTGACCATCTTGCTTCCTTTGAGATTTTTCTATGATATTTTTGAGATTTTTCCTTTGCATCTGAGCAATAGGAAATCAGATAGTAGTTATAGTTACTAATACAGATATACTTACTAATACAGATATTCAGATGAAAGTGAATCAGATAATAGTTACTAAGATAGTTACTAATATACTCACTCAAAGAGTTTACTCGGATGATAGTTACTAAGGTAGTTAAACAGAATAAGTAAAAGGAAGATAGTTATTAAGGTAGTTAATTAGGTAGTTGATAGTTACTAACATAGTTACAAAGGTAGTTACATATAGTTACCAAAATAGTTGATAGTTACTAAAATAGATAGTTATTAGAATGATAGTTACTAAGATAGTTAGTAACATAGATACGCAGATTATAGTTACAAAGGTAGTTACTTATATAATTACTGAAATTGTTGATAGTTACTAAAACATGTTTAACCAATTTAAGTCACGCCCATAGATACGCAGAACTCTGAGGAAATAAAGTAAAATATGTCTTTTTTGTGATTTTGAGGCTTGTGCTAAACTGACCTATCCTTTTCCAAATTTGATGAAAATTGGTATGCATATAGTTGGAAAGCTAAAGTGTATTGTGTCAAAATTTCAGATTAATCAGAGTTCGGAAAATCACCCAAAAGATGGCTGCAACTTGGTAGTTTTAGCAAAACGATCCAGGGACTACCATGATTTTCCTGGGACTGTGTCCTGACTTCTGGAATTTTTGTATGACGCAACACTTGGAACCAGAGAGCATGCCTTATATCAATGGAAATCCCTACAAGTCTAGTTTCTCTGGGACTTGGAATCGCAGAAATCGGAGCTCTGAGGAGGGAGTTATGCCAGAATTACTGGAGAAAGGTCAATATGCCGGGAAAACCACAAGTTTCCCGGCTTCATCAGGAAAGCTCTCCTTTGGATTTTTGGGAGCAGGGATCAGATATTATGGACCTAAAGACTTATTGGACATGTCCATGCTACTCAAATAAGGCTGATTGAAGTCCAAGATCAGAATTGAAGTCCAAGAATGCAAAGCTTGGCCGGCAAGGAAACATAAGCCAACTAGGAAAAGGAATTCTCATTCCTTTATTGCTGCCGGCAACCCTAGGGTTTTTCCTCTATAAATAGCCAATGAATTTTCAGAAAAGATCATCTCATCTCAAGCACAAATATTAGTCTAAAGCTCTACCAAGTCTCACAAGTACCAACACCCAAATACTTAGCCAAATCCCACCATCACCACCATCCAAAATCCGAACGATTCCTTCATCTTGCTTTTCTGCCTAGCAGCCGAGCAGCCTCTCACCACTCCACCACGATTTGGAAGTCTTCAAGGTTTCTAAAGTGTGATCCACTCTCCCTATGGCTTTTGTATTTAATTTTGTTTGGTTATCTTGTAAGAACTTGTTTCGATTCTTGGTTTTTGTTAAACTTTTGTATGAACCGATTTTGTTGAAGTTTATGTAATATAGTTTTGCAATTTTAATTTATGGATTTCGTGTGTATGGATAATTATGGCAGTGGTATTTGAAGCATGTTTAGACTTTAAATTGGTTAGTAATCTAAGGGCGTGACTTAAAAACTGAAACATTAGTTTTGTTTGACAAGCATGTAAATCTAGATGTTAGGTTTCATCTAACCCGAGTTATAATGGATAAAACTATATGCTTGACGGTTGTTTTGATTTGTTGTGCTCACTTAGGGTATTACCTTAGCTAAAACTTGCATGTTAAATAAGATGATTGACAACCTTGCTTGTTTGCATGTTTTCGATTTAAGACTCTTGTGCTTTAAATGTTAAGTCTTGACCGGATTAGCATAAATCTTTAGGGCTAGAACGGAAGTTTGTTCTAAAGAACTTGAGGAGTCTAGTAACTAGGTACATAGCGGAAGCTCTAGTTATGGTCGAAACTAATTTGAATCTAAACATGTCGATACTTGTCCCTTACTTTCTTGCATGTGAATCTATTTGTTAAAAAGTCTTTTGTGTGAACTATTTGGTGTGCGAGATGATGAATACTTGTACATATTAGTTTTAGGTTTTAAAATTCGTATCTTAGTGTTAGGGGCAGCAAAGCTGCCGAACCAATTCTTCCCCCAAAGTGTGACATTTTCTTGATGTATATATGTGAATATTGTCTAACATTCTCATGTTTCAGGTACCCTTAATCCCCAGCTTTGAACGATCCCTACTTGCTCATACTACTAACGATCTTTGTGTAAGGTTTATTTGTGTGAACCTCGCGGTTCTCATCATTATAGTTACTAATACAGATATTCAGATGAAAGTGAATTAGATAATAGTTATTAAGATAGTTACTAGTTAATTTTTTATAGTTACTATGATAGTTACTAGTTAATTTTTCATAGTTACTATTATAGTTACTAGTTAATTGCATAGTTACTATGATAGTTACTATCTACTTTGATTAGTTACTATCATAGTTACTAGTCACTATTTTATAGTTAGTAGATACTGTGATAGTTACTAGTTATTTTTTGATAGTTAGTAAGATAGTTACTAGTTATTTTTCATAGTTACTATGATAGTTACTAGTTATTTTTCCCTAGTTACTATGTTAGTTACTATCATATTTAGTAGTTACTAATACAGATATTCAGATGAAAGTGAATCAGATAATAGTTACTAAGATAGTTACTCAGTTATGTTGATAGATAATCAGATAGTTACTAAAATAGTCACACAGATGATAATTACACAGATGATAGTTAGTCAGATAGTTACTAAGGCATTTTTACAAAGATGATAGTTACTCAGATAGTTACTGAGATGATACTTACTGACAAGTTTTTCAGTTGATACTTCCACATCTTTTTCTTCAACTTTTCCAGGTCCTATTTTCTGACCTGGTGTTGTTCATTTTCCCTCTCTGGAATTGGCTCCACCAAATTTGCCTTCATGCACAGCCAATACTGGTTGCAGAAGGAATGTTAGTTTATAAGAAGCAAAATGTTATAATATAAAAAAAATAAAGGAATATAAAACTCGCGCACTTAATTACCAGAATGACATGAACATATCCTCCTGTATTCTTGGATGGATGTTTTGATTTCTTGTATATTTTGAGACATTTTTTCAAGAATATTTTTACTTCTTTTGCCCAGGCATATGAGGATGTCTCTTCTAAATCCTCCACAGCTCTGACCATGTCTATATTGAGGGTTCCCTTTGCATTTGGGAAGAGAAGCTTGACCAAAATGTTGATGATTATCAGCCTTGCTATATCTGTATTTCTGCTGACTTTTTCCTCATTAGATTGAGGATTCTTCTTCAATTCTGTTGTAATGGCTGCTGAATTCACCATCTTTTTGTTGACTTCCTTTGCTTGTCCAAAAAATCTGACCACAAAATCAGAAATTGGAGTATCTTTTCTTTGAATGTACGTTCCTGTACGGTTGAGCCCAGAATTTGTGAAATACGTGATCATTTTATTCTGAACTTCTTCTCAGCAAACTGAAACACATCTGTTACGTGATCGTAAGCTTCTACCACCATCCCCAATTGGTTGTTTGACTTTGAACCATAAATTAGGTTTTGGTGGAGTGCTTCAAACAGCTTGGCAAATGGAGTCCTCTGGACCAACTCTACTACTTCTTGTGGTATTTCGCATCCGTATTCTTTGAAATTTGGTAGGGTGCTTCTGAACTGTAGGGTCTGCCCCTTTTGCTTCTGCTTCTGTTTTTGCTCATTTTAAAACACAATTAAAACAACAAAATTACTATGACAGTTGAATAATAATTATTCTGAAATATTTTTACTAGTTAATTTGACAGATACAATGGTAGTTACAATGATAGTTACTAGTTAATTTCATAGTTACTAGTACCTTTGATAGTTACTATGATAGTTACTATGTACTTTGATTAGTTCCTATCATAGTTACTAGTAACTATCATAGTACTATGATAGTTACTATGATAGTTACTAGTCACTATTATAGTTAGTAGATATTTGTGATAGTTACTATGATAATTACTAGTTTTTTTCTTATAGTTACTTTGATAGTTACTTACAGGATTTTTTAGTTGATGTTCTTCTTGTTTTTCTATCAGGGTGAGCTCCTGTGTAGCTTTATCATCATCTTCATCAATTTGATCTTCAGCTTCTTTATCATCGTCAACATCATCCTTTTGCTTCACTTTTCTTTTCTTAGCTTGAGCTCCCCTTTCTTCCCTTATCTGCACATTTGATAAGTAAAGTTACTACGACAGTTTTTTCAATTATAACACAGTTACTAAGATAGTTACTCAAAACAAAAACAGTTACTACGACAGTTACTTACTGATTGTCGTGCTTGCTTTATTTTTCTTCCATCAGCAGTATCATTATCATCGTCGCTTTCATCATTTTGTTTTCTTTTTCTTTTGGCAGCTGCCGATACTTTACCTTCGCGTATCTGCACATTTGATAAACATATATACTGAGACACTCTTTCAGTTGTAACATACTTACTGAGGTAGTTACTTCTAAGAAATACAGTTAGTAGTATAGTTACTTACTGATTGTGGTGATTTCCTTTCCCATTTCTTCTTTTTGTCTTCCTCTTCTGGCTGTTATGCTTTTTTCTTCTGCGGTCCAATCAATTCATAGTTAGATGATTTATACATTAACATTTACCAACTGCTTAATAGTTACATTAATAGTTACATCAGAAAAAATAAAGTTTCAGTTACAAAGATAGATAATTACCTTTTGCTGATTTTGTTTTCCAGTTGTTTTCTGGACATTTTGATCGTTCCTTTTCTTTGTTCTTAACTCGTATTCTCTATCATCATCACTGCTAGTGACCTGTTTTTCTTTACTATTTTTTTTGTGCCATTTTCTGCATATATATGTATCAACAAATCCCACAGTTACTAACACAGTTATTCAATACTTATACAAGATAGTTTCATTCACATAAATTAAAACAGTTTGATAGTTACTATGATAGTTACTGATATAGTTCCATGTAGATAACACAGTTTCATTCTTCCACACACACACAAACAGTCAGAATATTTAGCGCTCAAGGAAAATTCAAAATAAGAGCAGTTACATAATAGTTACTTTGATAGTTCCAACCATTTTTTCTTACATTTCTCATCTTTTTCTTTAGCAAATACTAAATCGTTTCTCTAGTTGCTCATTTTTGATTTCAAACATCATATATCTCATCGTTTTTGTTTTAAAACGGACTGAAAAGTTTGTGAAAGGTTCTTTAGGTTTGTTACATGTAACTATTTCGCACGTCCGGTATAGTGTAGTGGAGAAGCGGTGGTTAGCCGGTGAAGGTGGAGAAGCGGTTTTTAGCCGGTGACAATGGAGAAGCAACGTGAGTCGGTGACGGTGGAGAAGCAACGTGAGCCGGTGAGAGTGGATAAGGAGCGTGAGCCGGTGACGGTGGAGATTCCGCGTCGGAGATTCAGAGAAAGATAGAGTAAAGGAGGAGAAAAGTTTTGACCTATTTTGAAGAGAGTGAACAATATTTGATTTCAGAATAGTAGAGTGAGAGAATGATCGTGCGTAACCACTTAACGGGTACTGTACCCACTCCGTTTCCCGTTTCGTTTCCAGTCCAATTCCGTTTTTCAGTGGCATATTGTGTAATTATATGATATTATTTGGTTATTTGTTAACTACTGCCCTTTTTTATAAGGCCTTCAAAGTTTAGGTTTTTTTTTTTTATATAATTATGGGCTTTCAATAGCCTTTTTTTATAATTGGCCCTAAAAAAAAAGCTTTTATTGATTTAAGGGAAAAAGACCATTAGAACAAAATGGGTTTAAAAATTGCCCATTCCAATGTTTATATCCCACTCCAATGAATCTTATTAAAAATACCTAAATACCCTATACTAAACCCTAATATCTTCTTTCTCCTTTTCCTCTCTCTCTCTAGCCGACGATCTCCAGAGCTCTCTCTCTCTCTCTCTCTCTCTCTCTCTCTCTATAGCCGACGATCTCCAGAGCATAAGTTTCACCTCCAGTAATACATCTGAACATAAACAGTACCAGTATATTCCTGCTGAAACGAGCTATATCAAGGTGGTAAACAATCCCATATTGGTAAAAAAAGAAGCGGCATGCAAGCATTATCTCAAGAATTCTTCCACTTATAATAGTGTGCTTGAGGTGTTCCTGCTCTTCATCCCACCATGATTCCCAACTTTTGTCATGTGAGATCCCAATACCACCACGATTTCCCATCCACCTCTTCCAATCCGTCCAATCATCTACAGTTTTTTGCCAGTCAAAGCTGGACGGACTAAAGATGAAAGGAGCAAACAACCAGGAAGCAACCAGAAACCACATGGAGAACGTGATGAAAAAATACAGATTTGAACTCCTGTAAGAATTCCCGTAGACTCCATATACAATCAGCAGAATCAATTACTGGGGGTCAGTAATCGATTACTGGGGGTCAGTAATACTATTGACGGCGGGTCCTCCTCCTCCTCCAATATTAGGGTTTTGATCGAATTGGGAATACTATTACTGGGGGTCAGTAATCGATTACTGGGGGTCAGTAATACTATTGACGGCGGGTCCTCCTACAACATTAGGGTTTTGATCGAATTGAGAATCGATTACTGGGGGTCAGTAATCGATTACTGGGGGTCAGTAACGGGGTCAGTAACATGGTTACTGAAAAATATGGAATCTGTAACCTGATTACCGGGGGTTAGTAATCGATTACTGGGGGTCAGTAATCGATTACTGGGGGTCAGTAATCGATTACTGGGGGTCTGTAATCGATTACTGGGGGTAAGTAATTAACTTGATTACTATGGATCAGTAACTCCAGTAACCTGATTACTGGGGGTCAGTAACCTGATTACTGGGGGTCAATAATCGATTATTGGGGGTCAGTAACATGATTACTGGAAAATATGAAATTTGTAACATGATTACTGGGGGTCAGTAATCGATTACTGGGGGTCAGTAATTGATTACTGGAAATATGTAATCTATAAATTATTTACTGAGGGTCAGTAACCATCGTCCAATAACCTGATTATAAAAAAAAAAAAAAAAAAAAATTAAAAATCTGGAGAAAAAAAAAATTCAGGCGAAAAAAATTTTTGGTGACCGGAATCCGGCGAGTCCGGCGACCAGGCTCCGGCGACCGGCCATGGGAGGCCGGAGGGAGTTGAGTGATATTTCGGCAAAGTTCGTTTTTTTATCTTCCACTTTCTCAGCAAATTATAATTCAAAAATATGTTAGATAAGACAAAAGGACAAAAAAGGAAGAAAAAAAATTAAATTTGTACTAGAATTGAAAAAGATTTGTTCAAATGGGCAATAGAGTTGTTACCTTATGTTGAATAAGGGAGAAAAATAAGATGGTCATTGAAATGGGTAATGAGAGGGCTTTTTTTATACTAAATGGGCATTTTCCCTTGATTTAATTGCCCAATGGGTATTTTGGGAAAATTAAGGAGGTGAAAATAGTATTTTAGTTTTTTATAAAAGTAAATTGGAGGTATATTGAGTAAGGAGGTTTAAGTGCCAATTTTGAGAGGTATGAATAGAAACTCACTTGTAGTAATGAAAAGAAGAAGAAAACAAGGTATGTAGTGACAATAAACAATTTTACTTACAATTTTTGCATCTAACAAAAAATGTTTAACAAGAAAAGAGAAGAGGAAAATAAAAGGACAAATAAAAAAACAATAAAGAGGAAAATAAAAGGATTAAAATGAAAAAACAACAAAACAAAAAATAAAAAGAAAACAATAACTACAGCCAATGTGATTTGAATCTACGACCTACTATGAGCCTTCAAAATCTATTACTACTAGATTGTGCCATATTCTATGTTGTTTTAGACGAAAAGTAGTATATAATGCCACTTTATTACATATAAATTGAAAAAAAAAAAAAATTTCGTCGGAGGCCAGCCGAAGACCACTAGTGGCCTGAGGCGGCCCCCTCGAACGGCAAATCTGAGGGCCGGCCTTGGCTGCCAGAAGCAAAACTTGTGTTGGGGTTAGCTGCAAACTTTCGTTCTCATGTGTGCTGTTACAAAATGGATTTGAAAATCCACACTATTGTTCGTCTCTTTGGAGTCTTTAGTATTTCAACACAAGCAAAGATAAGTGTGGCTTATAGTATCAGTTGTTGCCTTTTTTCTTGAGAAGCTTTCTTGGTTTCATCTGCAACAATATTTAAGATTGATCAAGTCCTGCACCGATGAAAATTACATGGTCGTGCTCATGATCTGCGTTATCGTCCCAGCTATAATGGAACTGGTTATCATGGTCAATCCTATGATACCTTAGCCCGATCCTCCTCCTCGCATAGCTGATGATTCCCTCATGGAAAAAGCTCTCCTGACTGCACCCTCAAGTGCTGAGTTGTGCTTCATCCTCCTCATGGAGAATGTCCTGCTCAACTCTATATCCTTACTAGTCTCAAGTAACTCTTCATCTTCATCTTCATCAACTTCATGCCCTCGTTGTGCGTGCAATGATCGACGCCGGATTTAATTTTGCTCTTCATGGAAACTAGATACTTGAAGTACCCAGCTGCTAATTAGAGTACCTCAACAGTTTGTGCTCTTACAATCTCTTGTGCGTAAGATTTGAGGGCGAAACTTGATTGTCATTCCATTAATGAAACATCAAATCTGAAAGTGGAATTGAGTACTATTTTTTTTTTTTTTTTTTGAGTAGGAGAATTAATGCAGGGTCATTTCCTTAAAGTGTGGATAATGATGGGGTACAAATGTGTAATGATGGTTGATGGCCTTCTTTCTTTGTTGTTGTAGTTATAAATGAATAAAATGATACATGCTTCTAATTCCAGATTTGAGTCTTTAGAATTTTTTTTAGGCAATTCCACTTATGGGTACCACTATGGTACATATATAGGAACAAACCATTCATTATACATTTAGTCCAAACTTAATAAAAGCGAGCCTATAAGCTGTGACATCAAATAGGTAAAGTAAAACATTCGAGTTCCTTGTTCTATTCCTAAAGCTTAACTCCCATCCATAGAGCATATTTCAAGAATTTCTAGTGAGCAATACTCCATTTCACCATTCAAGACAAGCTTTTCTCAGCATCTGCATCCGTGTCCGTTCGAAAATAGCCTCAGCATAAGAGAAGAAAACCCATATATGATATATCCAGGGAAATCAGTTTTCAAAGGTAACAAAATTTGATAATTTAATTGACATCTACAAAGTGGCTAAATTGAAAAATTTTAAAGTATGACATTGGATCCCTGAACATGCTGATCCATAACATGTACCTAGTTTAGCTAAGGGCCACTTCAGTATATGCATTCCAAATTTCCTTTACGTTGAAAGACCATTTGAACATACCCCTGCATAAAATATGTTCATCTAAATCAGATTCATTTATACAGCCGAAAAGAAAGAACAACAATGGTCTTGGTTTATACTAAAACTGAGAAGATAAAGTGAAATTAAGAAACATTAATCCAAACTAAATATGGAACGAGTGGCCTAAAACGAGATTACAAAACATAATTAGGCTATGTTCTTCTTCCTTTCGGAGATACTAGATGTTATGAATACCTACATATTACCATAGAATTACAATAAATATAAGACTAAATTCTACTTACTACCCTGTACTTTTGGAATTTCATCAATTCAGTCCTTGAACTTCTAATTTAATAAAAAAAGTCCTCGGACTTTCGAATCTTATCAAATCGATCCATTCCGTTACCAATCCGTCAAGTATTTCCGTCAACTTGCTGGCCTGCTAAGTGCAGACCTGATAGATCAACTTGTGCGACATTCTCACAGGGAAACTTTCCAAACCACCCTTGACAAAGAATAAATTCAGGAAGAAAGCCAAAAAAACCGCCAAATATCAAAGGGTATGATTAACTCAAAGAAACACAATTGATGGGTATTTTGGAAAATTTCCTTGTGTATGTAACGGAATGGTAACAAAATTGAGGAAGAAAGTCAAAGAAACCACCAGGTCAGCAAGTTGAAGGAGACACTTGACAGATTGATAATGGAATGGATCGATTTGATGAGATTGGAGAGTATGATAACTTTTTTGATTAAATTAGAAGTTGAAGGATTGAATTGATGAAACTCCAAAAGTACAGGGTAGTAAGCAAAATTTACTCCGAAAATATATATGACATCTTATGAATACATACAAATAAGACAAATCAATGCACCAAATAAAGATGAGTTTCTTTCTCTCATAGTTAAGTGCATAGAGGTGTATACATAGGCAAACGCTTTTGAGGTTTTACAAGAAAAAACAAAACTCCCTAGTTCAGCAGAATCAGCTCCTACTAAAATTCTTCCATTTGCCAAGCTTCAGACTATGTACGAGTGTAGGTTACCTTCAAGTAGCCTTCAAACGATTGAGGTGGCAGGATTTGAATCCATTTGCACAAACACCAATAACCAGGCTCCCGGTTGTTGCTTATTGTTAAGATACAGACTGCAGAAAAAGCTTCCAAATGAAATCCTACTCAGCATCCATTCCACAAAAGCTTCAGCCTAAGACAGGAACATCCATGCCATGGAAATTAGACATGAACCTAGTAAAATTAGATTCTTTGACTACTAGAAGCCGCATAAGTGAAGCCTTTTAAAGTAAAGTATGCATATGAAAATAGGATTACTTAATATGCTAAATATATTACCTAATTTATGTGAGAGGAACTTCAATCAATCAATGAAAGTGATAACAAAATTCCTGTATGGTATATAACAGATAGTCCCTCTTGAAGCATATAATATTTTAGAGTAAATACTTGTTACCCCCTAAATTCTTAACCTAAAAATAATTTTGTCCCTCTACTTTCAAATTAAACTAGTAGATTTTTAATCTTCCATATTTCAAAAATTTAGTCAATTTCATTACATGACCGTCAAAATATTCCGTTAAATTTCTAAATGACAAAAATACCCCCCGTTCAAAATCATTTTTTTTCTCTTTTGTTTTTGTTTTTCAACTCTTTTTTTGTTTGATATTATTATTGTTATACTTTTGGTTTATATATATAATTATATAATTATATATAAAGAGAGGTACTTAATTTGACCCCAAAACAAATTTAAAAGAGAATGAGAAAATTAAAAAAGATTTTCAACAGGGGTATTTTGGTCATTTTAATATCTAAAGTTTGCCAATAATAGATTTATTTGACGGAATGGACTAAATTGTTGAAATATGGGAGATTAACGATCTACTAGTTTAATTTGAAAACAGAGGGATAAAACTGTTTTTAGGTTAAGAGTTTAGGGGATAACAAGTATTTTGTCCTAATATTTTCATAAAATCGTATTCATTTCTCCACCAGAAGCTAACTCTTATGACAGTTGAGCAAATTACCAACCAATGCATATAAGCACTAAGCACTGACACTGTATTGGAGGAAGTAATCAAATAACTAAACAATGCTATTCTGATTGTACAGATTTCACAATAATAAGAATGAACAATTAAATAGATCATTTTAGACAACAAAAACAAGAAAGAGATAAGAGTAGTAGAAAATAGACATAAATATAAAGAACAAAAGCTGTGAGATTCGATCTACTGCAAAGAAAAAGCAGTGGAAGAAACAAGATGAGGTACCTGATAAATCAGCTTGACAATAACTTTCTCTGTCCTGGAAGGTTCAATGCTATCCTCAAGTACAACTTAATTAGCGTGAATTTCTGTAGGAAATCGGGATAACTTCTTTCCCTGTTAAAGATATGATAGAAGGAAGGAAAAGTTTTGTAAGAAAAAAGGTTACTAAAGCCCACAATAAGCAGAGCAATATAAGATACACGAAAGGAAACAACTCACCACTCCAACAGAATCACACAGCTCCAAAGCTACAACACATTCATGGAGATGCTAAATAAAACTACAGAATAATGAAGCTCTAACTTCTTAATCACCAAATCCTTCCTGCTAGTAAAAATGTAAAATACACTTACCTTCAGACAGAACATAAATGGTCAAAATAAAATATTCAAATTTTAATATGGATGTTGCGAAATAAGTATTCCATTGTTTTGGATTCACTGACCTAACTGCAGTGTACATCCATCAGAGGACATGGAAGAGTCCATCACTGAGAGTACGTCAAGTAAACAGACGGAGCACATCCTTGTCGAAGGAAAAATGATTTACAGCAAAACAAACAGATAATCAAAATTTCAATCAAAATTAAAAACAGAAAAAATATAAAAGAAACAAAGAAAGAAAAATAAAATAAAAAAAATAAGAGGAGAAGTAGCATGGCATTGGTTTGATTACTGACAAATTGAAGCTCTAGACTATAAGGCTATAAGTTGATAGTAGTAAAATCTCTACTCATGTCCATATAGACCATCTATCAAAACAAAAGATTTCAGAACTCAGACAAAAACATCTAATCTTGACCACCATTGACCTTCAACTGATTTTGCATCTTCAAATCGATCCCTACCAAGAAAAAAAACATCCCTTAACCCAGTAAAACACTTAGCTTGAGAAAATCAAATTTTAACATGAACCTGACTACACAAGTGTAGCTTAACACAATGGATCTTCACTAATTACATCTTTCAGCCTGAGCACTCAACTGAATCAGCAGTTATGGCGATCCATACGTATTCTTAGGATGCAGATTATACATCATCTTTCAAAATCCCATTTCCCAATCAAATCTCAATCAGCATTGACATCCATTTCACAGATAGCTTGCTCCTAAAACACAAAATCTCATGTCTTGAAAATTAGTTTCACAACTAGAAAGTGTATTATTTCAAGCCTCAGGTATTATATACATTGGATTGCTTAAGATGCTGATAACATATTAAGGACCACTTCAATCAGTCATGCATACCAAATTTCCCTTAAGGTGAAAGTTCGCCTGATACACTGTCCATCCTACATAGAATGTGTTCATCAAAATTAGAATAATTTCTCCACATGGACAAATCAACAGAAGCATATAGTATTCAAAACAATTAACAACTAACTCCTGCACCCAAGAGGCTGATCAAATGAGATCATGAGATATGAACATTTTGAACTAACAAGCAGTTCACCCAATAAGTGCCCTTTTATAGCTTTCCCTTTACTACTCTAATGTAACAATCTAGTGCAATTGTTCTACCTTGAAACATTAGGATATAACATAATGCTACTGAAGAATAGTCTGTACTTCCATATCCCTGACTCAATGCATAAACACATCAGATTGGATGAACTCCTACGTCACAAGTTAATCCAGTCACGGCCATTGCTGAGAACAACAAACAGTTTCGATATCAGTTAGATGTATCAGGTTACGAAATTTTCTATATCTTTTCGCACAACGAGTTATAATATATGATGGATCACAAGTGCCACCTTAACCATATAAAATATTGAGCATATTTCAAGAATTTCAAGTGAGCAGTTTGTACTCCATTCCACCCTTCAAGACAAAATCTTCTCAGCATCTGCATCCGCGTCAATTCCAAAAAAAGGCCTCAACCTTAGAGAGGAAAACCCACAGATCCCATGGAAATTAGTTGTGAAGCCTAACATAATTAGATAATTTAATTGACAACTACAAGTGCTCATATTGAAGCCTTTGGATCATTGAACATGCTGATCCATCACATGTACCTCGTTTAGCTAAGGGCCACTTCAATATATGCATTGCAAACTTCTTATATGGTGAAAGACCATGTGAGACATAACCCTGCGTAAAACGTGTGCATCAAAATCAGATTCATTTCTGCAGCTGAGTAGAAAGATCCACAATGGTAGAAAATAGACATAATTTGGGGACTGGTATAAACTGAAACTATGAAAATAAAGTGAATCTAAGAGACATTAATCTAAACAAAGTATGCAGCGACATTAAAATTCTTAACAAATCTTTTGAGAAGTGCTGTTATTCTTTTCAAGTAATTAATTACGACAAAGCTGGCATGGGAAGTAGTGGCATAAAACGAGATGTCGTGATTACCTAACATGATTTGGCTATGTTTTGTTTTCTTCCATTCTTCTTTTTGAAAGACGCCAGATCAGGGGCATTACACCAGATCTGGACCATATGTTTACCTTCCAGTAGTCTTCAACCCTGAAGTAGCAGGTTTTAAACTGTCTAGTTGCACAAACACCAAATCCCAAGCTCCTGGCATGCAAGCTTTGTTAAGACCTAGATGGCAGAAAAAAATCTTCCAAACACAATTACTAGTCAAATTCCTGTCAACAAATTCCAGAAAAGCTTCATACACCAAAATTTAATTATAATCTGTAACTTGAATATGTAAGCCTTGAAAACCATAAAGTAAGAATGTACAATAAAATTAACTGATCATATAATAGTCGCAAACTGTGCACACAATTCAAACTTAAAAAATGGAGTAAAAATTCAACAATATGAATTCCTTAAGATACAGGTAACATATTGACCAAACCAGATAATATTATTAACAACCAAATCCTGTACACAAGAGACTGATAAAATGAAATCATGAGATATAGAAATTGTGAATTAGCACGTAGTTCACCCAATACTATAGGTGGCTTTCAACCAAGTCATATAACTTTTCCATTCGTTTACTACTCTAATTTGACATTTTAGCATGCAATTGTTCTATCTTACAATATAAAATAAAGCAACAGCTATACACCTTTGAAACATCTAAGGTACTGAAGAACAGTCCGTACCTCCATACCCCCAAGATATTGCATAAGCACACCAGATTGGATTTCCTCCAACTCCACAAGTTAATTCAGTCACGACCTTTGTTGAGAAGAATAATAACAGTTTTGATGTCAATTAGCTGGAACAGTATATGGTTGAGATTTACTTTTCCATCTCGGCAGAAGAAGGTATATACGAAACATGAATAAAGATTTGATCTTATGGAGAGAGAAAGCAGAGGAGTGAAATTGAGGTGTATCTAGCAAGCATACCTATTTACAGAGCTCCATCAGCTTTAAAACTTGAATGACACTTCTAGTCCTCGGAGCTTCATTGGGTCCTTAAGCGTAACTCAATTAGCGCGATTCTCTGTCGGATAACTTCATTTCCGGCTGAAGATATGATGTAAGAAGGAACATTGATGAGAAAAAGAATACAAAAGCCTACAATAAACACTAACTCTGTTACATATATATAAGAGGTAGTGTACTTCACTTTTCTAGCTACCACATAACGCCTTATATCATGTTTGCCTATGTAAGATGCTCCTGTTTCTTTCTAGTTTATATATTTTAATGAAGACGGCCTCTATTTGACTAACACACTGTTGTAACGAATATAAGAAAAACACAAAATTACGTGGTTCACCAACGATGTGTTGGCTACGTCCACGGGCAAAGGAGAGCAGTTTATTTATCTTGAGGAAAACAGAATACCGAATACAATTAGGTTTAGGATGTTTATATACTAAACCCAAAAGGAAAACCTAGCCCAAAATGACAGATAACTCTTCAAAATAAAAGATTCATATATATATTTCGTTATGGACGTTGCCAAAAATAAGTAGTCCAACACAATGGATTCAACTCCTGACCTTGACTGCAGTTTGCATCAATGGTGGAGTAACGAGAGTAACGAGATGGAGCACAGCACTCAAAAGCACGCAGAGTAACATTGCAAAGATTCGCTCAGACTTTCGTGATCGATACGTTTGGGATGTGAGAAATGTTGTGCCACTCCTTCCCCACACCTTTTTTGTATTCTCCTTCCAGAATTTGACACCCCGCGATGTTTTAAGTACACAACTCTGTTATCTTGTAGAGGAAGTCAGGCAGTGCTTTGAGCTTTGGGCAACTAAAAAATTCCAAGGAAGAAAGGTGTGGCATGATTGTGATTTCAGAAGAATCCTTTGTATTTCCTTCCCACTCTTCCCAGTTGGGCATTCCATAAATAAAGAGTCGCTTCAACTTGGGGAATAAAATTCCTTCTTGTCTTCCCAGAAATTCAACTCCCACCTTTTTCACTTTCTTCATGAACAATGCTTGAGAACTTCAAGCGATGGCAACTTTCCAAGAGGAGGCAAAACTTGACAAAACTTCTACCCTTGGAGTCGAACGTATCTCATATTGTGGAAAGAGTTGATCCAATACAGAGACTCGATGGTGCCACTGTAATAATTGGTAATGAATAAAGATTCCAAATTTTGATGGGGCCGCAATGCTTTCACTATTTCTGAATCACCTTCTCTTTGCTCTTCATCTTCATCTTCATCTTCATCTTCATCTTCATCCTCATCTTCATCTTCATCTTCATCCTCATCTTCATCTTCATCCTCATCTTCATCTTTATCTTCAGCTTCACCTTCCCCATCATCTTCACCTTCACCTTCATGTTCACCTTCATCTTCATATTCATCTTCACTTCTGAACCATACTTGCAATTCAGAGAGGTGCTCCTTATTCCCCAACTGTGCTTTCTCAATCGCACTCGCATCATCTTTATTCCCCAATCTTGCTATCTCAAGGCTCCCGTGAAGCTGGTCCATGCTTCCTAGATCTCCTAATTTCAATGCTTCATCCTCACCCTCGCATACAATAAAGCTGTCTAGTACTTGCAGACTTTTCAAACTCCTAATACCTTTCGGTAAGTGCCTAAGCCGATTACAACCCCTAACATATAGATGCTTCAAGTTGATCAACTTTCCCATTCCCTTGGGTAGTTTCTCCAGGACACAGCATAATCTAACATCCAGAGTTTGGAGATTGTATAAATCACACACAGCTTCCGATAATACTTTCAAAGCCTGATTCCAAGACAAATCCATATATCTCAAATGACTCAATTCACCAATCTCTTTCGAAAGTTCTTCGAGCCTGTTACCGCTCAAATTCAATGTCTTGAGACATTTCATTTGCAGAATTGTACCGGAGCTGATCGCTCAAATTCAAAGCTTGACGTACAATCAGCACTCTTAACCTAAAGAAAGGAAGCTTGACGGGTCCATATATATTGTTCGTCTCTGCACTCTTTACAGCTGCTCCATCAACAACAGTGACCTTACAATCCAAGCATCCAACCATGCATGTGCAATTGTTGCAAAATATCTTCACAATCCTATCGACCATTATTGCTGTTGTAACGAATGTAAGCGAGATCCCCGCCTCTGTCAGCGCCACCAGACGACTAGTTCAAGGCATATACTAACACACACATTCCATTTGCATTAGCAATTTCTTCATGAAGAACCTAAAAGACACCCTTTAAAGTGAGAGCAGAAGATAACTCTTCAAAATAAAAGATTCATATATATATATTTCGTTATGGACGTTGCCAAAAATAAGTAGTCCAACACAATGGATTCAACTCCTGACCTTGACTGCAGTTTGCATCAATGGTAGAGTAACGAGAGTAACGAGATGGAGCACAGCACTCAAAAGCACGCAGAGTAACATTGCAAAGATTCGCTCAGAATTTTGTGATCGATACGTTTGGGATGTGAGAAATGTTGTGCCACTCCTTCCCCACACCTTTTTTGTATTCTCCTTCCAGAATTTGACACCCCGCGATGTTTTAAGTACACAATTCTGTTATCTTGTAGAGGAAGTCAGGCAGTGCTTTGAGCTTTGGGCAACTAAAAAATTCCAAGGA
Source organism: Potentilla sterilis (assembly GCA_963682095.1). Taxonomy (NCBI): domain Eukaryota; kingdom Viridiplantae; phylum Streptophyta; class Magnoliopsida; order Rosales; family Rosaceae; genus Potentilla; species Potentilla sterilis. The sequence goes on along the minus strand of OY821765.1, from coordinate 9,790,523 downwards.
AGAAAGGTGTGGCATGATTGTGATTTCAGAAGAATCCTTTGTATTTCCTTCCCACTCTTCCCAGTTGGGCATTCCAAAAATAAAGAGTCGCTTCAACTTGGGGAATAAAATTCCTTCTTGTCTTCCCAGAAATTCAACTCCCACCTTTTTCACTTTCTTCATGAACAATGCTTGAGAACTTCAAGCGATGGCAACTTTCCAAGAGGAGGCAAAACTTGACAAAACTTCCACCCTTGGAGTCGAACGTATCTCAAATTGTGGAAATAGTTGATCCAATACAGAGACTCGATGGTGCCACTGTAATAATTGGTAATGAATAAAGATTCCAAATTTTGATGGGGCCGCAATGCTTTCACTATTTCTGAATCTCCTTCTCTTTGCTCTTCATCTTCATCTTCATCTTCATCTTCATCTTCATCCTCATCTTCATCTTCATCTTCATCTTCATTTTCATCCTCATCTTCATCTTCATCTTCATCCTCATCTTCATCTTCATCCTCATCTTCATCTTTATCTTCAGCTTCACCTTCCCCATCATCTTCACCTTCACCTTCATGTTCACCTTCATCTTCATATTCATCTTCACTTCTGAACCATACTTGCAATTCAGAGAGGTGCTCCTTATTCCCCAACTGTGCTTTCTCAATCGCACTCGCATCATCTTTATTCCCCAATCTTGCTATCTCAAGGCTCCCGTGAAGCTGGTCCATGCTTCCTAATTCTCCTAATTTCAATGCTTCATCCTCACCCTCGCATACAATAAAGCTGTCTAGTACTTGCAGACTTTTCAAACTCCTAATACCTTTCGGTAAGTGCCTAAGCCGATTACAACCCCTAACATATAGATGCTTCAAGTTGATCAACTTTCCCATTCCCTTGGGTAGTTTCTCAAGGACACAGCATAATCTAACATCCAGAGTTTGGAGATTGTATAAATCACACACAGCTTCTGATAATACTTTCAAAGCCTGATTCCAAGACAAATCCATATATCTCAAATGAATCAATTCACCAATCTCTTTCGAAAGTTCTTCGAGCCTGTTACCGCTCAAATTCAATGTCCTGAGACATTTCATTTGCAGAATTGTACCGGAGCTGATCGCTCAAATTCAAAGCTTGACGTACAATCAGCACTCTTTACCTAAAGAAAGGAAGCTTGAGGGGTCCATATATATTGTTCGTCTCTACACTCTTTACAGCTGCTCCATCAACAACAGTGACCTTACAATCCAAGCATACAACCATGCATGTGCAATTGTTGCAAAATATCTTCACAATCCTATCGACCATTATTGCTGTTGTAACGAATGTAAGCGAGATCCCCGCCTCTGTCAGTGCCACCAGACGACTAGTTCAAGGCATATACTAACACACACATTCCATTTGCATTAGTAATTTCTTCATGAAGAACCTAAAAGACACCCTTTAAAGTGAGAACACAAGATAACTCTTCAAAATAAAAGATTCATATATATATATTTCGTTATGGACGTTGCCAAAAATAAGTAGTCCAACACAATGGATTCAACTCCTGACCTTGACTGCAGTTTGCATCAATGGTAGAGTAACGAGAGTAACGAGATGGAGCACAGCACTCAAAAGCACGCAGAGTAACATTGCAAAGATTCGCTCAGAATTTCGTGATCGATACGTTTGGGATGTGAGAAATGTTGTGCCACTCCTTCCCCACACCTTTTTTGTATTCTCCTTCCAGAATTTGACACCCCGCGATGTTTTAAGTACACAATTCTGTTATCTTGTAGAGGAAGTCAGGCAGTGCTTTGAGCTTTGGGCAACTAAAAAATTCCAAGGAAGAAAGGTGTGGCATGATTGTGATTTCAGAAGAATCCTTTGTATTTCCTTCCCACTCTTCCCAGTTGGGCATTCCAAAAATAAAGAGTCGCTTCAACTTGGGGAATAAAATTCCTTCTTGTCTTCCCAGAAATTCAACTCCCACCTTTTTCACTTTCTTCATGAACAATGCTTGAGAACTTCAAGCGATGGCAACTTTCCAAGACGAGGCAAAACTTGACAAAACTTCCACCCTTGGAGTCGAACGTATCTCAAATTGTGGAAATAGTTGATCCAATACAGAGACTCGATGGTGCCACTGTAATAATTGGTAATGAATAAAGATTCCAAATTTTGATGGGGCCGCAATGCTTTCACTATTTCTGAATCACCTTCTCTTTGCTCTTCATCTTCATCTTCATCTTCATCCTCATCTTCATCTTCATCTTCATCCTCATCTTCATCTTCATCCTCATCTTCATCTTTATCTTCAGCTTCACCTTCCCCATCATCTTCACCTTCACCTTCATGTTCACCTTCATCTTCATATTCATCTTCACTTCTGAACCATACTTGCAATTCAGAGAGGTGCTCCTTATTCCGCAACTGTGCTTTCTCAATCGCACTCGCATCATCTTTATTCCCCAATCTTGCTATCTCAAGGCTCCCGTGAAGCTGGTCCATGCTTCCTAGATCTCCTAATTTCAATGCTTCATCCTCACCCTCGCATACAATAAAGCTGTCTAGTACTTGCAGACTTTTCAAACTCCTAATACCTTTCGGTAAGTGCCTAAGCCGATTACAACCCCTAACATATAGATGCTTCAAGTTGATCAACTTTCCCATTCCCTTGGGTAGTTTCTCAAGGACACAGCATAATCTAACATCCAGAGTTTGGAGATTGTATAAATCACACACAGCTTCTGATAATACTTTCAAAGCCTGATTCCAAGACAAATCCATATATCTCAAATGAATCAATTCACCAATCTCTTTCGAAAGTTCTTCGAGCCTGTTACCGCTCAAATTCAATGTCCTGAGACATTTCATTTGCAGAATTGTACCGGAGCTGATCGCTCAAATTCAAAGCTTGACGTACAATCAGCACTCTTTACCTAAAGAAAGGAAGCTTGAGGGGTCCATATATATTGTTCGTCTCTACACTCTTTACAGCTGCTCCATCAACAACAGTGACCTTACAATCCAAGCATACAACCATGCATGTGCAATTGTTGCAAAATATCTTCACAATCCTATCGACCATTATTGCTGTTGTAACGAATGTAAGCGAGATCCCCGCCTCTGTCAGCGCCACCAGACGACTAGTTCAAGGCATATACTAACACACACATTCCATTTGCATTAGCAATTTCTTCATGAAGAACCTAAAAGACACCCTTTAAAGTGAGAACACAAGATAACTCTTCAAAATAAAAGATTCATATATATATTTCGTTATGGACGTTGCCAAAAATAAGTAGTCCAACACAATGGATTCAACTCCTGACCTTGACTGCAGTTTGCATCAATGGTAGAGTAACGAGAGTAACGAGATGGAGCACAGCACTCAAAAGCACGCAGAGTAACATTGCAAAGATTCGCTCAGAATTTCGTGATCGATACGTTTGGGATGTGAGAAATGTTGTGCCACTCCTTCCCCACACCTTTTTTGTATTCTCCTTCCAGAATTTGACACCCCGCGATGTTTTAAGTACACAATTCTGTTATCTTGTAGAGGAAGTCAGGCAGTGCTTTGAGCTTTGGGCAACTAAAAAATTCCAAGGAAGAAAGGTGTGGCATGATTGTGATTTCAGAAGAATCCTTTGTATTTCCTTCCCACTCTTCCCAGTTGGGCATTCCAAAAATAAAGAGTCGCTTCAACTTGGGGAATAAAATTCCTTCTTGTCTTCCCAGAAATTCAACTCCCACCTTTTTCACTTTCTTCATGAACAATGCTTGAGAACTTCAAGCGATGGCAACTTTCCAAGAGGAGGCAAAACTTGACAAAACTTCCACCCTTGGAGTCGAACGTATCTCAAATTGTGGAAATAGTTGATCCAATACAGAGACTCGATGGTGCCACTGTAATAATTGGTAATGAATAAAGATTCCAAATTTTGATGGGGCCGCAATGCTTTCACTATTTCTGAATCTCCTTCTCTTTGCTCTTCATCTTCATCTTCATCTTCATCCTCATCTTCATCTTCATCCTCATCTTCATCTTCATCTTCATCTTCATCTTCATCCTCATCTTCATCTTCATCTTCATCCTCATCTTTATCTTCAGCTTCACCTTCCCCATCATCTTCACCTTCACCTTCATCTTCATATTCATCTTCACTTCTGAACCATACTTGCAATTCAGAGAGGTGCTCCTTATTCATCTTCATCTTCATCTTCATCCTCATCTTCATCTTCATCCTCATCTTCATCCTCATCTTCATCTTCATCCTCATCTTCATCTTCATCTTCATCCTCATCTTCATCTTCATCCTCATCTTCATCTTTATCTTCAGCTTCACCTTCCCCATCATCTTCACCTTCACCTTCATGTTCACCTTCATCTTCATATTCATCTTCACTTCTGAACCATACTTGCAATTCAGAGAGGTGCTCCTTATTCCCCAACTGTGCTTTCTCAATCGCACTCGCATCATCTTTATTCCCCAATCTTGCTATCTCAAGGCTCCCGTGAAGCTGGTCCATGCTTCCTAGATCTCCTAATTTCAATGCTTCATCCTCACCCTCGCATACAATAAAGCTGTCTAGTACTTGCAGACTTTTCAAACTCCTAATACCTTTCGGTAAGTGCCTAAGCCGATTACAACCCCTAACATATAGATGCTTCAAGTTGATCAACTTTCCCATTCCCTTGGGTAGTTTCTCAAGGACACAGAATAATCTAACATCCAGAGTTTGGAGATTGTATAAATCACACACAGCTTCTGATAATACTTTCAAAGCCTGATTCCAAGACAAATCCATATATCTCAAATGAATCAATTCACCAATCTCTTTCGAAAGTTCTTCGAGCCTGTTACCGCTCAAATTCAATGTCCTGAGACATTTCATTTGCAGAATTGTACCGGAGCTGATCGCTCAAATTCAAAGCTTGACGTACAATCAGCACTCTTTACCTAAAGAAAGGAAGCTTGAGGGGTCCATATATATTGTTCGTCTCTACACTCTTTACAGCTGCTCCATCAACAACCGTGACCTTACAATCCAAGCATACAACCATGCATGTGCAATTGTTGCAAAATATCTTCACAATCCTATCGACCATTATTGCTGTTGTAACGAATGTAAGCGAGATCCCCGCCTCTGTCAGTGCCACCAGACGACTAGTTCAAGGCATATACTAACACACACATTCCATTTGCATTAGTAATTTCTTCATGAAGAACCTAAAAGACACCCTTTAAAGTGAGAACACAAGATAACTCTTCAAAATAAAAGATTCATATATATATATTTCGTTATGGACGTTGCCAAAAATAAGTAGTCCAACACAATGGATTCAACTCCTGACCTTGACTGCAGTTTGCATCAATGGTAGAGTAACGAGAGTAACGAGATGGAGCACAGCACTCAAAAGCACGCAGAGTAACATTGCAAAGATTCGCTCAGAATTTCGTGATCGATACGTTTGGGATGTGAGAAATGTTGTGCCACTCCTTCCCCACACCTTTTTTGTATTCTCCTTCCAGAATTTGACACCCCGCGATGTTTTAAGTACACAATTCTGTTATCTTGTAGAGGAAGTCAGGCAGTGCTTTGAGCTTTCGGCAACTAAAAAATTCCAAGGAAGAAAGGTGTGGCATGATTGTGATTTCAGAAGAATCCTTTGTATTTCCTTCCCACTCTTCCCAGTTGGGCATTCCAAAAATAAAGAGTCGCTTCAACTTGGGGAATAAAATTCCTTCTTGTCTTCCCAGAAATTCAACTCCCACCTTTTTCACTTTCTTCATGAACAATGCTTGAGAACTTCAAGCGATGGCAACTTTCCAAGACGAGGCAAAACTTGACAAAACTTCCACCCTTGGAGTCGATCGTATCTCAAATTGTGGAAATAGTTGATCCAATACAGAGACTCGATGGTGCCACTGTAATAATTGGTAATGAATAAAGATTCCAAATTTTGATGGGGCCGCAATGCTTTCACTATTTCTGAATCACCTTCTCTTTGCTCTTCATCTTCATCTTCATCTTCATCTTCATCCTCATCTTCATCTTCATCTTCATCCTCATCTTCATCTTCATCCTCATCTTCATCTTTATCTTCAGCTTCACCTTCCCCATCATCTTCACCTTCACCTTCATGTTCACCTTCATCTTCATATTCATCTTCACTTCTGAACCATACTTGCAATTCAGAGAGGTGCTCCTTATTCCGCAACTGTGCTTTCTCAATCGCACTCGCATCATCTTTATTCCCCAATCTTGCTATCTCAAGGCTCCCGTGAAGCTGGTCCATGCTTCCTAGATCTCCTAATTTCAATGCTTCATCCTCACCCTCGCATACAATAAAGCTGTCTAGTACTTGCAGACTTTTCAAACTCCTAATACCTTTCGGTAAGTGCCTAAGCCGATTACAACCCCTAACATATAGATGCTTCAAGTTGATCAACTTTCCCATTCCCTTGGGTAGTTTCTCAAGGACACAGCATAATCTAACATCCAGAGTTTGGAGATTGTATAAATCACACACAGCTTCTGATAATACTTTCAAAGCCTGATTCCAAGACAAATCCATATATCTCAAATGAATCAATTCACCAATCTCTTTCGAAAGTTCTTCGAGCCTGTTACCGCTCAAATTCAATGTCCTGAGACATTTCATTTGCAGAATTGTACCGGAGCTGATCGCTCAAATTCAAAGCTTGACGTACAATCAGCACTCTTTACCTAAAGAAAGGAAGCTTGAGGGGTCCATATATATTGTTCGTCTCTACACTCTTTACAGCTGCTCCATCAACAACAGTGACCTTACAATCCAAGCATACAACCATGCATGTGCAATTGTTGCAAAATATCTTCACAATCCTATCGACCATTATTGCTGTTGTAACGAATGTAAGCGAGATCCCCGCCTCTGTCAGCGCCACCAGACGACTAGTTCAAGGCATATACTAACACACACATTCCATTTGCATTAGCAATTTCTTCATGAAGAACCTAAAAGACACCCTTTAAAGTGAGAACACAAGATAACTCTTCAAAATAAAAGATTCATATATATATATTTCGTTATGGACGTTGCCAAAAATAAGTAGTCCAACACAATGGATTCAACTCCTGACCTTGACTGCAGTTTGCATCAATGGTAGAGTAACGAGAGTAACGAGATGGAGCACAGCACTCAAAAGCACGCAGAGTAACATTGCAAAGATTCGCTCAGAATTTCGTGATCGATACGTTTGGGATGTGAGAAATGTTGTGCCACTCCTTCCCCACACCTTTTTTGTATTCTCCTTCCAGAATTTGACACCCCGCGATGTTTTAAGTACACAATTCTGTTATCTTGTAGAGGAAGTCAGGCAGTGCTTTGAGCTTTGGGCAACTAAAAAATTCCAAGGAAGAAAGGTGTGGCATGATTGTGATTTCAGAAGAATCCTTTGTATTTCCTTCCCACTCTTCCCAGTTGGGCATTCCAAAAATAAAGAGTCGCTTCAACTTGGGGAATAAAATTCCTTCTTGTCTTCCCAGAAATTCAACTCCCACCTTTTTCACTTTCTTCATGAACAATGCTTGAGAACTTCAAGCGATGGCAACTTTCCAAGAGGAGGCAAAACTTGACAAAACTTCCACCCTTGGAGTCGAACGTATCTCAAATTGTGGAAATAGTTGATCCAATACAGAGACTCGATGGTGCCACTGTAATAATTGGTAATGAATAAAGATTCCAAATTTTGATGGGGCCGCAATGCTTTCACTATTTCTGAATCTCCTTCTCTTTGCTCTTCATCTTCATCTTCATCTTCATCCTCATCTTCATCTTCATCTTCATCTTCATCCTCATCTTCATCTTCATCTTCATCCTCATCTTTATCTTCAGCTTCACCTTCCCCATCATCTTCACCTTCACCTTCATGTTCACCTTCATCTTCATATTCATCTTCACTTCTGAACCATACTTGCAATTCAGAGAGGTGCTCCTTATTCATCTTCATCTTCATCTTCATCCTCATCTTCATCTTCATCCTCATCTTCATCTTCATCTTCATCTTCATCCTCATCTTCATCTTCATCTTCATCCTCATCTTCATCTTCATCCTCATCTTCATCTTTATCTTCAGCTTCACCTTCCCCATCATCTTCACCTTCACCTTCATGTTCACCTTCATCTTCATATTCATCTTCACTTCTGAACCATACTTGCAATTCAGAGAGGTGCTCCTTATTCCCCAACTGTGCTTTCTCAATCGCACTCGCATCATCTTTATTCCCCAATCTTGCTATCTCAAGGCTCCCGTGAAGCTGGTCCATGCTTCCTAGATCTCCTAATTTCAATGCTTCATCCTCACCCTCGCATACAATAAAGCTGTCTAGTACTTGCAGACTTTTCAAACTCCTAATACCTTTCGGTAAGTGCCTAAGCCGATTACAACCCCTAACATATAGATGCTTCAAGTTGATCAACTTTCCCATTCCCTTGGGTAGTTTCTCAAGGACACAGCATAATCTAACATCCAGAGTTTGGAGATTGTATAAATCACACACAGCTTCTGATAATACTTTCAAAGCCTGATTCCAAGACAAATCCATATATCTCAAATGAATCAATTCACCAATCTCTTTCGAAAGTTCTTCGAGCCTGTTACCGCTCAAATTCAATGTCCTGAGACATTTCATTTGCAGAATTGTACCGGAGCTGATCGCTCAAATTCAAAGCTTAACGTACAATCAGCACTCTTTACCTAAAGAAAGGAAGCTTGAGGGGTCCATATATATTGTTCGTCTCTACACTCTTTACAGCTGCTCCATCAACAACAGTGACCTTACAATCCAAGCATACAACCATGCATGTGCAATTGTTGCAAAATATCTTCACAATCCTATCGACCATTATTGCTGTTGTAACGAATGTAAGCGAGATCCCCGCCTCTGTCAGTGCCACCAGACGACTAGTTCAAGGCATATACTAACACACACATTCCATTTGCATTAGTAATTTCTTCATGAAGAACCTAAAAGACACCCTTTAAAGTGAGAACACAAGATAACTCTTCAAAATAAAAGATTCATATATATATTTCGTTATGGACGTTGCCAAAAATAAGTAGTCCAACACAATGGATTCAACTCCTGACCTTGACTGCAGTTTGCATCAATGGTAGAGTAACGAGAGTAACGAGATGGAGCACAGCACTCAAAAGCACGCAGAGTAACATTGCAAAGATTCGCTCAGAATTTCGTGATCGATACGTTTGGGATGTGAGAAATGTTGTGCCACTCCTTCCCCACACCTTTTTTGTATTCTCCTTCCAGAATTTGACACCCCGCGATGTTTTAAGTACACAATTCTGTTATCTTGTAGAGGAAGTCAGGCAGTGCTTTGAGCTTTGGGCAACTAAAAAATTCCAAGGAAGAAAGGTGTGGCATGATTGTGATTTCAGAAGAATCCTTTGTATTTCCTTCCCACTCTTCCCAGTTGGGCATTCCAAAAATAAAGAGTCGCTTCAACTTGGGGAATAAAATTCCTTCTTGTCTTCCCAGAAATTCAACTCCCACCTTTTTCACTTTCTTCATGAACAATGCTTGAGAACTTCAAGCGATGGCAACTTTCCAAGACGAGGCAAAACTTGACAAAACTTCCACCCTTGGAGTCGAACGTATCTCAAATTGTGGAAATAGTTGATCCAATACAGAGACTCGATGGTGCCACTGTAATAATTGGTAATGAATAAAGATTCCAAATTTTGATGGGGCCGCAATGCTTTCACTATTTCTGAATCACCTTCTCTTTGCTCTTCATCTTCATCTTCATCTTCATCCTCATCTTCATCTTCATCCTCATCTTCATCTTTATCTTCAGCTTCACCTTCCCCATCATCTTCACCTTCACCTTCATGTTCACCTTCATCTTCATATTCATCTTCACTTCTGAACCATACTTGCAATTCAGAGAGGTGCTCCTTATTCCCCAACTGTGCTTTCTCAATCGCACTCGCATCATCTTTATTCCCCAATCTTGCTATCTCAAGGCTCCCGTGAAGCTGGTCCATGCTTCCTAGATCTCCTAATTTCAATGCTTCATCCTCACCCTCGCATACAATAAAGCTGTCTAGTACTTGCAGACTTTTCAAACTCCTAATACCTTTCGGTAAGTGCCTAAGCCGATTACAACCCCTAACATATAGATGCTTCAAGTTGATCAACTTTCCCATTCCCTTGGGTAGTTTCTCAAGGACACAGCATAATCTAACATCCAGAGTTTGGAGATTGTATAAATCACACACAGCTTCTGATAATACTTTCAAAGCCTGATTCCAAGACAAATCCATATATCTCAAATGAATCAATTCACCAATCTCTTTCGAAAGTTCTTCGAGCCTGTTACCGCTCAAATTCAATGTCCTGAGACATTTCATTTGCAGAATCGTACCGGAGCTGATCGCTCAAATTCAAAGCTTGACGTACAATCAGCACTCTTTACCTAAAGAAAGGAAGCTTGAGGGGTCCATATATATTGTTCGTCTCTACACTCTTTACAGCTGCTCCATCAACAACAGTGACCTTACAATCCAAGCATACAACCATGCATGTGCAATTGTTGCAAAATATCTTCACAATCCTATCGACCATTATTGCTGTTGTAACGAATGTAAGCGAGATCCCCGCCTCTGTCAGTGCCACCAGACGACTAGTTCAAGGCATATACTAACACACACATTCCATTTGCATTAGTAATTTCTTCATGAAGAACCTAAAAGACACCCTTTAAAGTGAGAACACAAGATAACTCTTCAAAATAAAAGATTCATATATATATTTCGTTATGGACGTTGCCAAAAATAAGTAGTCCAACACAATGGATTCAACTCCTGACCTTGACTGCAGTTTGCATCAATGGTAGAGTAACGAGAGTAACGAGATGGAGCACAGCACTCAAAAGCACGCAGAGTAACATTGCAAAGATTCGCTCAGAATTTCGTGATCGATACGTTTGGGATGTGAGAAATGTTGTGCCACTCCTTCCCCACACCTTTTTTGTATTCTCCTTCCAGAATTTGACACCCCGCGATGTTTTAAGTACACAATTCTGTTATCTTGTAGAGGAAGTCAGGCAGTGCTTTGAGCTTTGGGCAACTAAAAAATTCCAAGGAAGAAAGGTGTGGCATGATTGTGATTTCAGAAGAATCATTTGTATTTCCTTCCCACTCTTCCCAGTTGGGCATTCCAAAAATAAAGAGTCGCTTCAACTTGGGGAATAAAATTCCTTCTTGTCTTCCCAGAAATTCAACTCCCACCTTTTTCACTTTCTTCATGAACAATGCTTGAGAACTTCAAGCGATGGCAACTTTCCAAGACGAGGCAAAACTTGACAAAACTTCCACCCTTGGAGTCGAACGTATCTCAAATTGTGGAAATAGTTGATCCAATACAGAGACTCGATGGTGCCACTGTAATAATTGGTAATGAATAAAGATTCCAAATTTTGATGGGGCCGCAATGCTTTCACTATTTCTGAATCACCTTCTCTTTGCTCTTCATCTTCATCTTCATCTTCATCTTCATCTTCATCTTCATCCTCATCTTCATCTTCATCTTCATCCTCATCTTCATCTTCAGCTTCACCTTCCCCATCATCTTCACCTTCACCTTCATGTTCACCTTCATCTTCATATTCATCTTCACTTCTGAACCATACTTGCAATTCAGAGAGGTGCTCCTTATTCCCCAACTGTGCTTTCTCAATCGCACTCGCATCATCTTTATTCCCCAATCTTGCTATCTCAAGGCTCCCGTGAAGCTGGTCCATGCTTCCTAGATCTCCTAATTTCAATGCTTCATCCTCACCCTCGCATACAATAAAGCTGTCTAGTACTTGCAGACTTTTCAAACTCCTAATACCTTTCGGTAAGTGCCTAAGCCGATTACAACCCCTAACATATAGATGCTTCAAGTTGATCAACTTTCCCATTCCCTTGGGTAGTTTCTCAAGGACACAGCATAATCTAACATCCAGAGTTTGGAGATTGTATAAATCACACACAGCTTCTGATAATACTTTCAAAGCCTGATTCCAAGACAAATCCATATATCTCAAATGAATCAATTCACCAATCTCTTTCGAAAGTTCTTCGAGCCTGTTACCGCTCAAATTCAATGTCCTGAGACATTTCATTTGCAGAATTGTACCGGAGCTGATCGCTCAAATTCAAAGCTTGACGTACAATCAGCACTCTTTACCTAAAGAAAGGAAGCTTGAGGGGTCCATATATATTGTTCGTCTCTACACTCTTTACAGCTGCTCCATCAACAACAGTGACCTTACAATCCAAGCATACAACCATGCATGTGCAATTGTTGCAAAATATCTTCACAATCCTATCGACCATTATTGCTGTTGTAACGAATGTAAGCGAGATCCCCGCCTCTGTCAGCGCCACCAGACGACTAGTTCAAGGCATATACTAACACACACATTCCATTTGCATTAGCAATTTCTTCATGAAGAACCTAAAAGACACCCTTTAAAGTGAGAACACAAGATAACTCTTCAAAATAAAAGATTCATATATATATTTCGTTATGGACGTTGCCAAAAATAAGTAGTCCAACACAATGGATTCAACTCCTGACCTTGACTGCAGTTTGCATCAATGGTAGAGTAACGAGAGTAACGAGATGGAGCACAGCACTCAAAAGCACGCAGAGTAACATTGCAAAGATTCGCTCAGAATTTCGTGATCGATACGTTTGGGATGTGAGAAATGTTGTGCCACTCCTTCCCCACACCTTTTTTGTATTCTCCTTCCAGAATTTGACACCCCGCGATGTTTTAAGTACACAATTCTGTTATCTTGTAGAGGAAGTCAGGCAGTGCTTTGAGCTTTCGGCAACTAAAAAATTCCAAGGAAGAAAGGTGTGGCATGATTGTGATTTCAGAAGAATCCTTTGTATTTCCTTCCCACTCTTCCCAGTTGGGCATTCCAAAAATAAAGAGTCGCTTCAACTTGGGGAATAAAATTCCTTCTTGTCTTCCCAGAAATTCAACTCCCACCTTTTTCACTTTCTTCATGAACAATGCTTGAGAACTTCAAGCGATGGCAACTTTCCAAGACGAGGCAAAACTTGACAAAACTTCCACCCTTGGAGTCGATCGTATCTCAAATTGTGGAAATAGTTGATCCAATACAGAGACTCGATGGTGCCACTGTAATAATTGGTAATGAATAAAGATTCCAAATTTTGATGGGGCCGCAATGCTTTCACTATTTCTGAATCACCTTCTCTTTGCTCTTCATCTTCATCTTCATCTTCATCTTCATCTTCATCTTCATCTTCATCCTCATCTTCATCTTCATCTTCATCCTCATCTTCATCTTCATCCTCATCTTCATCTTTATCTTCAGCTTCACCTTCCCCATCATCTTCACCTTCACCTTCATGTTCACCTTCATCTTCATATTCATCTTCACTTCTGAACCATACTTGCAATTCAGAGAGGTGCTCCTTATTCCCCAACTGTGCTTTCTCAATCGCACTCGCATCATCTTTATTCCCCAATCTTGCTATCTCAAGGCTCCCGTGAAGCTGGTCCATGCTTCCTAGATCTCCTAATTTCAATGCTTCATCCTCACCCTCGCATACAATAAAGCTGTCTAGTACTTGCAGACTTTTCAAACTCCTAATACCTTTCGGTAAGTGCCTAAGCCGATTACAACCCCTAACATATAGATGCTTCAAGTTGATCAACTTTCCCATTCCCTTGGGTAGTTTCTCAAGGACACAGCATAATCTAACATCCAGAGTTTGGAGATTGTATAAATCACACACAGCTTCTGATAATACTTTCAAAGCCTGATTCCAAGACAAATCCATATATCTCAAATGAATCAATTCACCAATCTCTTTCAAAAGTTCTTCGAGCCTGTTACCGCTCAAATTCAATGTCCTGAGACATTTCATTTGCAGAATTGTACCGGAGCTGATCGCTCAAATTCAAAGCTTGACGTACAATCAGCACTCTTTACCTAAAGAAAGGAAGCTTGAGGGGTCCATATATATTGTTCGTCTCTACACTCTTTACAGCTGCTCCATCAACAACAGTGACCTTACAATCCAAGCATACAACCATGCATGTGCAATTGTTGCAAAATATCTTCACAATCCTATCGACCATTATTGCTGTTGTAACGAATGTAAGCGAGATCCCCGCCTCTGTCAGCGCCACCAGACGACTAGTTCAAGGCATATACTAACACACACATTCCATTTGCATTAGCAATTTCTTCATGAAGAACCTAAAAGACACCCTTTAAAGTGAGAACACAAGATAACTCTTCAAAATAAAAGATTCATATATATATATTTCGTTATGGACGTTGCCAAAAATAAGTAGTCCAACACAATGGATTCAACTCCTGACCTTGACTGCAGTTTGCATCAATGGTAGAGTAACGAGAGTAACGAGATGGAGCACAGCACTCAAAAGCACGCAGAGTAACATTGCAAAGATTCGCTCAGAATTTCGTGATCGATACGTTTGGGATGTGAGAAATGTTGTGCCACTCCTTCCCCACACCTTTTTTGTATTCTCCTTCCAGAATTTGACACCCCGCGATGTTTTAAGTACACAATTCTGTTATCTTGTAGAGGAAGTCAGGCAGTGCTTTGAGCTTTGGGCAACTAAAAAATTCCAAGGAAGAAAGGTGTGGCATGATTGTGATTTCAGAAGAATCCTTTGTATTTCCTTCCCACTCTTCCCAGTTGGGCATTCCAAAAATAAAGAGTCGCTTCAACTTGGGGAATAAAATTCCTTCTTGTCTTCCCAGAAATTCAACTCCCACCTTTTTCACTTTCTTCATGAACAATGCTTGAGAACTTCAAGCGATGGCAACTTTCCAAGAGGAGGCAAAACTTGACAAAACTTCCACCCTTGGAGTCGAACGTATCTCAAATTGTGGAAATAGTTGATCCAATACAGAGACTCGATGGTGCCACTGTAATAATTGGTAATGAATAAAGATTCCAAATTTTGATGGGGCCGCAATGCTTTCACTATTTCTGAATCTCCTTCTCTTTGCTCTTCATCTTCATCTTCATCTTCATCCTCATCTTCATCTTCATCCTCATCTTCATCTTCATCTTCATCTTCATCCTCATCTTCATCTTCATCTTCATCCTCATCTTTATCTTCAGCTTCACCTTCCCCATCATCTTCACCTTCACCTTCATGTTCACCTTCATCTTCATATTCATCTTCACTTCTGAACCATACTTGCAATTCAGAGAGGTGCTCCTTATTCATCTTCATCTTCATCTTCATCCTCATCTTCATCTTCATCTTCATCTTCATCCTCATCTTCATCTTCATCTTCATCCTCATCTTCATCTTCATCCTCATCTTCATCTTTATCTTCAGCTTCACCTTCCCCATCATCTTCACCTTCACCTTCATGTTCACCTTCATCTTCATATTCATCTTCACTTCTGAACCATACTTGCAATTCAGAGAGGTGCTCCTTATTCCCCAACTGTGCTTTCTCAATCGCACTCGCATCATCTTTATTCCCCAATCTTGCTATCTCAAGGCTCCCGTGAAGCTGGTCCATGCTTCCTAGATCTCCTAATTTCAATGCTTCATCCTCACCCTCGCATACAATAAAGCTGTCTAGTACTTGCAGACTTTTCAAACTCCTAATACCTTTCGGTAAGTGCCTAAGCCGATTACAACCCCTAACATATAGATGCTTCAAGTTGATCAACTTTCCCATTCCCTTGGGTAGTTTCTCAAGGACACAGCATAATCTAACATCCAGAGTTTGGAGATTGTATAAATCACACACAGCTTCTGATAATACTTTCAAAGCCTGATTCCAAGACAAATCCATATATCTCAAATGAATCAATTCACCAATCTCTTTCGAAAGTTCTTCGAGCCTGTTACTGCTCAAATTCAATGTCCTGAGACATTTCATTTGCAGAATTGTACCGGAGCTGATCGCTCAAATTCAAAGCTTGACGTACAATCAGCACTCTTTACCTAAAGAAAGGAAGCTTGAGGGGTCCATATATATTGTTCGTCTCTACACTCTTTACAGCTGCTCCATCAACAACAGTGACCTTACAATCCAAGCATACAACCATGCATGTGCAATTGTTGCAAAATATCTTCACAATCCTATCGACCATTATTGCTGTTGTAACGAATGTAAGCGAGATCCCCGCCTCTGTCAGTGCCACCAGACGACTAGTTCAAGGCATATACTAACACACACATTCCATTTGCATTAGTAATTTCTTCATGAAGAACCTAAAAGACACCCTTTAAAGTGAGAACACAAGATAACTCTTCAAAATAAAAGATTCATATATATATTTCGTTATGGACGTTGCCAAAAATAAGTAGTCCAACACAATGGATTCAACTCCTGACCTTGACTGCAGTTTGCATCAATGGTAGAGTAACGAGAGTAACGAGATGGAGCACAGCACTCAAAAGCACGCAGAGTAACATTGCAAAGATTCGCTCAGAATTTCGTGATCGATACGTTTGGGATGTGAGAAATGTTGTGCCACTCCTTCCCCACACCTTTTTTGTATTCTCCTTCCAGAATTTGACACCCCGCGATGTTTTAAGTACACAATTCTGTTATCTTGTAGAGGAAGTCAGGCAGTGCTTTGAGCTTTGGGCAACTAAAAAATTCCAAGGAAGAAAGGTGTGGCATGATTGTGATTTCAGAAGAATCCTTTGTATTTCCTTCCCACTCTTCCCAGTTGGGCATTCCAAAAATAAAGAGTCGCTTCAACTTGGGGAATAAAATTCCTTCTTGTCTTCCCAGAAATTCAACTCCCACCTTTTTCACTTTCTTCATGAACAATGCTTGAGAACTTCAAGCGATGGCAACTTTCCAAGACGAGGCAAAACTTGACAAAACTTCCACCCTTGGAGTCGAACGTATCTCAAATTGTGGAAATAGTTGATCCAATACAGAGACTCGATGGTGCCACTGTAATAATTGGTAATGAATAAAGATTCCAAATTTTGATGGGGCCGCAATGCTTTCACTATTTCTGAATCACCTTCTCTTTGCTCTTCATCTTCATCTTCATCTTCATCTTCATCTTCATCTTCATCCTCATCTTCATCTTCATCTTCATCCTCATCTTCATCTTTATCTTCAGCTTCACCTTCCCCATCATCTTCACCTTCACCTTCATGTTCACCTTCATCTTCATATTCATCTTCACTTCTGAACCATACTTGCAATTCAGAGAGGTGCTCCTTATTCCCCAACTGTGCTTTCTCAATCGCACTCGCATCATCTTTATTCCCCAATCTTGCTATCTCAAGGCTCCCGTGAAGCTGGTCCATGCTTCCTAGATCTCCTAATTTCAATGCTTCATCCTCACCCTCGCATACAATAAAGCTGTCTAGTACTTGCAGACTTTTCAAACTCCTAATACCTTTCGGTAAGTGCCTAAGCCGATTACAACCCCTAACATATAGATGCTTCAAGTTGATCAACTTTCCCATTCCCTTGGGTAGTTTCTCAAGGACACAGCATAATCTAACATCCAGAGTTTGGAGATTGTATAAATCACACACAGCTTCTGATAATACTTTCAAAGCCTGATTCCAAGACAAATCCATATATCTCAAATGAATCAATTCACCAATCTCTTTCGAAAGTTCTTCGAGCCTGTTACCGCTCAAATTCAATGTCCTGAGACATTTCATTTGCAGAATTGTACCGGAGCTGATCGCTCAAATTCAAAGCTTGACGTACAATCAGCACTCTTTACCTAAAGAAAGGAAGCTTGAGGGGTCCATATATATTGTTCGTCTCTACACTCTTTACAGCTGCTCCATCAACAACAGTGACCTTACAATCCAAGCATACAACCATGCATGTGCAATTGTTGCAAAATATCTTCACAATCCTATCGACCATTATTGCTGTTGTAACGAATGTAAGCGAGATCCCCGCCTCTGTCAGCGCCACCAGACGACTAGTTCAAGGCATATACTAACACACACATTCCATTTGCATTAGCAATTTCTTCATGAAGAACCTAAAAGACACCCTTTAAAGTGAGAACACAAGATAACTCTTCAAAATAAAAGATTCATATATATATTTCGTTATGGACGTTGCCAAAAATAAGTAGTCCAACACAATGGATTCAACTCCTGACCTTGACTGCAGTTTGCATCAATGGTAGAGTAACGAGAGTAACGAGATGGAGCACAGCACTCAAAAGCACGCAGAGTAACATTGCAAAGATTCGCTCAGAATTTCGTGATCGATACGTTTGGGATGTGAGAAATGTTGTGCCACTCCTTCCCCACACCTTTTTTGTATTCTCCTTCCAGAATTTGACACCCCGCGATGTTTTAAGTACACAATTCTGTTATCTTGTAGAGGAAGTCAGGCAGTGCTTTGAGCTTTGGGCAACTAAAAAATTCCAAGGAAGAAAGGTGTGGCATGATTGTGATTTCAGAAGAATCCTTTGTATTTCCTTC
The DNA here is from genome assembly GCA_963682095.1 of Potentilla sterilis. Taxonomy (NCBI): domain Eukaryota; kingdom Viridiplantae; phylum Streptophyta; class Magnoliopsida; order Rosales; family Rosaceae; genus Potentilla; species Potentilla sterilis. The sequence goes on along the minus strand of OY821765.1, from coordinate 9,772,033 downwards.
CCACTCTTCCCAGTTGGGCATTCCAAAAATAAAGAGTCGCTTCAACTTGGGGAATAAAATTCCTTCTTGTCTTCCCAGAAATTCAACTCCCACCTTTTTCACTTTCTTCATGAACAATGCTTGAGAACTTCAAGCGATGGCAACTTTCCAAGAGGAGGCAAAACTTGACAAAACTTCCACCCTTGGAGTCGAACGTATCTCAAATTGTGGAAATAGTTGATCCAATACAGAGACTCGATGGTGCCACTGTAATAATTGGTAATGAATAAAGATTCCAAATTTTGATGGGGCCGCAATGCTTTCACTATTTCTGAATCTCCTTCTCTTTGCTCTTCATCTTCATCTTCATCTTCATCCTCATCTTCATCTTCATCCTCATCTTCATCTTCATCTTCATCTTCATCCTCATCTTCATCTTCATCTTCATCCTCATCTTTATCTTCAGCTTCACCTTCCCCATCATCTTCACCTTCACCTTCATGTTCACCTTCATCTTCATATTCATCTTCACTTCTGAACCATACTTGCAATTCAGAGAGGTGCTCCTTATTCATCTTCATCTTCATCTTCATCCTCATCTTCATCTTCATCCTCATCTTCATCTTCATCTTCATCTTCATCTTCATCTTCATCTTCATCCTCATCTTCATCTTTATCTTCAGCTTCACCTTCCCCATCATCTTCAGCTTCACCTTCATGTTCACCTTCATCTTCATATTCATCTTCACTTCTGAACCATACTTGCAATTCAGAGAGGTGCTCCTTATTCCCCAACTGTGCTTTCTCAATCGCACTCGCATCATCTTTATTCCCCAATCTTGCTATCTCAAGGCTCCCGTGAAGCTGGTCCATGCTTCCTAGATCTCCTAATTTCAATGCTTCATCCTCACCCTCGCATACAATAAAGCTGTCTAGTACTTGCAGACTTTTCAAACTCCTAATACCTTTCGGTAAGTGCCTAAGCCGATTACAACCCCTAACATATAGATGCTTCAAGTTGATCAACTTTCCCATTCCCTTGGGTAGTTTCTCAAGGACACAGCATAATCTAACATCCAGAGTTTGGAGATTGTATAAATCACACACAGCTTCTGATAATACTTTCAAAGCCTGATTCCAAGACAAATCCATATATCTCAAATGAATCAATTCACCAATCTCTTTCGAAAGTTCTTCGAGCCTGTTACCGCTCAAATTCAATGTCCTGAGACATTTCATTTGCAGAATTGTACCGGAGCTGATCGCTCAAATTCAAAGCTTGACGTACAATCAGCACTCTTTACCTAAAGAAAGGAAGCTTGAGGGGTCCATATATATTGTTCGTCTCTACACTCTTTACAGCTGCTCCATCAACAACAGTGACCTTACAATCCAAGCATACAACCATGCATGTGCAATTGTTGCAAAATATCTTCACAATCCTATCGACCATTATTGCTGTTGTAACGAATGTAAGCGAGATCCCCGCCTCTGTCAGTGCCACCAGACGACTAGTTCAAGGCATATACTAACACACACATTCCATTTGCATTAGTAATTTCTTCATGAAGAACCTAAAAGACACCCTTTAAAGTGAGAACACAAGATAACTCTTCAAAATAAAAGATTCATATATATATTTCGTTATGGACGTTGCCAAAAATAAGTAGTCCAACACAATGGATTCAACTCCTGACCTTGACTGCAGTTTGCATCAATGGTAGAGTAACGAGAGTAACGAGATGGAGCACAGCACTCAAAAGCACGCAGAGTAACATTGCAAAGATTCGCTCAGAATTTCGTGATCGATACGTTTGGGATGTGAGAAATGTTGTGCCACTCCTTCCCCACACCTTTTTTGTATTCTCCTTCCAGAATTTGACACCCCGCGATGTTTTAAGTACACAATTCTGTTATCTTGTAGAGGAAGTCAGGCAGTGCTTTGAGCTTTGGGCAACTAAAAAATTCCAAGGAAGAAAGGTGTGGCATGATTGTGATTTCAGAAGAATCCTTTGTATTTCCTTCCCCCTCTTCCCAGTTGGGCATTCCAAAAATAAAGAGTCGCTTCAACTTGGGGAATAAAATTCCTTCTTGTCTTCCCAGAAATTCAACTCCCACCTTTTTCACTTTCTTCATGAACAATGCTTGAGAACTTCAAGCGATGGCAACTTTCCAAGACGAGGCAAAACTTGACAAAACTTCCACCCTTGGAGTCGAACGTATCTCAAATTGTGGAAAGAGTTGATCCAATACAGAGACTCGATGGTGCCACTGTAATAATTGGTAATGAATAAAGATTCCAAATTTTGATGGGGCCGCAATGCTTTCACTATTTCTGAATCACCTTCTCTTTGCTCTTCATCTTCATCTTCATCTTCATCTTCATCTTCATCCTCATCTTCATCTTCATCTTCATCCTCATCTTCATCTTCATCCTCATCTTCATCTTTATCTTCAGCTTCACCTTCCCCATCATCTTCACCTTCACCTTCATGTTCACCTTCATCTTCATATTCATCTTCACTTCTGAACCATACTTGCAATTCAGAGAGGTGCTCCTTATTCCCCAACTGTGCTTTCTCAATCGCACTCGCATCATCTTTATTCCCCAATCTTGCTATCTCAAGGCTCCCGTGAAGCTGGTCCATGCTTCCTAGATCTCCTAATTTCAATGCTTCATCCTCACCCTCGCATACAATAAAGCTGTCTAGTACTTGCAGACTTTTCAAACTCCTAATACCTTTCGGTAAGTGCCTAAGCTGACTACAACCCCTAATATATAGATGCTTCAAGTTGATCAACTTTCCCATTCCCTTGGGTAGTTTCTCAAGGACACAGCATAATCTAACATCCAGAGTTTGGAGATTGTATAAATCACACACAGCTTCCGATAATACTTTCAAAGCCTGATTCCAAGATAAATCCATATATCTCAAATGAATCAATTCACCAATCTCTTTCGAAAGTTCTTCGAGCCTTTTACCGCTCAAATTCAATGTCCTGAGACATTTCATTTGCAGAATTGTACCGGAGCTGATCGCTCAAATTCAAAGCTTGACGTACAATCAGCACTCTTAACCTAAAGAAAGGAAGCTTGACGGGTCCATATATATTGTTCGTCTCTGCACTCTTTACAGCTGCTCCATCAACAACAGTGACCTTACAATCCAAGCATCCAACCATGCATGTGCAATTGTTGCAAAATATCTTCACAATCCTATCGACCATTATTGCTGTTGTAACGAATGTAAGCGAGATCCCCGCCTCTGTCAGCGCCACCAGACGACTAGTTCAAGGCATATACTAACACCTCCACTTGTTGTCTGAGTAGTTCAGTGTTCCACTCATCTAGCACGTCGTCCATCTAGTACGATACATCTTTCAGCTTCTCCAACCAGTCTGCCACCCTAGCCTCCATCACTTGTTTCTTCTCTGCATCCTCGAGCACTACCTGGATAGCTTTGAGCTTACTGCTGAAACTTTTGACATCTCTGTCAGCATTCAAAACCAGCTTCAGTACTGCTTCATTTGTGTGTTGATATACTACTGAAGCCAATTGCTCCAGAAGCATAGAGATGAGTGCCTCAGCTATTTTTGAGGTTGGGAATTGATTACGAATGAACGAGAAAAGGAAGTGCTAGAGATGAATTAGATATTATGGGATGAGAGTGCTCTCACCTCTCTTCTGCCAAGTATATATATAGTGTCGAATTTAGATAAGATAGGGAGCGATGAAAGTGTTTCAATTATTTGTTCGACAGACTAACAAAGCATTATGAAAATGCTTATTTAATAATTGCAAGCATCAAGTAACTAGAAGTCTAGAACCACAGAAATTGTAAAGCAGCACTCTTTACCTAAAGAAAGAAAGCTTGACGTACAATCAGCACTCTTTACCTAAAGAAAGGAAGCTTGACGGGTCCATATATATTGTTCGTCTCTGCGCTCTTTACAGCTGCTCCATCAACAACAGTGACCTTACAATCCAAGCATCCAACCATGCATGTGCAATTGTTGCAAAATATCTTCACAATCCTATCGACCATTATTGCTGTTGTAACGAATGTAAGCGAGATCCCCGCCTCTGTCAGCGCCACCGGACGACTAGTTCAAGGCATATACTAACACACACATTCCATTTGCATTAGTAATTTCTTCATGAAGAACCTAAAAGACACCCTTTAAAGTGAGAACAGAAGATAACTCTTCAAAATAAAAGATTCATATATATATATATATATATATTTCGTTATGGACGTTGCCAAAAATAAGTAGTCCAACACAATGGATTCAACTCCTGACCTTGACTGCAGTTTGCATCAATGGTAGAGTAACGAGAGTAACGAGATGGAGCACAGCACTCAAAAGCACGCAGAGTAACATTGCAAAGATTCGCTCAGAATTTCATGATCGATACGTTTGGGATGTGAGAAATGTTGTGCCACTCCTTCCCCACACCTTTTTTGTATTCTCCTTCCAGAATTTGACACCCCGCGATGTTTTAAGTACACAATTCTGTTATCTTGTAGAGGAAGTCAGGCAGTGCTTTGATCTTTGGGCAACTAAAAAATTCCAAGGAAGAAAGGTGTGGCATGATTGTGATTTCAGAAGAATCCTTTGTATTTCCTTCCCACTCTTCCCAGTTGGGCATTCCAAAAATAAAGAGTCGCTTCAACTTGGGGAATAAAATTCCTTCTTGTCTTCCCAGAAATTCAACTCCCACCTTTTTCACTTTCTTCATGAACAATGCTTGAGAACTTCAAGCGATGGCAACTTTCCAAGAGGAGGCAAAACTTGACAAAACTTCCACCCTTGGAGTCGAACGTATCTCAAATTGTGGAAAGAGTTGATCCCATACAGAGACTCGATGGTGCCACTGTAATAATTGATAAAGAATAAAGATTCCAAATTTTGATGGGGCCGCAATGCTTTCACTATTTCTGAATCACCTTCTCTTTGCTCTTCATCTTCATCTTCATCTTCATCTTCATCTTCATCCTCATCTTCATCTTCATGTTCATCTTCATCTTTATCTTCAGCTTCACCTTCCCCATCATCTTCACCTTCACCTTCATGTTCACCTTCATCTTCATATTCATCTTCACTTCTGAACCATACTTGCAATTCAGAGAGGTGCTCCTTATTCCCCAACTGTGCTTTCTCAATCGCACTCGCATCATCTTTATTCTCCAATCTTGATATCTCAAGGCTCCCGTGAAGCTGGTCCATGCTTCCTAGATCTCCTAATTTCAATGCTTCATCCTCACCCTCGCATACAATAAAGCTGTCTAGTACTTGCAGACTTTTCAAACTCCTAATACCTTTCGGTAAGTGCCTAAGCCGATTACAACCCCTAACATATAGATGCTTCAAGTTGATCAACTTTCCCATTCCCTTGGGTAGTTTCTCAAGGACACAGCATAATCTAACACCCAGAGTTTGGAGATTGTATAAATCACACACAGCTTCCGATAATACTTTCAAAGCCTGATTCCAAGACAAATCCATATATCTCAAATGAATCAATTCACCAATCTCTTTCGGAAGTTCTTCGAGCCTGTTACCGCTCAAATTCAATGTCTTGAGACATTTCATTTGCAGAATTGTACCGGAGCTGATCGCTCAAATTCAAAGCTTGACGTACAATCAACACTCTTTACCTAAAGAAAGAAAGCTTGACGGGTCCATATATATTGTTCGTCTCTGCACTCTTTACAGCTGCTCCATCAACAACAGTGACCTTACAATCCAAGCATCCAACCATGCATGTGCAATTGTTGTAAAATATCTTCACAATCCTATCGACCATTATTGCTGTTGTAACGAATGTAAGCGAGATCCCCGCCTCTGTCAGCGCCACTAGACAACTAGTTCAAGGCATATACTAACACCTCCACTTGTTGTCTGAGTAGTTCAGTGTTCCACTCATCTAGCACGTCGTCCATCTCGTACGATACATCTTTCAGCTTCTCCAACCAGTCTGCCACCCTGAGGAGAACAATGTGCGACGATATTAATGTGTTTACGCCCTCGTTTATGCTTTGTTTCACCTTTATTTATCTAAGATTGAGTCATAATATAGTTAGTGTCAATTTTAGTAGAGTTTTGGTAAAATGTGCTTAATTATCCGAAAAATGACTAAGTTTGAGAAATATGGAAAATAATGCAAAATATGTCTTTTTCGTGATTTTGAGATGAGTAAAAATATGATCTATCCTTGTCCGAATTTAATGAAATTTGGCGTGCTTATTATTCATATACTGAGGAATGTTGTGTTAAAATTTCAGATCAATCGGAGTTCGGAAAGTCACCCAAAAGATGGCTGCAAAACAGCAGTTCGAGCAAACCAATCCAGGGACTTCCGAGATTTTCCTGGGACTTTGTCCCAACTTCGAAAAATCATTCCTGACGACTCACAAGGAATTTGATCGAGCCCTTTTATGGGAAGATGGCTATATGTGTCTAGTTTATCTGAGACTTTGAATCGCACCAATCGGAGCTCCAAGGAGGAAGATATGCTAGATTTACTGGAGCAAGGTCATTCCAGCCGTGTTGCTGCCGGTCTTGTGTTCTTGCGGGTTTGGGGCATTTTTCCATTGATCAAGCTCACCAAATGGAGTTGTCAAGCCTAAACAAGAAGTCCATGAAGATATGCAGCCCAATCCAAGGAAGAAAATCAGAAAAAAAAGTTTCCTAGAAGAACCAAGAGAGGAAGGAACCAAAACCTTGTTGCACAAGGATTGCCTTTGCCGATTTGGACTAGGTTTTCTACCTAGGGTTTCTGCCGAATTTGCCTCTATATATACCCATGTTTTCCTACAGAAAAACTTGTCACATTCTAAAGCAAAAATATAGCCAAAGCTCTACCTAAATTTCCCTTGAGTCCTACATAAAACCCTAGCCGACACCACCACCACCTCACCCTAAAAATCCTGCCGACACTACACCATTGCCGAGCAGCCATCTTCTCCACCATCCGCCGGATCCACACGAGTCGAAGTCATCAAGGTGTCTACAAAAGTGTGATCCACTCCCTACTCTCGGTTTTGTAATTTTTATGTAGTTATGTTAAACTTTGTCTATGAAGTTAGCATGAATTCTTAGTTTCAAACTTTATGTCTATGTATTGTTTGGAGTGAAGTATGGTTTTATAATTTTCATGTTCAATTCGTTTTCTTTATCTTTAATTGGTGTTTGGATGTAAGAATACGGATTGCATGTTAAAAAAGTAAGGAAAATATGATGTAAATTGATAGGGTAGGATTCGGCAAGCATGTTCACTCTGATTCTAGTAGTTCGTTCTTGGTTTAGTCTTTAAATCCGTGTGCCTCAAAGATTGGTACTTAGCATATTCGCGGTGTGTTTTGAGTATTGGTCTTGTATCTGTCAACATAATTAGGACTAGAGTGGTTTAAACGACTATGCATGTTAACAAGAAGTGGTGACGCCTTGCTTGATTAATATGTTTCCGACTAAAAAGACCTTGTGCCTAATTACTTTGCATGTTTGATTTCGACGATAAGTGTTCTCAAATGTGTTTAGTATAACTTTAGGGTTAGACGATAAGTTAATCTTGAAGTACTTGAGAGTCTTAATCGATTAGTAAACCGATAAGGAGCTAATTAGGTTGGAACTAAGTCGGACCTAGGATATTGTGTAACTTTGCCGTATGTCTTCTTTTGTCAATTTGCTAAGTATTTTGATTGCTTTTGTGTTAGTAATTTGTGGAAGAATGTCGACCAACCTTGTAAATAGTAGCTTTAGGATTTAATTTCATGTCTTAAATTCATGTCTAGGAATTTAGAGGCAGCTTTGCTGCCGATCCTATCTCAATCCCCCTTGATTTCGTGTGAATATGTATATATGTATATAAGTGTGACAATTGTGTGCATATATGTTTGTGAATATTTGTGTTAACATTCTCATGTTTCAGGTACCCTTAATCCCCGGCTAGAACGATCCCTACTTATTCTATACTACTAACGATTGTAGGGTTATTATTGTTTGATGCTCGCCCACTACAAGAAAATATGGCTTTGCCGACGAAAAAAAAAAAAAGGCCGACGAAACACTTTTTTCGTCGGCTATTTCCAAGAATGGCCGACGAAAATTTTTGTCATCGCAAAAAAAAAAATTTCGTCGGTAAAAATGAAAAATCGTCGGCTATTCTACAAGAATGGCCGACGATTTTTTCCGTCGTCCCTAAAAAAAATGTTTCGTCGGCTATACTCCTATAATGGTCGACGAATTAAAGTTTTCGTCGGCTATACAAATTTTGGAAGAATGGCCGACGAAGTTGGCAATTTCGTCGGCTATAAGTCTTTATATTTTCAGATCTGGACAGAAGCTGCTCATTTGAAAAAAAACGGGAGAAAGAGTGAAAAATCTGTGGGTATTGTTGAAATCCGTCATCTCTTACATTGTGGAGCTATATATAGGTACGTATATGTGTATATATGTTGATTTTGAGTTTTAGTTGAGTTGATTTTGAGTTTTAGTGATTTTGATATAGTAAGTGATTTTTTGTTTTGTTGTTGTTTTAGTGTTAGAATGTATGTATATATGTTGATTTTGAGTTGTAGTTGAGTTGATTTTCAGTTAGAGTATAATTATGTGTTTTAATTTAATAATGTTATTTTAATTAGTGTTAAAATATATATAAATTAATATGTTAATTAATGGTTGTTGATAGTGTAATGAACTTAAATAATGGTTGTTAATTAATGGTATATATATATATGAGTTGATGTTGATAATAATATATATTGTAATATATATGTGTTAATTAATTTATTATTAATTAAAGTTATACATATATATTATTATCAGGCTATATATGGATCGAGATAAGAGTTGGATTTCGCTTCCAAGGCATGACTGACGATACACTACAGGAGTTGTGGATTTTATGCAGTTCGTCGAGGAAAATGCAAAAGGACCGTACCATTATTGCCCGTGCAAGAAATGTAAGTGTCGCAGTGATATGTGTCGATTTCCGATTAGGACAGTATGGGAGCACCTAAAGAGTAATGGGTTTTGGCCGAAGTACACACGTTGGATATATCACGGTGAGCCATCATTAGATGGATCGCATGATCATGGGCAATATTTTGAGGCGGGCAGTAGTAGTACATCCAACGATCCAACAATGGCATTCGTCAACGACGTGTTTCCTTTTGAAAGCGGTGTACGTGGGGAACAATATATGCAGGACCCGGTGCAGCCGTTCCCACAAGTTGTCAACACTGCTGCCTTTGACAAGTAAAACAAACTGATTGCATTGCAACAGACCCCTGTGTCTTCAAGTTCTGAGAAGACAGTTCTTCAAAGTGTGATGGAGGTAATGAGGATTAAAGTCGAGACAAAAGGGAGCATCAGGCAAGTGGATGAATATCTATAGTACACTTCTTCGTTGTTGGAGGAGGGTCATCGTAATCCTACCAATCACCGTCAGGTCCGAAGTATCCTCAAAGATCTAGGGCTTTCCTACATTAAGATCCATGCATGCGCATTTGACTGCGTTCTCTTCTGGGGTGAAGATGCAGAAGGGAATGACCTTGCTAGCCTTGATGCATGTCCGATATGTCAGTCTGACCGATATAAGTTGACGGGAGCAGGCAATAGGAAACCTGTGAAAGTGCTTCGGTATTTTTCGTTGAGAGATAGGCTTGAGCGGTTGTACATGTCAGAAACCACCGCAAAAGCTATGAGGTGGCACGGTGAGCGGGACGCGGGAGACGCAGATATCATGACACACATCTCTGACGGAGCGGCTTGGAAGCATATAAACAATGAGTTTCCTTATTTTGCGTCAGATGTCAGAAACGTCAGGCTCGGGCTCTCAACCGACGGGTTCAACCCTTTCGGCACCATGAGTCTTTCATACAGTATATGGCCGGTGGTTTTGGTACCTTACAACCTTCCTCCGTGGATGTGCATGAAGAAGGAATATAATATGTTGACGTTGTTGATTCCGGGGCCTGGTTACCCAGGGAAATGTCTCGATGTGTATATGAGACCATTGATTGAAGAGCTTAAGGTATTGTGGGACGTTGGTCATCCCACTTTTGACAAGTACAAGCAGGAGACGTTCCAGATGCATGCCATGGTTATTGGTACCATCAGTGATTTTCCTGCTTATGGGATGTTGTCGGGCAGCGTTGTTAGGGGATACAAGGCTTGTCCAGAGTGCCTCAGCGATTATGGGAGCACCCCTCATTGCAACAAGATATGCCGAATGGGTCATCGTGTGTTCCTTCCGGCGGATCACCACTGGCGTTATGAGTCCGCCGCATTTGATGGAACCGAAGAACACGGCCGTGCTCCCAGAAGATGGACAGGAAGAGAAATTTTAGCAAGACTTAATGAGTACGATTTTGGGCCCCTCAGCAATCATCCCGATATTGTAGCGGAAATACCTGAAAGGCCTGAGGAGTACAAATTCTGGACACATAGGAGCATATTGTGGGAACTCCCGTACTGGTGTGAGTTGCTGATCCGTCACTTCCTAGACGTTATGCACATAGAAAAAAATGTTTCTGAAAGTGTGGTGGGCACAACGCTGAACTTGGAGGGGAAGACGAAAGACGGTCCTAAGGCTCGCACTGATATGCAAAACATGAATATCAGAAAACCACTATGGTTGAAACAAGGGAAGAGAAAAATACCTCAAGCTCCTTACACCGTCAAGCCTGAGCATAAATCAGAAATTTTGCATTGGATAAGTCGGGCCAAGTATCCTTCAGGCTTTGCTGGAAATATAGCCAAGTGTGTCAACATACAATGCAACAATCTGTACGGGTTGAAAAGTCATGACAATCATATCCTGCTACAACGTCTCTTCCCTGTTTTCATTCGACCGTTCCTTCCCCGTCACGTTGTGGAGCCGTTAGTAGCGTTGGCAAGATTTTTCCAGAAGGTATGCACACGGGAAGTGAGAAAATCTGACCTCCGGGAAATGCAACAAGACATCGTTCATATCATGTGTAAATTTGAGATGATATTTCCTCCAAATTTTTTCGACATCATGCCTCACCTCATAATCCATCTTCCTCGGCAGTTGTTGCTTACCGGTCCTGTGCACTTCACTTGGATGTATCCGATGGAAAGGTACATATTTTACACCTTATGTTAATTTCCTTATCAATATATGTGATATAGTGTTAATGTATTATCATAACACTTTAAAAACTTGATTTATAGGCAACTTGGACAATACGGTGGTTTTGTCCAAAACAGATCCGCACCTGAAGGATGTATAGCTGAAGCATATATTGCGCACGAGTGCGTCACCTACATGAAGCTGTATTTCGGAGCGTTACAGGAAAGCATACAGGAAGATGTACCGTCACAGTTCAATCTTTCCATACTCTCCGACGATGTTGTACTCGGTGGAAACATGCCAGATTCCTACAAGTTGAAAGATTATGAGGTAGCCATTGCACATTGGTGGGTACTAATCAACTGTCCAGAAGTTCAGTTTTGGAAGGACATACATCTACGCTGTGAAGGAGTAGCAGGTGATCGCGATTACCACAACCAGACATTCGCAGAGTATTTCGGCCGCTGGGTACGTACCTTTAACACTATTCTATACGTGTTCATATATTATTGTGTATATTTATTCATATTTATAGTTGATTCTGATGGTTGCAGATGGACCTTATTGCAAATGATAATCACCCAAATTGGTCGCACGAACTCAGACTTTTAGCGAGGAGGCCGGTCTATTCAAAAGTTTATGCGACGTGCAAGGTGAATGGTGTGTTATTTCGATGTGAAGACAGAGACCTCAGACTGAAAACACAAAATTCAGGGGTTATGGCACATGGTGGGGATGGTGGAGTTGACTATTACGGTGTTCTCCATTCAGTTGTGGAACTGCATTACGGGGAAGGCATGAAAGTGCACCTTTTCAAGTGTAGATGGTTTGACACACGGCCGCAGAGCATGAAAACTGATCAATACGGCATAAGTTCTGTGAACACTAGTACATCATGGTATGAGGACGACCCGTTCGTTTTAGCCACATGGGTGAAACAAGTGTTTAATCTTGATGATCTCGCCAAGGGTGACCCGTGGAAAGTAGTCAACACTATCCACCATCGCAACATTTACCGGGCGTCTACACTTGGAGTGGCTGAAGAGAACGAGGAAGGGGGCACCGCGTATCAAGAGCCCAACTCAAACGGTATTCCTGACTCCTCTTTTATTCGCCTAGACACGCCGGTGCGAATTCGACGTGAAGAGCCACTGCTTGTTGATGTTGATCCAACTGAAGAAACTAACGAGGACTCTAGTGGTGAGGAAAGACATAGATTACCCCTATCGAGCAATTCAGAAACCGAAGAAGACTCATCCGATGATTCCGATTACAATCCGACGGATTAAGTAATTTAAATGATGTAATCCTTTCATTTGTAATCAACTCATTTCTAATGAACGGGCGTGGGGATGAGCCTCCCAGCTAGGCTGGGTTCCAAACCCCTTAAAAAAAAATTTGAAATATGTTGACTGTTGGGTTTCTGGTTTTTTATGTTCAATTTTGGTTATATGTGAACAGGACATCGGAATAGGAGAGGTGTAAAACCACTGATTTTTTTGGTTTTTTTTTCAGAGAATAGCCGACGAAAAGTGCACTATTTCGTCGGCCATTACAACAATGGTCGACGAATAATGAATTATTTCGTCGGCCATAAGTTTTTTAAAAATAATTATTTTACGAACAATGGCCGACGAAAATTAAGTATTTCGTCGGCCATAAGTTTTTTAAAAATAATTATTTTACGAATAATGGCCGACGAAAATTAAGTATTTCGTCGGCCATAAGTTTTTTAAAAATAATTATTTTACGAACAATGGCCGACGAAAATTCATTATTTCATCGGCCATAAGTTTTTTAAAAATAAATATTTTATTTTTTACCGAAAACGACAAAAGAATAGCCGACGAATACTAGGTTTTATTTCGTCGGCTATGATTAAAAAAAAAAACAAAAAATGAGCAGCTTCCATTTTCTATCACTGTCGACAAACCATTGCTTCATCCTTCAAATGCAAATGTGTCGTGAAATAAGATATGACCGTAATATTGAAATACGTCTACGGTTGAAAAATGAGAAGATTCCGACAAAATCTGTGTGCCGAATGTTGCGGTTAGCTGTTTTTTACTTCCGTTTTCCTATGGGTAGCCTGACGGTCGGTAAATATTTTGAGGAAAATTTTTATACGATTAGTTGCGTCTGATCGATCTGAAACTATTCTCTGTTGAAGATCAGGCCAAAAAACGTCATTTAGACGGGCCAATTTCCGTTTTAAAGCGTTTAGAGGTTTGACTCACCCGGTTGACCGTCCCGATCGAGCCTTTAACGTTGTCAGATGTAGTTGGATTTTATTTCATACATGTATTTAATCTTAACGGTGATATCTGACGGTTGGAATAGATTTTCCCAACTTTTAGATTCAAAATCGGAACATATGCACTAATGTTCCTTAACTTGTTTACTAAGTGTTTAAGTGAATGTATAGTTTCAAATAGTTACTATACGTAGACTCTTCAAATGCAAATGTGTTGTGAAATAATATATCACCAAAATATTGAAATACGTCTACGGTTGAAAAATGAGAAGATTCCGACAAAATCTTTGTGCCGAATGTTGCGGTTAGCTGTTTTTTACTTCCGTTTTCCTATGGATAGCCTGACGGTCGGTAAATATTTTGAGGAAAATTTTTATACGATTAGTTGCTTCTCATCGATCTGAAACTATTCTCTGTTGAAGATCAGGCCAAAAAACGTCATTTAGACGGCCCAATTTTCGTTTTAATTTATAGGGTTTAGAGGTTTGACCTTGTACTTTAACCAAAGGTTTAGCCGACGAAATCAAATATTTCGTCGGCTATTTCCAAAGTTTAGCCGACGAAATCAAATATTTCGTCGGCTAAACTCTTGCCATCCGCTTAGTGTCCGCCGTTGGATGGCTCAGATCGAACGGCTGTGATTTTCCAAAGTATAGCCGACGAAATATTTAATTTCGTCGGCTAAACTCTAGTGATCCGCGCCTTTTCATTGTTCGCCGTTGGATGGGGGAGATCGGACGGTTGCTGAGCGCCTAAACTATGCCCGACGAGTTGATACATTTCGTCGGCTATACTTAAGTATAGCCGACGAATTAAAACATTTCGTCGGCTATACTTAAGTATAGCCGACGAATTAAAGCATTTCGTCGGCTATACTTAAGTATAGCCGACGAAATTTTTTTAATTCGTCGGCTAGACTATCGGGTATAAGTTTGTTGCAGCCGAACCCTAGCCTCCATTTGCTGCATTTTTCCAATCTTCCTCTTCGACGTGCAATCCGGCCCTCCTCCCTCTATCTCCTCCACGTCGGCAGCCCCGGCCCGACCTCCTCCCTCTTCCTCCTCCAATCCGGCCGGCAGCCCCGGCACCTCCTCCCTCCTCCTCCATTTTTTTCCGGTCGTCTCCCTCCTCCGTTTCCAGTGCCGACGAAAGGCCTGTCCCTCCTCCTCCCTCCTCCGGCCGGCCTCCTTCTCCTCTGCCCGAATCAAGCAATGTAAGGAAATTTTTTTTTTTTCATTTATGTTAATTAATTGTTAATTTAGTTATAATTGTTAATTTATGTTAATTTATGTATTTATGTTAATTTAGGTATAATTTATGTATTTATGTTAATTTAGGTAAATTTTAGGTATTTATGTTAATTTATGTATAATTTAGGTATTTATGTTAATTTAGGTATAATTTTGGTATTTATGTTAATTTAGGTAAATTTTAGGTATTTATGTTAATTTATTTATAATTTAGGTATTTATGTTAATTTAGGTATAATTTAGGTATTTATGTTAATTTAGGTAAATTTTAGGTATTTATGTTAATTTAGGTAAATTTTAGGTATTTATGTTAATTTATGTATAATTTAGGTATTTATGTTAATTTAGGTATAATTTAGGTATTTATGTTAATTTAGGTAAATTTTAGGTATTTATGTTAATTTAGATAAATTTTAGGTATTTATGTTAATTTAGGTAATTGTTTCCAAATTTATTTTAATTATATAATTTATACGTATAAATTGGTTTTTTAATTATATAAATTGATAACTTAATTGTATAATTTAGCTTAATTATATATATAGCTTAATTATATTTAATTAGAATTTGTTATTTAATATAATATAATTTAATATGTTAGTATATAAATTGTTATATTAAAATATGTTAGTATTATTGGTTATTATATTAATTAGAATTTTTTATTTAATATAATATAATTTAATATCAATTAATGTATTAATGCCTCGGGCTTTAGATGGCCGATGCATTAAGAAACCTATTCGGAGGCCGTCGTGGCAGCAGATCTAGAGGTTCTAGAAATTTCGGCGGTTCCGCAGACTCCGAGAGGACCGCTAGCCAGCCTGAGAGGACCACTAGCCAGCCGCGGAGGAATGTAGATTCATCCCAGCCGCAGAGGACTGTGGATGCAGACCAGCCGCGACGGAGTGTGAGTGCTCGGCACCAGACCCTTCTCCAGGCGGGGCGGCCGTCGAGCACTTCACTTCCGCATGCCGGTCCCTCTGTGGCTCCGAGGTTTAGTCGGCAGCTGTTTCACGAGGAGATAGCTGCCGACGTTCCTCAGGTTCGTATGCCTGAGGTTCATCGGGAGCCGATGCCGAGTCCGACTCAGTCTGGTGCTGACTCGACTGAGGTTCCTACTCTCCCAAACCAGCTTTTCCTCCCGTACAACATTCCGGCGATACCGGAGGTCGACTATTAGGGTGTGCCCTTATGGCCGGATATGCCTCAGTACGTTAGTGTTGCGGAGGCATACCGGCAGCAGCCATTTGAGGACCCTGACCACCTTATTTCGGCGAGGAGAAAAGGGAAGTCGACAGACGAGTCATCCACTTCAGGTAACATTTGATTTTCTCTTCTGCCAAGTATATATATAGTGTCGAATTTAGACTAGATAGGGAGTGATGAAAGTGTTTCAATTATTTGTTCGACAGACTAACAAAGCATTATGAAAATGCTTCTTTAATAATTGCAAGCATCAAGTAACTAGAAGTCTAGAACCACATAAATTCTAAAGCATCACTCTTTACCTAAAGAAAGAAAGCTTGACGTACAATCAGCACTCTTTACCTAAAGAAAGAAAGCTTGACGGGTCCATATATATTGTTCGTCTCTGCACTCTTTACAGCTGCTCCATCAACAACAGTGACCTTACAATCCAAGCATACAACCATGCATGTGCAATTGTTGAAAAATATCTTCACAATCCTATCGACCATTATTGCTGTTGTAACGAATGTAAGCGAGATCCCCGCCTCTGTCAGCGCCACCAGACGACTAGTTCAAGGCATATACTAACACCTCCACTTGTTGTCTGAGTAGTTCAGTGTTCCACTCATCTAGCACGTCGTCCATCTCGTACGATACATCTTTCAGCTTCTCCAACCAGTCTGCCACCCTAGGCTCCATCACTTGTTTCTTCTCTGCATCCTCGAGCACTACCTGGATAGCTTTGAGCTTACTGCTGAAACTTTTGACATCTCTGTCAGCATTCAAAACCAGCTTCAGTACTGCTTCATTTGTGTGTTGATATACTACTGGAGCCAATTGCTCCAGAAGCATAGAGATGAGTGCCTCAGCCATTTTTGGGGTTTGGAATTGAGTACGAATGAACGAGAAAAGGAAGTGCTAGAGATGAATTAGATATTGTGGGATGAGAGTGCTCTCACCTCTCTTCTGCCAAGTATATATATAGTGTCGAATTTAGACAAGATAGGGAGTGATGAAAGTGTTTCAATTATTAGTTCGACAGACTAACAAAGCATTATGAAAATGCTTCTTTAATAATTGCAAGCATCAAGTAACTAGAAGTCTAGAACCACAGAAATTGTAAAGCAGCACTCTTTACCTAAAGAAAGAAAGTTTGACGTACAATCAGCACTCTTTACCTAAAGAAAGGAAGCTTGACGAGTCCATATATATTGTTCGTCTCTGCACTCCTTACAGCAGCTCCATCAACAACAGTGACCTTACAATCCAAGCATCCAACCATGCATGTGCAATTGTTGCAAAATATCTTCACAATCCTATCGACCATTATTGCTGTTGTAACGAATGTAAGCGAGATCCCCGCCTCTGTCAGCGCCACCAGACGACTAGTTCAAGGCATATACTAACACCTCCACTTGTTGTCTGAGTAGTTCACTGTTCCACTCATCTAGCACGTCGTCCATCTCGTACGATACATGTTTCAGCTTCTCCAACCAGTCTGCCACCCTAGCCTCCAACACTTGTTTCTTCTCTGCATCCTCGAGCACTACCTGGATAGCTTTGAGCTTACTGCTGAAACTTTTGACATCTCTGTCAGCATTCAAAACCAGCTTCAGTACTGCTTCATTTGTGTGTTGATATACTACTGGAGCCAATTTCTCCAGAAGCATAGAGATGAGTGCCTCAGCCATTTTTGGGGTTGGGAATTGATTACGAATGAACGAGAAAAGGAAGTGCTAGAGATGAATTAGATATTGTGGGATGAGAGTGCTGTCACCTCTCTTCTGCTAAGTATATATATAGTGTCGAATTTAGACAAGATAGGGAGTGATGAAAGTGTTTCAATTATTTGTTCGACAGACTAACAAAGCATTATAAAATGCTTCTTTAATAATTGCAAGCATCAAGTAACTAGAAGTCTAGAACCACAGAAATTGTAAAGCAGCACTCTTTACCTAAAGAAAGAAAGCTTGACGTACAATCAGCACTCTTTACCTAAAGAAAGGAAGCTTGACGGGTCCATATATATTGTTCGTCTCTGCACTCTTTACAGCTGCCCCATCAACAACAGTGACCTTACAATCCAAGCATCCAACCATGCATGTGCAATTGTTGCAAAATATCTTCACAATCCTATCGACCATTATTGCTGTTGTAACGAATGTAAGCGAGATCCCCGCCTCAGTCAGCGCCACCAGACGACTAGTTCAAGGCATATACTAACACCTCCACTTGTTGTCTGAGTAGTTCAGTGTTCCACTCATCTAGCACGTCGTCCATTTCGTACGATACATCTTTCAGCTTCTCCAACCAGTCTGCCACCCTAGCCTCCATCACTTGTTTCTTCTCTGCATCCTCGAGCACTACCTGGATAGCTTTGAGCTTACTGCTGAAACTTTTGACATCTCTGTCAGCATTCAAAACCAGCTTCAGTACTGCTTCATTTGTGTGTTGATATACTACTGAAGCCAATTGCTCCAGAAGCATAGAGATGACTGCCTCAGCCATTTTTGAGGTTGGGAATTGATTACGAATGAACGAGAAAAGGAAGTGCTAGAGATGAATTAGATATTATGGGATGAGAGTGCTCTCACCTCTCTTCTGCCAAGTATATATATAGTGTCGAATTTAGACAAGATAGGGAGTGATGAAAGTGTTTCAATTATTTGTTCGACAGACTAACAAAGCTGAAAATGCTTCTTTAATAATTGCAAGCATCAAGTAACTAGAAGTCTAGAACCACAGAAATTGTAAAGCAGCACTCTTTACCTAAAGAAAGAAAGCTTGACGTACAATCAGCACCCTTTACCTAAAGAAAGGAAGCTTGACGGGTCCATATATATTGTTCGTCTCTGCACTCTTTACAGCTGCTCCATCAACAACAGTGACCTTACAATCCAAGCATCCAACCATGCATGTGCAATTGTTGCAAAATATCTTCACAATCCTATCGACCATTATTGCTGTTGTAACGAATGTAAGCGAGATCCCCGCCACTGTCAACGCCACCAGACGACTACTTCAAGGCATATACTAACACCTCCACTTGTTGTCTGAGTAGTTCAGTGTTCCACTCATCTAGCACGTCGTCCATCTCGTACGTTACATCTTTCAGCTTCTCCAACCAGTCTGCCACCCTAGCCTCCATCACTTGTTTCTTCTCTGCATCCTCGAGCAATACCTGGATAGCTTTGAGCTTACTGCTGAAACTTTTGACATCTCTGTCAGCATTCAAAACCAGCTTCAGTACTGCTTCATTTGTGTGTTGATATACTACTGGAGCCAATTTCTCCAGAAGCATAGAGATGAGTGCCTCAGCCATTTTTGGGGTTGGGAATTGATTACGAATGAACGAGAAAAGGAAGTGCTAGAGATGAATTAGATATTGTGGGATGAGAGTGTTGTCACCTCTCTTCTGCTAAGTATATATATAGTGTCGAATTTAGACAAGATAGGGAGTGATGAAAGTGTTTCAATTATTTGTTCGACAGACTAACAAAGCATTATAAAATGCTTCTTTAATAATTGCAAGCATCAAGTAACTAGAAGTCTAGAACCACAGAAATTGTAAAGCAGCACTCTTTACCTAAAGAAAGAAAGCTTGACGTACAATCAGCACTCTTTACCTAAAGAAAGGAAGCTTGACGGGTCCATATATATTGTTCGTCTCTGCACTCTTTACAGCTGCCCCATCAACAACAGTGACCTTACAATCCAAGCATCCAACCATGCATGTGCAATTGTTGCAAAATATCTTCACAATCCTATCGACCATTATTGCTGTTGTAACGAATGTAAGCGAGATCCCCGCCTCTGTCAGCGCCACCAGACGACTAGTTCAAGGCATATACTAACACCTCCACTTGTTGTCTGAGTAGTTTAGTGTTCCACTCATCTAGCACGTCGTCCATTTCGTACGATACATCTTTCAGCTTCTCCAACCAGTGTGCCACCCTAGCCTCCATCACTTGTTTCTTCTCTGCATCCTCGAGCACTACCTTGATAGCTTTGAGCTTACTGCTGAAACTTTTGACATCTCTGTCAGCATTCAAAACCAGCTTCAGTACTGCTTCATTTGTGTGTTGATATACTACTGAAGCCAATTGCTCCAGAAGCATAGAGATGACTGCCTCAGCCATTTTTGAGGTTGGGAATTGATTACGAATGAACGAGAAAAGGAAGTGCTAGAGATGAATTAGAAATTATGGGATGAGAGTGCTCTTACCTCTCTTCTGCCAAGTATATATATAGTGTCGAATTTAGACAAGATAGGGAGTGATGAAAGTGTTTCAATTATTTGTTCGACAGACTAACAAAGCTGAAAATGCTTCTTTAATAATTGCAAGCATCAAGTAACTAGAAGTCTAGAACCACAGAAATTGTAAAGCAGCACTCTTTACCTAAAGAAAGAAAGCTTGACGTACAATCATCACTCTTTACCTAAAGAAAGGAAGCTTGACGGGTCCATATATATTGTTCGTCTCTGCACTCTTTACAGCTGCTCCATCAACAACAGTGACTTTACAATCCAAGCATCCAACCATGCATGTGTAATTGTTGCAAAATATCTTCACAATCCTATCGACCATTATTGCTGTTGTAACGAATATAAGCGAGATCCCCGCCTCTGTCATGCATTTTACAATCATCAACATTTCCCAACTCATCTTTACTAAAATCTTGAAAGAAAGATTGCATAGCTAGACTTTCAAAATAATTTTGACCAAGTCTTCTCTTTTCTTTGTTTCCCTTTGAATTGAGATAATCTTGTGACATCCAAATCTCAATCAATTTATCTTTTCTTAACTTATAATCTTTGGGAAATATAGCACAATATAAAAGACACCTTCTAACTGCAGGGGTCAAATCATAATAACTTAGTAATAGTGGTTGGAAAACTAGTTCCTCAAATTCATCTAATTCCCATATCTTACTATTTAAAACATCTCGCCATTCCCTTATTGTTTTCTTAAAGCACAATAGACTACCTAAAGTCTTTATAGCAAGAGGCAAGCCTTTAGACATTTTCACAATTTTCACACTAATGACTGAAAATCACTAGACTTATCACCTTCTTCCCTATCCGCAAATGCGATGCTATTGAACAATTCTAGAGAAATCATATCACTCAACTTGTCTAAATGGATCATATTACTAGTTGCTATCATCATTCTAGCAACCCCTTGCTTTCGCGTGGTTACCAATAATGTACTGCCTTCAGCAGAAGTTTGCATTATTTCTGCTAGTTTCAAACTTTCCCACTTTCTACGGTCTTCAGTCCACACATCATCTAGGACAATGAGGAATTTCTTATTTTCAACTTGTGAACTTATACCTGTAAGTAGAGTTTCTAGCTCATTCGAACTGCTTGGGACTCCACCAAGACTCTCAATGATCGCTTTGGCAATCTTAATCTCAAATGGATCCGAGACACAAACCCATACTTTTTTTTTATCAAAATGGGCTTTAACTTTCTCATTGTTATAGGCTAATTGGGCAAAAGTTGTTTTCCCCATCCCTCCCATCCCTACAATAGGGATGACAAGGAACCTCCCCCCTGTATGGCTACTCTCTCTCAACAACTTCCTTAACAAATCATCTTTTGCTTCTTCTCGGCCAATTATCTTTGACATATAGACCAAAGATGAAGTCTTCGGTCGTTGAATAAGCTGTTGATCATCAGAACCAACTACTCTGGATTCACGAAAGCCATATGATTCTCTTTCATCAGCAATCGAAGTTAACTTCTCATCCAATTCCTTTATTCTTTGAGCAATGTTATGATTATGAATGACCTTATTGACTTTGCCAAAACAGAAGCAACAGGAGGGCATGGGGAAACATACCTTATTCTTGGTAACAAGAGCATTATCTCATTCCCCCTCATCTAGCTTCTCCTCCTGTTATAACGAATGTAAGAAAAAACACCGAATTACGTGGTTCACCAACGATGTGTTGGCTACGTCCACGGGCAAAGGAGAGCAGTTTATTTATCTTGAGGAAAACAGAATACAAATTACAATTAGGTTTATTTATCTCGTACGATACATCTTTCAGCTTCTCCAACCAGTCTGCCACCCTAGCCTCCATCACTTGTTTCTTCTCTGCATCCTCGAGCACTACCTGGATAGCTTTGAGCTTACTGCTGAAAATTTTGACATCTCTGTCAGCATTCAAAACCAGCTTTGAAGGTATATTGGCCTCCATGAGTTGATGGAGATCAAAGTTTAATTGCATGGCAATTTGCATGGAGCTTTGGAAGGAAGCTTTGGAGAAATTTAAAAGCATGGTGTCTTGATTAATCCCACGGTTCGGATGTGTGCGGATTGTGCAACCTAGACCTAATGTTGGTGCGGCAGCCCTTGCTAGGGTTTGATTGATGTGAAGTTAGTTCCTTGCCGACCAAGAACAAGTTAAAAGCAAGAAGATTTAATACCTAATTGGTATTGGTTTGCATTGAAGACAAATTGAAGGACTTTCCTAGTGCAACTAGGAAAGTATTGATTGCAAGGATTCCTTGCATGGTTTGGTGCGGCCGGTTGGAGTACAAGTGGTAATTTAACCTAGTTGGTAGGTTTAAATTATGAAGGCAATTTGATATGTTTTATATTCAAATTGAATTAAAATATGGAATGTACCTTTTATGCATGGGATGTAAAAGGTAGTTGGCTTATTTGATTAAGTTTGTAATCAAGGTTGTAACCCTATTATATAAAGGGAGTTTCGGCATGTGTTTGCCGTCGACGTTGAAGAGAGAAAAAGAGAGAAATATTTCTCATAGAGAGGAGACCTTAGTGGCTCATAGAGAGGAGACCTTAGTGGCTCCTAGTCTGAAGACCTGTGTGGCTTCAAGAATCAAGACCTTAGTGGCTTGAAGGAGACGACCTTAGTGGCATCTCGGAGACGACCTTAGTGGCATCTCACAAGAAATATTGATCGACCTTTGTGGCGACATCGACCTTTGTGGCGACCGTTTGAGAGTAACTTTGTATTGAATTAAATTATAATCATTTGTAATATTGGTTGTGATTTACATTCAATAAAAGTTACGAAATTTATCTATTTATTCCGCTGCGTACTTTATTATTGTTCCATCTAATATTTTCAATTGGCATCAGAGCAGGTTCTGGATTTATCCGGTAGATCATACGAAAGATGGAACGAAATGCAATGAATCAACCTCCACAGCTTGTAGGAATGGATTTTGCACAATGGAAAATTCAAATGAAATCTTTTCTCTATGGAATAGTTTTTCATGCATGGATGAGCATTGAACGTGGATGGTCTCATCCGACCAAAGATGAAAAATTAAAAGATTCAAATGCTCCAGAATGTTCTTCAATTTTGAAACCTATAGAGGAGTGGGATGCAAATGATATCAAACTCAGTGAGGTAAATCATAAAGCTCTAACGACACTTTATTCCGCCCTTACTAGAGATGAGAAGAAAAAGGTACAGAACTGTACGACTGCGAAACAGGTATGGGATAAACTTTGTGTATTATATGAAGGTAATGATTTAGTTAAACAACAAAGAATTCAACAAGCTTATGCTGAACTTGATACGTTAATACAACATGATGAAGAAACTATTGATGAATTCTATATTCGTGTTACTGATCTAACGAGTTTGGTTGAAAGTCTTGGTAGACCTATGTCCGAATCTGATGTTGTTAGAAAAATCCTGAGATCTCTTTCGGAAAGATACTTGGTGAAGAAGACCACAATTCAGGAAAATCACAATTTGGATGACTATCCCGTGGATCTACTCATTGGAAATATCAAGGCTTGGGAAAATGAACTTAAAGGTAATAATAACCAAAAGGTATGGGATCTAAAAATCTTGCTTTAAATACCTCAGATAATTATGGTAGTAGTTCTGATAGAAATAAAGATGATGATGAGATGTTGTTATTGGCAAAACAGTTTAAACGTGTTTTTAATCAAAGAAATTCAAATAATTTTCAAAATTCTCAGAACACAAAACGAAATCAAAATAATAAGAGTTTTCAAAATCAAAATGGTTTTTCTTCACAAAGGAGATTCGGTTCACAAAATTACCGAAATAAACCTCGTTGTTACAACTGTGATGAATATGGTCATATATCTAC
Organism: Potentilla sterilis; assembly: GCA_963682095.1. NCBI lineage: Eukaryota > Viridiplantae > Streptophyta > Magnoliopsida > Rosales > Rosaceae > Potentilla > Potentilla sterilis. Next base: position 9,748,148 of record OY821765.1, on the reverse strand, counting down.
TAACTGTACTAATAAATCTCCTAATACTGAGAAGAAAGCTTATAGATCCTCTTGGAGTGATGAAGATAATGAAAACGTGGTAAGAAAAAACAAAGGCTTTGCTCTGGTCTCGTCTTTTTTTTCTGGTTCAGATGCTGAAGAAGAACTGGATGAAGAAGATGACGAAATCATGGCTTTTCAGAAGAAACTTTTTAAAGTTGCCGAATCCTTGTCTGAGAAAAATAAGGCTCTGCAATCACAGGTATGTCAACTACTAAATGAAAAACAAAGTTGGTTAAATAGAGAAGGTACTTCGTCTACTAGAGATGATGAGTTTAATTCAGAAAAGAGACGTCTGATTACAAAAATAAAGTTTCTCAAAAATGAATTGAACGAAAAAGATGATCATATCAACACGTTAAACACCAAAATTGACATGTTGCAGGATACCTTGGAGAAAACAGAAGATAAATTTGGTCAATTTTCAATGAGTTCTAATGCTTTATCTGAAATAATCAATTCAAGTAGATCTTATAATGACAAATCTGGTCTTGGCTATGATAAACTATCAAATCATAATCTTAGTGGTAATTATGATTTGACGAAAGTTACAAAAATGAATGAAGAAAAAGTGTCCGGTTTTGTGTCTTCTTCACATTCTAGAATTGATGCTCTTAGTCCAAATGTTGAAAAATATTTTAATGATATCAACTCCAAACTTGATCAACATAACTCCTTATTGCATGATATATCTCGTTATGTTGGTCTAACCAAATCTATTTCAGAAACAAAGAAACGTGGAAAAGGTAACATGGTGTGGAAAAGAAAGGATGATTCAAAATCCTCCAACTTCTATTGTAACTTGTCTATTGTGGATATTGATTATGAGACTGAATATATTGAAACTACTTGTAATGTTGCTCTTACTGCTCTATCTGCTAAGAAAAAAGATATCTGGTATATTGACAGTGGTTGTTCACGACATATGTGTGGAAATAAATCTTTCTTTTTTGATTTCCATGAAACAGGTACTTCTGGTACTGTCACTTTTGGTGATGGACGTAAAGCCAAAATTAGAGGAAAAGGAACTATTAATTGTCAAAATCTTACATGTTTGAATAATGTTCTTTATGTTGAGGGACTTTCTACTAATCTTATTAGTGTAAGTCAATTAGCTGATGAATTTGAAGATATCTGGTTTAATAAACAAAAATGTGTAGTTTATGATTTAAATGGTGATCTAGTCTTGAGTGGATTTAGATCTGATGATAATTGTTATCATATTTCTGTTGATATTTCTACTAATGGATCGGTTCCGTGTTTGAGAATGAGTTCTGCAGAAGAAACTATGGAGCTATGGCATAAGAGACTTGGTCACATGAATTTTCAGGATTTGTTAAAATTATCTACACAAAAATTGGTAAGAGGTTTACCTGCTTTAAACGGACGTACTGATATCATTTGTGGAGGATGTAAGACAGGTAAACTAACTAAAACAAGTCACAAAGTGATTAACTCATCTCCTTCAAATAAACCTCTTGAGCTTCTACATATGGATTTGTTGGGACCCTCTGCCACAACTAGTCTGTCTGGTAAGAAGTATATTTTTGTTGTGGTTGATGATTACTCTCGTTTTACTTGGGTTGATTTTTTGACTGACAAAGGTGAAACTTTTAATTCATTTTTCATATGAGTAAACGTCATTTAAATGAAAAATATAGTGAAAAATTAAAAATTACTAAGATTAGATCTGACAATGGAACTGAATTTAAAAATTCAAAATTTGATAATTATTGTCAAGATCATGGTATTCTTCATGAGTTTTCAGCTCCTATTACTCCACAACAGAATGGAATTGCTGAACGTAAGAACAGATTTCTTCTTGATATGGCTAGAACCATGATTCATTCTTCTGGCCTCAGTGAAAACTTCTGGGCTGAAGCCGTAAACACAGCTTGTTATGTTGGAAATCGTACTCTTCTTCGTTCAGGTACAAAACTTACCCCATATGAGCTATGGAAAGGTAAGAAGCCAAATGTTAGTTATTTCCATGTCTTTGGTAATCCTTGTTATGTTTTAAAAGATCGTGAAAGACTTGCAAAGTTTGAGGCTAGAGCTGATGAGGGAATTTTTATTGGTTACTCTCTAGATAGTCGAGCATATAGGATATATAATAAAGAGACTAGATCTATTATGGAATCCATAAACGTTTCAGTTGATGATAATTATGATGCTTCTATCTCTGTTTTTTCTGACATTTCAAAATCCAAAACTAATGAGAGTTCTGTGCAGATTGAAACTAGTAAAAAAGATCAGATTACTGAACTTGACAATAATCTGAGACATGTCCCAAAGCACAGAACTGGTTTTAAACAAGTGCATAAGGATCATTCAGCTGATGATGTGATCGGTGATATTAGGGAAGGAATGAAGACCAGAGGTCGAATTGCTCAATCTCAGAACAGCAGAAACGGCATTGAGGAAGAAAAATATTTGGATTCTGAATTTATTGAATTAAATAAAGCTTTGCATTGTTTTGTTAAAACAAAAATTAAAGAAACTAATGAACTAACTTGTTTTGGATTTGTTTCTTTAATAGAGCCAAAAAATGTCAAGGAGGCACTTGCAGATAACGAATGGATTATTGCCATGCAAGAAGAGCTAAATCAGTTTGAGAAAAATGACGTATGGTTACTTGTTCCTAGACCAGAAAATAATAATGTCATTGGAACTAGGTGGATTTTTCGTAACAAGATTGATGAGCACGGTATGATCACCAGAAACAAAGCAAGGTTAGTGGTTCAAGGTTATTCACAAATTCAAGGTCTTGATTTTGAGGAATCTTTTGCTCCTGTTGCACGTTTAGAGTCTATCAGAATATTACTTGCTATTGCCTGTTTTCGTCGCTTCAAGTTATACCAAATGGATGTAAAGACAGCGTTTTTAAATGGTGATGTGCATGAGGAGGTTTATGTTGAACAACCCCCTGGATTTAAAGACATACATCATCCAGAATATGTATGGAAACTAAAGAAAGCTGTCTATGGTCTTAAACAAGCTCCACGTGCTTGGTATGAAAAACTCTCTACTTATCTTATTTCTCAAGGATATACACAAGGTATTGTTGATAAAACTCTTTTTGTGAAGCATGCCGGTAATCACTTTATTGTAGCCCAAGTTTATGTTGATGATATTGTTTTTGGGTCTACATCTGATTTTCTAATTAAAGAATTTACCAAGGTCATGTCTAGTAAATTTGAGATGAGCATGTGTGGTGAATTGTCATATTTTCTAGGATTGCAGGTAAAACAAGAAGAAAAAGGTATATTTCTTTATCAAACAAAATATGCTGAAAATATGCTTAAGAAATTTGATATGACTAGTTTAAAATCTGTCAAGACTCCTATGAGTACTACTACTAAATTATGTCATGATTTAACTGGTAAATCTGTTGATCAGACTATGTATCGTAGCATGATTGGTAGTCTACTTTATTTAACTGCTAGTCGTCCAGATATCGCTTACAGTGTTGGTGTGTGTGCAAGATTTCAAGCAAATCCGAAAGAGTCACACTTAGAAGCTGTTAAAAGAATTTTTCGTTATATATCTGGAAGCATTAATTGTGGAGTTTATTATACATATGCTACTAATGCTGAAATTGCAGGATATTCAGATGCTGATTGGGGTGGAAATTTACAGGATCGAAAAAGTACTAGTGGTGGTTGTTTCTTTATTGGTAAGAATTTAGTTGCATGGCATAGCAAGAAACAAAACTGTACTTCTTTGTCTACGGCAGAGGCTGAATATGTGGCTGCAGGTAGTTGTTGTACTCAAATGCTTTGGATGAAAAACATGCTAAGTGATTATGATATTCCACAAGGAAAACTTGTTATATTTTGTGATAATACAAGTGCAATAAATATATCTAAAAATCCTGTTCAACATACTAGAACTAAACACATTGACATAAGATATCATTTTATTCGTGAGCTAGTTGATAAAAATATTCTTGCACTTGAATATGTGTCTACTGAATTACAATGGGCTGACTTGTTTACTAAACCGTTGGACACGGATCGCTTCATGACCTTGCGAAATGCCATTGGCATTTGTTCTCAATATTGAAGATGTAATTTTTGGGAACTCACACAAGGTACGGTTTCATAGTTCTTGATCGAAAATTGCCTTCTTTTGTGTGTGTGTGTATTTTTCTTTGAATCACTATATGTCGTGTGTTATGTTGGTGTCACTTTGATTAATTCATTTTTATCTTTCGATGCAATTCACTTATATTAACCCTTGTGTTTAATTTACACTTTACACATACTTCTTTGTGGGGAAATATCTTTTGAGTTGAGTCACCTAATCAGGAGCAGGTGTAGTTGAATAAAGTGTTTAAATGTGTGGGCTGCATACCCCTTAAAAAGAATCTTGTCGTTGTATGCAGACCTTGGCCAGGCTAGTTCTCCTCTCCAAATGTTGACTAACTACTCGATATCTGGTGGAATGGACTGGTTTGGTCACCCCGGTGAAAATCTCTAAAATTCTGTGTCGTTAAAGTGGACCTTGGAACATCCTTGTTATGTCTAGCACCCTAAAGTCATCTGACTTGGGAGTTGTTGTCCCTTTATCGTTCACGTATCATTAATGGCTCGGTGGTAAGCTAAGAAAAAGAAGCCAATGTGCTCATATCAATTGTTGTTATAAGGGGGAGAGTCGAAAAATAATTGCTCACGAATTTAATCACTCCTCAAAATTTCTTCCCATATTGAAGTATAAATTTTGCACTTCACGTTACCACTTTGGCTAAATGTTTTGCTTGAACTATGTTATCTTTATTTTTGTGGTGTGGTCTCTTATTTTATTTTCGGTAGTTTGAACAATTTTCGCATGCTCGGTTTGTAAGCTCGGTATTGATTGTTCTTGTGGACGTAACATATCATCCATGCAAAAGTTGAAGTTGATTTCATCCGGTTTGGTATCATCACTCCTTTGGCTAATTAGGATCTTATTCCTTACATGATTTTCTATAGATTCTCTAGTCTAATATTGTCTTGTCTAAATCTCTCTAGGTAAGTGCAATATTCCTTCATACTTGTTTTGTTAGATTGCTTTTTCCGGTTTCCTAGATATTTGCCTTTGTGTATTTGATATTGCTCTCTTGCCGTGTGTTTCTTGTGCTTTAGTTTAACATGCAATTATTTTTTGGTAAGGCAATATCTCTTTATCTTCACATCATGCATGCAATCTTTGATAATTTCAAGACTAGATGACTTTTAGAAAATCGGCTCAATCTTATATTCACATTCCTTGGTTTTGATTGTCTTTTCTACTTTGGTAAGTTTTGGTTAAACAAATAAATTCCTTTCTACACTTGCCTATCTTGCATGCAATCTTACACGGCAAGAACATTATTTTCTGCATTCTTGGGAAGAGATCATCCTCTCTCCTTCCTTGGTAAGATTTGAAATTACCTTATTGAATATTTTCTTACATCACTTCTTATTCACTCAAGATTCTCTCATCATTCAATTCCATATTCTTTCCAACTCTTGCATGCAACCGTGTTAACCCGTGCTCTATATATTACCACAAGGACTCCCTCTAAATCTCATCCTTGTTTTATACTTCCTTGTGTATCTTACAGTTTGTTCTAGTGTGCAGCTCTTCATCATGTCTGGAAGTCGTTCACGTCGTCATGTGCAACACATTCGACAAGCTGCATTACTTGCTCGTGAGCAAGAGGAAAGAAGATCAACTGATCGGAATGATTTATCTCTCGAGTTCTCTCGACTTGGAATTCACATACAACATCAAGTTGATCGGATGCAAGCCTCCCACTCGTTGGACTCTCAAGAGATTTTTCAACAGCTAGCTCGGATCGAATCGGACATTCATGCAATTCTTGCTAATCAAAGGCCTCCTCAACCTCATCTTCCTCCACCGGTCATTCATCCCGAACGTTCGTTATGGGATCTTCTTGTCCAAGAGCATGAGCGGCGTGAAGAGTTGGCTCGACAAGCTTCACATGACGCGTGGACCTCGGCTCATGTTCGTGCTAGACGTCCGACCTCTCCTCTCTCCAATGGTCACATGCCAAACGGTGGGCATAGAAGTGGCTAGGAAAGGTTCTTGGTTTCTATGAACTTCTCCTTTGCCCTCCATCAACTTAGGGGGAGAATCATCAAGCCTTAGATAAAGGGGGAGTTGAAGATGCTTGGTTTTATTTTCTATTATGCTTTTTATTTCGGTTTGTCGAACTATCTTTATTATGCTTGTTTGGTTTAAGAACTCTTTTATTTGGTTGTGTAATAAGTGCATAAGCACTAGACTATGTTTATGGTTATGTGTTTTTGCTTGAACAATTTTTAGTGCTTATTTTGTTCTTGAACGTGTCCCTTGATATCTTGAAAGTGATGAATGTTGATTCTTGATATCAAGTGACATTTGTTGGTTTGTCAAAAAATTATTTTTTTAAATTATTTTTTTTTTTCTTCTCTTGATATGTGCTACATGCTATTTGTGATTACATGCTACTAACTCTTTCATATAGATGCTTGATGAGTGTGAAAGTTGTATGGAAGGCCAAAGGGGGAGATTGAAGGTATATTGGCCTCCATGAGTTGATGGAGATCAAAGTTTAATTGCATGGCAATTTGCATGGAGCTTTGGAAGGAAGCTTTGGAGAAATTTAAAAGCATGGTGTTTTGATTAATCCGACGGTTCAGATGTGTGCGGATTGTGCAACCTAGACCTAATGTTGGTGCGGCAGCCCTTGCTAGGGTTTGATTGATGTGAAGTTAGTTCCTTGCCGACCAAGAACAAGTTAAAAGCAAGAAGATTTAATACCTAATTGGTATTGGTTTACATTGAAGACAAATTGAAGGACTTTCCTAGTGCAACTAGGAAAGTATTGATTGCAAGGATTCCTTGCATGGTTTGGTGCGGCCGGTTGGAGTACAAGTGGTAATTTAACATAGTTGGTAGGTTTAAATTATGAAGGCAATTTGATATGTTTTATATTCAAATTGAATTAAAATATGGAATGTACCTTTTATGCATGGGATGTAAAAGGTAGTTGGCTTATTTGATTAAGTTTGTAATCAAGGTTGTAACCCTATTATATAAAGGGAGTTTCGGCATGTGTTTGCCGTCGACATTGAAGAGAGAAAAAGAGAGAAATATTTCTCATAGAGAGGAGACCTTAGTGGCTCCTAGTCTGAAGACCTGTGTGGCTTCAAGAATCAAGACCTTAGTGGCTTGAAGGAGACGACCTTAGTGGCATCTCGGAGACGACCTTAGTGGCATCTCACAAGAAATATTGATCGACTTTTGTGGCGACATCGACCTTTGTGGCGACCGTTTGAGAGTAACTTTGTATCGAATTAAATTATAATCATTTGTAATATTGGTTGTGATTTACATTCAATAAAAGTTACGAAATTTATCTATTTATTCCGCTGCGTACTTTATTATTGTTCCATCTAATATTTTCAAGCTTCAGTACTGCTTCATTTGTGTGTTGATATACTACTGAAGCCAATTGCTCCAAAAGCATAGAGATGAGTGCCTCAACCATTTTTGGGGTTGGGAATTGATTACGAATGAACGAGAAAAGGAAGTGCTAGAGATGAATTAGAAATTGTGGGATGAGAGTGCTCTCACCTCTCTTCTGCCAAGTATATATATAGTGTCGAATTTAGACAAGATAGGGAGTGATGAAAGTGTTTCAATTATTTGTTCGACAGACTAACAAAGCATTATGAAAATGCTTCTTTAATAATTGCAAGCATCAAGTAACTAGAAGTCTAGAACCACAGAAACTGTAAAGCCGCACTCTTTACCTAAAGAAAGAAAGCTTGACGTACAATCAACACTCTTTACCTAAAGAAAGAAAGCTTGACGGGTCCATATATATTGTTCGTCTCTGCATTCTTTACAGCTGCTCCATCAACAACAGTGACCTTACAATCCAAGCATCCAACCATGCATATGCAATTGTTGCAAAATATCTTCACAATCCTATCAACCATTATTGCTGTTGTAACGAATGTAAGCGAGATCCCCACCTCTGTCAGCGCCACCAGACGACTAGTTCAAGGCATATACTAACACCTCCACTTGTTGTCTGAGTAGATCAGTGTTCCACTCATCTAGCACGTCGTCCATCTCGTACGATACATCTTTCAGCTTCTCCAACCAGTCTGCCACCCTAGCCTCCATCACTTGTTTCTTCTCTGCATCCTCGAGCACTACCTGGATAGCTTTGAGCTTACTGCTGAAACTTTTGACATCTCTGTCAGCATTCAAAACCAACTTCAGTACTGCTTCATTTGTGTGTTGATATACTACTGAAGCCAATTGCTCCAGAAGCATAGAGATGAGTGCCTCAGCCATTTTTGAGGTAGGGAATTGATTACGAATGAACGAGAAAAGGAAGTGCTAGAGATGAATTAGATACTATGGGATGAGAGTGCTCTCACCTCTCTTCTGCCAAGTATATATATAGTGTCGAATTTAGACAAGATAGGGAGTGATGAAAGTGTTTCAATTATTTGTTCGACAGACTAACAAAGCATTATGAAAATGTTTCTTTAATAATTGCAAGCATCAAGTAACTAGAAGTCTAGAACCACAGAAATTGTAAAGCATCACTCTTTACCTAAAGAAAGAAAGCTTGACGTACAATCAGCACTCTTTACCTAAAGAAAGGAAGCTTGACGGGTCCATATATATTGTTCGTCTCTGCACTCTTTACAGCTGCTCCATCAACAACAGTGACCTTACAATCCAAGCATCCAACCATGCATGTGCAATTGTTGCAAAATATCTTCACAATCCTATCGACCATTATTGCTGTTGTAACGAATGTAAGCGAGATCCCCGCCTCTGTCAGCGCCACCAGACGACTAGTTCAAGGCATATACTAACACCTCCACTTGTTGTCTGAGTAGTTCAGTGTTCCACTCATCTAGCACGTCGTTCATCTCGTACGATACATCTTTCAGCTTCTCCAACCAGTCTGCCACCCTAGCCTCCATCACTTGTTTCTTCTCTGCATCCTCGAGCACTACCTGGATAGCTTTGAGCTTACTGCTGAAACTTTTGACATCTCTGTCAGCATTCAAAACCAGCTTCAGTACTGCTTCATTTGTGTGTTGATATACTACTGGAGCCAATTGCTCCAGAAGCATAGAGATGAGTGCCTCAGCCATTTTTGGGGTTGGGAATTGATTACGAATGAACGAGAAAAGGAAGTGCTAGAGATGAATTAGATATTGTGGGATGAGAGTGCTCTCACCTCTCTTCTGCCAAGTATATATATAGTGTCGAATTTAGACAAGATAGGGAGTGATGAAAGTGTTTCAATTATTTGTTCGACAGACTAACAAAGCATTATGAAAATGCTTCTTTAATAATTGCAAGCATCAAGTAACTAGAAGTCTAGAACCACAGAAACTGTAAAGCAGCACTCTTTACCTAAAGAAAGAAAGCTTGACGTACAATCAGCACTCTTTACCTAAAGAAAGGAAGCTTGACGGGTCCATATATATTGTTCGTCTCTGCACTCTTTACAGCTGCTCCATCAACAACAGTGACCTTACAATCCAAGCATCCAACCATGCATGTGCAATTGTTGCAAAATATCTTCACAATCCTATCGACCATTATTGCTGTTGTAACGAATTTAAGCGAGATCCCCGCCTCTGTCAGCGCCACCAGCCGACTAGTTCAAGGCATATACTAACACCTCCACTTGTTGTCTGAGTAGTTCAGTGCTCCACTCATCTAGCACGTCGTCCATCTCGTACGATACATCTTTCAGGTTCTCCAACCAGTCTGCCACCCTAGCCTCGATCACTTGTTTCTTCTCTGCATCCTCGAGCACTACCTGGATAGCTTTGAGCTTACTGCTGAAACTTTTGACATCTCTGTCAGCATTCAAAACCAGCTTCAGTACTGCTTCATTTGTGTGTTGATATACTACTGAAGCCAAATTCTCTAGAAGCATAGAGATGAGTGCCTCAGCAATTTTTGGGGTTGGGAATTGATTACGAATGAACGAGAAAAGGAAGTGCTAGAGATAAATTAGATATTGTGGGATGAGAGTGCTCTCACCTCTCTTCTGCCAAGTATATATAGTGTCGAATTTAGACAAGATAGGGAGTGATGAAAGTGTTTCAATTATTTGTTCGACAGACTAACAAAGCATTATGAAAATGCTTCTTTAATAATTGCAAGCATCAAGTAACTAGAAGTCTAGAACCACATAAATTGTAAAGCAGCACTCTTTACCTAAAGAAAGAAAGCTTGACGTATAATCAGCACTCTTTACCTAGCTAAAGAAAGGAAGCTTCACGGGTCCATATATATTGTTCGTCTCTGCACTCTTTACAGCTGCTCCATCAACAACAGTGACATTACAATCCAAGCATCCAACCATGCATGTGCAATTGTTGCAAAATATCTTCACAATCCTATCGACCATTATTACTGTTGTAACGAATGTAAGCGAGATCCCCGCCTCTGTCAGCGCCACCAGACGACTAGTTCAAGGCATATACTAACACCTCCACTTGTTGTCTGAGTAGTTCAGTGTTCCACTCATCTAGCACGTCGTCCATCTCGTACGATACATCATTCAGCTTCTCCAACCAGTGTGCCACCCTAGCCTCCATCACTTGTTTCTTCTCTGCATCCTCGAGCACTACCTGGATAGCTTTGAGCTTACTGCTGACACTTTAGACATCTCTGTCAGCATTCAAAACCAGCTTCAGTACTGCTTCATTTGTGTGTTGATATACTACTGGAGCCAATTCCTCCAGAAGCATAGAGATGAGTGCCTCAGCCATTTTTGGGGTTGGGAATTGATTACGAATGAACGAGAAAAGGAAGTGCTAGAGGGGAATTAGATATTGTGGGATGAGAGTGCTCTCACCTCTCTTCTGCCAAGTATATATAGTGTCGAATTTAGACAAGATAGGGAGTGATGAAAGTGTTTCAATTATTTGTTCGACAGACTAACAAAGCATTATGAAAATGCTTCTTTAATAATTGCAAGCATCAAGTAACTAGAAGTCTAGAACCACATAAATTGTAAAGCAGCACTCTTTACCTAAAGAAAGAAAGCTTGACGTATAATCAGCACTCTTTACCTAGCTAAAGAAAGGAAGCTTCACGGGTCCATATATATTGTTCGTCTCTGCACTCTTTACAGCTGCTCCATCAACAACAGTGACATTACAATCCAAGCATCCAACCATGCATGTGCAATTGTTGCAAAATATCTTCACAATCCTATCGACCATTATTACTGTTGTAACGAATGTAAGCGAGATCCCCGCCTCTGTCAGCGCCACCAGACGACTAGTTCAAGGCATATACTAACACCTCCACTTGTTGTCTGAGTAGTTCAGTGTTCCACTCATCTAGCACGTCGTCCATCTCGTACGATACATCATTCAGCTTCTCCAACCAGTGTGCCACCCTAGCCTCCATCACTTGTTTCTTCTCTGCATCCTCGAGCACTACCTGGATAGCTTTGAGCTTACTGCTGACACTTTAGACATCTCTGTCAGCATTCAAAACCAGCTTCAGTACTGCTTCATTTGTGTGTTGATATACTACTGGAGCCAATTCCTCCAGAAGCATAGAGATGAGTGCCTCAGCCATTTTTGGGGTTGGGAATTGATTACGAATGAACGAGAAAAGGAAGTGCTAGAGGGGAATTAGATATTGTGGGATGAGAGTGCTCTCACCTCTCTTCTGCCAAGTATATATATAGTGTCGAATTTAGACAAGATAGGGAGTGATGAAAGTGTTTCAATTATTTGTTCGACAGACTAACAAAGCATTATGAAAATGCTTCTTTAATAATTAAAAGCATCAAGTAACTAGAAGTCTAGAACCACAGAAACTGTAAAGCAGCACTCTTTACCTAAAGAAAGAAAGCTCGACGTACAATCAACACTCTTTACCTAAAGAAAGGAAGCTTGACGGTTCCATATATATTGTTCGTCTCTGCACTCTTTACAGCTGCTCCATCAACAACAGTGACCTTACAATCCAAGCATCCAACCATGCATGTGCAATTGTCGCAAAATATCTTCACAATCCTATCGACCATTATTGCTGTTGTAACGAATCTAAGCGAGATCCCTGCCTCTGTCAGCGCCACCAGACGACTAGTTCAAGGCATATACTAACACCTCCACTTGTTATCTGAGTAGTTCAGTTCTCCACTCATCTAGCACGTCGTCCATCTCGTACGATACATCTTTCAGGTTCTCCAACCAGTCTGCCACCCTAGCCTCGATCACTTGTTTCTTCTCTACATCCTCAAGCACTACCTGGATAGCTTTGAGCTTACTGCTGAAACTTTTGACATCTCTGTCAGCATTGAAAACCAGCTTCAGTACTGCTTCATTTGTGTGTTGATATACTACTGAAGCCAATTGCTCCAGAAGCATAGAGATGAGTGCCTCAGCCATTTTTGGGGTTGGGAATTGATTACGAATAAACGAGAAAAGGAAGTGCTAGAGATGAATTAGATATTGTGGGATGAGAGTGCTCTCACCTCTTTTCTGCCAAGTATATATATAGTGTCGAATTTAGACAAGATAGGGAGTGATGCAAGTGTTTCAATTATTTGTTCGACAGACTAACAAAGCATTATGAAAATGCTTCTTTAATAATTGCAAGCATCAAGTAACTAGAAGTCTAGAACCACAGAAATTGTAAAGCAGCACTCTTTACCTAAAGAAAGAAACTTGACGTAGAATCAGCACTCTTTACCTAGCTAAAGAAAGGAAGCTTCACGGGTCCATATATATTGTTCGTCTCTGCACTCTTTACAGCTGCTCCATCAACAACAGTGACCTTACAATCCAAGCATCCAACCATGCATGTGCAATTGTTGCAAAATATCTTCACAATCCTATCGACCATTATTGCTGTTGTAACGAATGTAAGCGAGATCCCCGCCTCTGTCAGCGCCACCAGACGACTAGTTCAAGGCATATACTAACACCTCCAGTTGTTGTCTGAGTAGTTCAGTGTTCCACTCATCTAGCACGTCGTCCATCTCGTACGATACATCTTTCAGCTTCTCCAACCAGTCTGCCACCCTAGCCTCCATCACTTGTTTCTTCTCTGCATCCTCGAGCACTACCTGGATAGCTTTGAGCTTACTGCTGAAACTTTTGACATCTCTGTCAGCATTCAAAATCAGCTTCAGTACTGCTTCATTTGTGTGTTGATATACTACTGAAGCCAATTGCTCCAGAAGCATAGAGATGAGTGCCTCAGCCATTTTTGGGGTTGGGAATTGATTACGAATGAACGAGAAAAGGAAGTGCTAGAGATGAATTAGATATTGTGGGATGAGAGTGCTCTCACCTCTCTTCTGCCAAGTATATATATAGTGTCGAATTTAGACAAGATAGGGAGTGATGAAAGTGTTTCAATTATTTGTTCGACAGACTAATAAAGCATTATGAAAATGCTTCTTTAATAATTGCAAGCATCAAGTAACTAGAAGTCTAGAACCACAGAAATTGTAAAGCAGCACTCTTTACCTAAAGAAAGAAAGCTTGACGTATAATCAGCACTCTTTGCCTAGCTAAAGAAAGGAAGCTTCACGGGTCCATATATATTGTTCGTCTCTGCACTCTTTACAGCTGCTCCATCAACAACAGTGACATTACAATCCAAGCATCCAACCATGCATGTGCAATTGTTGCAAAATATCTTCACAATCCTATCGACCATTATTGCTGTTGTAACGAATGTAAGCGAGATCCCCGCCTCTGTCAGCGCCACCAGACGACTAGTTCAAGGCATATACTAACACCTCCACTTGTTGTCAGAGTAGTTCAGTGTTCCACTCATCTAGCACGTCGTCCATCTCGTAAGATATATCTTTCAACTTCTCCAACCAGTGTGCCACCCTAGCCTCCATCACTTGTTTCTTCTCTGCATCCTCGAGCACTACCTGGATAGCTTTGAGCTTACTGCTGAAACTTTTGACATCTCTGTCAGCATTCAAAACCAGCTTCAGTACTGCTTCATTTGTGTGTTGATATACTACTGAAGCCAATTGCTCCAGAAGCATAGAGATGACTGCCTCAGCCATTTTTGAGGTAGGGAATTGATTACGAATGAACGAGAAAAGGAAGTGCTAGAGATGAATTAGATATTATGGGATGAGAGTCCTCTTACCTCTCTTCTGCCAAGTATATATATAGTGTCGAATTTAGACAAGATAGGGAGTGATGAAAGTGTTTCAATTATTTGTTCGACAGACTAACAAAGCATTATGAAAATGCTTCTTTAATAATTGCAAGCATCAAGTAACTAGAAGTCTAGAACCACAGAAATTGTAAAGCAGCACTCTTTACCTAAAGAAAGAAAGCTTGACGTATAATCAGCACTCTTTGCCTAGCTAAAGAAAGGAAGCTTCACGGGTCCATATATATTGTTCGTCTCTGCACTCTTTACAGCTGCTCCATCAACAACAGTGACATTACAATCCAAGCATCCAACCATGCATGTGCAATTGTTGCAAAATATCTTCACAATCCTATCGACCATTATTGCTGTTGTAACGAATCTAAGCGAGATCCCCGCCTCTGTCAGCGCCACGAGACGACTAGTTCAAGGCATATACTAACACCTCCACTTGTTGTTTGAGTAGTTCAGTGTTCCACTCATTTAACACGTCGTCCATCTCGTACGATACATCTTTTAGCTTCTCCAACTAGTCTGCCACCCTAGGCTCCACCACTTGTTTCTTCTCTGCATCCTTGAGCACTACCTGGATAGCTTTGAGCTTACTGCTGAAACTTTTGACATCTCTGTGAGCATTCAAAACCAGCTTCAGTACTGCTTCATTTGTGTGTTGATATACTACTGGAGCCAATTGCTCCAGAAGCATAGAGTTGAGTGCCTCAGCCATTTTTGGGTTGGGAATTGATTACGAATGAACGAGAAAAGGAAGTGCTAGAGATGAATTAGATATTGTGGGATGAGAGTGCTCTCACCTCTCTTCTGCCAAGTATATATATAGTGTCGAATTTAGTCAAGATAGGGAGTGATGAAAGTGTTTCAATTATTTGTTCGACAGACTAACAAAGCATTATGAAAATGCTTCTTTAATAATTGCAAGCATCAAGTAAATAGAAGTCTAGAACCACAGAAATTGTAAAGCAGCACTCTTTACCTAAAGAAAGAAAGCTTGACGTATAATCAGCACTCTTTGCCTAGCTAAAGAAAGGAAGCTTCACGGGTCCATATATATTGTTCGTCTCTGCACTCTTTACAGCTGCTCCATCAACAACAGTGACATTACAATCCAAGCCTCCAAGCATCCAACCATGCATGTTCAATTGTTGCAAAATATCTTCACAATCCTATCGACCATTATTGCTGTTGTAACGAATGTAAGCGAGATCCCCCCCTCTGTCAGCGCCACCAGACGACTAGTTCAAGGCATTTACTAACACCTCCACTTGTTGTCTGAGTAGTTCAGTGTTCCACTCATCTAGCACGTCGTCCATCTCGTACGATACATCTTTCAGCTTCTCCAACCAGTCTGCCACCCTAGCCTCCATCACTTGTTTCTTCTCTGCATCCTCGAGCACTACCTGGATAGCTTTGAGCTTACTGCTGACACTTTAGACATCTCTGTCAGCATTCAAAACCAGCTTCAGTACTGCTTCTTTTGTGTGTTGATATACTACTGGAGCCAATTACTCCAGAAGCATAGAGATGAGTGCCTCAGCCATTTTTGGGGTTGGGAATTGATTACGAATGAACGAGAAAAGGAAGTGCTAGAGAGGAATTAGATATTGTGGGATGAGAGTGCTCTCACCTCTCTTCTGCCAAGTATATATATAGTGTCGAATTTAGTCAAGATAGGGAGTGATGAAAGTGTTTCAATTATTTGTTCGACAGACTAACAAAGCATTATGAAAATGCTTCTTTAATAATTGCAAGCATCAAGTAACTAGAAGTCTAGAACCACAGAAATTGTAAAGCAGCACTCTTTACCTAAAGAAAGAAAGCTTGACGTATAATCAGCACTCTTTGCCTAGCTAAAGAAAGGAAGCTTCACGGGTCCATATATATTGTTCGTCTCTGCACTCTTTACAGCTGCTCCATCAACAACAGTGACCTTACAATCCAAGTATCCAACCATGCATGTGCAATTGTTGCAAAATATCTTCACAATCCTATCGACCATTATTGCTGTTGTAACGAATGTAAGCGAGATCCCCGCCTCTGTCAGCGCCACCAGACGACTAGTTCAAGTCATTTACTAACACCTCCACTTGTTGTCTGAGTAGTTCAGTGTTCCACTCATCTAGCACGTCGTCCATCTCGTACGATACATCTTTCAGCTTCTCCAACCAGTCTGCCACCCTAGCCTCCATCACTTGTTTCTTCTCTGCATCCTCGAGCACTACCTGGATAGCTTTGAGCTTACTGCTGACACTTTAGACATCTCTGTCAGCATTCAAAACCAGCTTCAGTACTGCTTCTTTTGTGTGTTGATATACTACTGGAGCCAATTACTCCAGAAGCATAGAGATGAGTGCCTCAGCCATTTTTGGGGTTGGGAATTGATTACGAATGAACGAGAAAAGGAAGTGCTAGAGAGGAATTAGATATTGTGGGATGAGAGTGCTCTCACCTCTCTTCTGCCAAGTATATATATAGTGTCGAATTTAGACAAGATAGGGAGTGATAAAAGTGTTTCAATTATTTGTTCGACAGACTAACAAAGCATTATGAAAATGCTTCTTTAATAATTGCAAGCATCAAGTAACTAGAAGTCTAGAACCACGGAAACTGTAAAGCAGCACTCTTTACCTAAAGAAAGAAAGCTTGACGTACAATCAACACTCTTTACCTAAAGAAAGGAAGCTTGACGGGTCCATATATATTGTTCGTCTCTGCACTCTTTACAGCTGCTCCATCAACAACAGTGACCTTACAATCCAAGTATCCAACCATGCATGTGCAATTGTTGCAAAATATCTTCACAATCCTATCGACCATTATTGCTGTTGTAACGAATGTAAGCGAGATCCCCGCCTCTGTCAGCGCCACCAGACGACTAGTTCAAGTCATTTACTAACACCTCCACTTGTTGTCTGAGTAGTTCAGTGTTCCACTCATCTAGCACGTCGTCCATCTCGTACGATACATCTTTCAGCTTCTCCAACCAGTCTGCCACCCTAGCCTCCATCACTTGTTTCTTCTCTGCATCCTCGAGCACTACCTGGATAGCTTTGAGCTTACTGCTGACACTTTAGACATCTCTGTCAGCATTCAAAACCAGCTTCAGTACTGCTTCATTTGTGTGTTGATATACTACTGGAGCCAATTGCTCCAGAAGCATAGAGTTGAGTGCCTCATCCATTTTTGGGGTTGGGAATTGATTACGAATGAACGAGAAAAGGAAGTGCTAGAGATGAGTTAGATATTGTGGGATGAGAGTGCTCTCACCTCTCTTCTGCCAAGTATATATATAGTGTCGAATTTAGTCAAGATAGGGAGTGATGAAAGTGTTTCAATTATTTGTTCGACAGACTAACAAAGCATTATGAAAATGCTTCTTTAATAATTGCAAGCATCAAGTAAATAGAAGTCTAGAACCACAGAAATTGTAAAGCAGCACTCTTTACCTAAAGAAAGAAAGCTTGACGTATAATCAGCACTCTTTGCCTAGCTAAAGAAAGGAAGCTTCACGGGTCCATATATATTGTTCGTCTCTGCACTCTTTACAGCTGCTCCATCAACAACAGTGACATTACAATCCAAGCCTCCAAGCATCCAACCATGCATGTGCAATTGTTGCAAAATATCTTCACAATCCTATCGACCATTATTGCTGTTGTAACGAATGTAAGCGAGATCCCCCCCTCTGTCAGCGCCACCAGACGACTAGTTCAAGGCATTTACTAACACCTCCACTTGTTGTCTGAGTAGTTCAGTGTTCCACTCATCTAGCACGTCGTCCATCTCGTACGATACATCTTTCAGCTTCTCCAACCAGTCTGCCACCCTAGCCTCCATCACTTGTTTCTTCTCTGCATCCTCGAGCACTACCTGGATAGCTTTGAGCTTACTGCTGACACTTTAGACATCTCTGTCAGCATTCAAAACCAGCTTCAGTACTGCTTCTTTTGTGTGTTGATATACTACTGGAGCCAATTACTCCAGAAGCATAGAGATGAGTGCCTCAGCCATTTTTGGGGTTGGGAATTGATTACGAATGAACGAGAAAAGGAAGTGCTAGAGAGGAATTAGATATTGTGGGATGAGAGTGCTCTCACCTCTCTTCTGCCAAGTATATATATAGTGTCGAATTTAGTCAAGATAGGGAGTGATGAAAGTGTTTCAATTATTTGTTCGACAGACTAACAAAGCATTATGAAAATGCTTCTTTAATAATTGCAAGCATCAAGTAACTAGAAGTC
Source organism: Potentilla sterilis (assembly GCA_963682095.1). Lineage (NCBI taxonomy): Eukaryota > Viridiplantae > Streptophyta > Magnoliopsida > Rosales > Rosaceae > Potentilla > Potentilla sterilis. Next base: position 9,729,684 of record OY821765.1, on the reverse strand, counting down.
TAGAACCACAGAAATTGTAAAGCAGCACTCTTTACCTAAAGAAAGAAAGCTTGACGTATAATCAGCACTCTTTGCCTAGCTAAAGAAAGGAAGCTTCACGGGTCCATATATATTGTTCGTCTCTGCACTCTTTACAGCTGCTCCATCAACAACAGTGACCTTACAATCCAAGTATCCAACCATGCATGTGCAATTGTTGCAAAATATCTTCACAATCCTATCGACCATTATTGCTGTTGTAACGAATGTAAGCGAGATCCCCGCCTCTGTCAGCGCCACCAGACGACTAGTTCAAGTCATTTACTAACACCTCCACTTGTTGTCTGAGTAGTTCAGTGTTCCACTCATCTAGCACGTCGTCCATCTCGTACGATACATCTTTCAGCTTCTCCAACCAGTCTGCCACCCTAGCCTCCATCACTTGTTTCTTCTCTGCATCCTCGAGCACTACCTGGATAGCTTTGAGCTTACTGCTGACACTTTAGACATCTCTGTCAGCATTCAAAACCAGCTTCAGTACTGCTTCTTTTGTGTGTTGATATACTACTGGAGCCAATTACTCCAGAAGCATAGAGATGAGTGCCTCAGCCATTTTTGGGGTTGGGAATTGATTACGAATGAACGAGAAAAGGAAGTGCTAGAGAGGAATTAGATATTGTGGGATGAGAGTGCTCTCACCTCTCTTCTGCCAAGTATATATATAGTGTCGAATTTAGACAAGATAGGGAGTGATAAAAGTGTTTCAATTATTTGTTCGACAGACTAACAAAGCATTATGAAAATGCTTCTTTAATAATTGCAAGCATCAAGTAACTAGAAGTCTAGAACCACGGAAACTGTAAAGCAGCACTCTTTACCTAAAGAAAGAAAGCTTGACGTACAATCAACACTCTTTACCTAAAGAAAGGAAGCTTGACGGGTCCATATATATTGTTCGTCTCTGCACTCTTTACAGCTGCTCCATCAACAACAGTGACCTTACAATCCAAGTATCCAACCATGCATGTGCAATTGTTGCAAAATATCTTCACAATCCTATCGACAATTATTGCTGTTGTAACGAATGTAAGCGAGATCCCCACCTCTGTCAGCGCCACCAGACAACTGACGTGTCGCCAAAGCGAGCATCAAGCAATAATAACCCTACAATCGTTAGTAGTATTGACATAAGTAGGGATCGTTCTAAGCCGGGGATTAAGGATACCTGAAATATGAAATTGTTAGTCAAAACACACACACACACACACACACACACACACACACACACACATATATATATATATATATATATATATATATATACACAAACAATGTCACTTTATTCACATATATATATACAAACAAGAAACGAAATCATGGGGGATGAATTGTGATCGGCAGCAAAACTGCCTTCTAACATCTAGGCACGAAAGTAAAATCCTAATTTACTATATACAAGTTTGGTCGACATTCTTCCACAAAGCACTAACACGAAAGCAATCGAAACACAAAACAAACAAGCAAGCAAGACTCAATTAGCTCCTAACCGGCACTACTAATTGATTAAGACTCCTCATGTATTTTAAGTGACTAACCGCCTAACCTTAAAATTATACTAGTCATCTTTGAATATTCTAACCGACGTAAACAAACATGACAAGTAATTAAGCACAAAGTCTTTTTCTTTAGTTAGAAACAAGTTAAATAAGCAAGGCGTCACCACTTCTTATTAACAAGCATGTTCATTTAAATTACTCTAGCCCTAGTGAAAACAACACAAATTAAAATAACCCTAAAGATTACTTAACCCATATTATTTTCGGCTAATGAGATTAACAATCTACATATTGCAATTACATAGACTACCAATCTTTAAGCACACAAATTTAAAGAACAAGTCAAGAAAACCCTAAAACTAAGTTAACATGCATTCTTGCCGATTATCCTATTAACTAATTCGTTACATATTTCCCTTACTTTTTTAGCATGCAATCCGTATTCTTACATCCAAATACCACTTAAAGATAAAGAAAACAAATTGAACATACAAATCATAAAACCAAATTTCACTCCAAATAATACTTAAACATAGAGTTTGAAACCAATAATTCATGCTAACTTCATAGACAAAGTTTAACATAGCTACAACAAAAATTACATAACCAAGAGTAGGGAGTGGATCACACATTAGAAACCTTGGAGACTTCGTCTTGGTGTGGATCCGGCGGATGGTGGTGATCGGATGGAGGCTGCTGCTCGGCAGTGGTAGTGTCGGCAGCAAAAGAACCAAGGTTCGGCAAGAACTTTGGGTGTGGTGGAGGTGGTTTTGGTTAGGGTTTTTGTGTAGGACTCTTGGGGACTTTTGGTAGAGCTTTGGCTAGATTTTTTTGCTTTGGAATGTGACACTTTTCTTCATGGTGCCGGCCTCTATTTATAGGAGAAAGGCTTATGAAGTTTGGGACTTTTCCTTGTTCAAAACAGGATAGAAATCTTCAATAAATAAGGTTTCCAAATCCGAGTTGGAATAGGCTTTTCTCTCCTTATTGAACAAAGAAACTCTAGCTTGGCCGGCTTATGATTTCTTCTTGGACGTTGCAAAGCTCTTTGGAATGATTTGGCAAGCTTGCAGCCGCTTGAAGACATTACCGGAAATTCCTCTCTGCTCGCGAGTACAGATTTTGCTAGTATCGGGTACTGGCGAGGCTTCTTGGTGGCGAGTCTGGTGCTGGCGAGTATAGGCTTCTGGCGGGTAGCGCGAATTATGTATACTGGTATGCGCGGATGGTTGGCGAGCGGATATGTGCAAGCTGGCGAGCTAGTGTTGGCGGCTGATCTTCTGGCGAGCAAGATTGTTGGCGGCCGATTAAGGATTTGGCGAGCGAGGTCTGGCGAATGGACATTCTCTCGGAATATTTTGACCTTTGTGTCTTCAATCGAGCATAACTTTTTGCTCAGTACTCCGATTGATCTGAATTTTTGACACAAGACTCATTAGCAAGCAAATAACATGCAAACTAAATATCAGCAAATTTGGAAAAGGATAAGTCACAAATCTATTCATCTTAGAATCACGAAAAAGACATATTTTTCGCTACTTTCCAGAATTCTATAAACTTAGTCATTTTTCGGACTCTAAAGCATATATTTCCAAAACTCTACCAAAATGACACTAAACTATATTATGACTCTATCTTAGACAAATAAGGGTTAAACAAAGCATAAATGAGGGCGTAAACACATTAATATCGTCGCACATTGTGCTCCTATCAACGACTAGTTCAAGGCATATACTAACACCTCCACTTGTTGTCTGAGTAGTTCAGTGTTCCACTCATCTAGCACGTCGTCCATCTTGTACGATACATCTTTCAGCTTCTCCAACCAGTCTGCCACCCTAGCCTCCATCACTTGTTTCTTCTCTGCATCCTCGAGCACTACCTGGATAGCTTTGAGCTTACTGCTGAAACTTTTGACATCGCTGTCAGCATTCAAAACCAGCTTCACTGCTTCATTTGTGTGTTGATATACTACTGAAGCCAATTGCTCCAGAAGCATAGAGATGAGTGCCTCAGCCATTTTTGGGGTTGGGAATTGATTACGAATGAACGAGAAAAGGAAGTGCTCACTACCAGAAAAGGGTTCATAGCCGACGACGCCATCTCATCGGCCGTTTTCATTAAATCGTCGGCTATAGTCATGGCCGACGAAGTATCGTCGGCTATTCTCTCGTTGGGAATGCTCCGTCGGCTATAGTATAGCCGACGACACCGAGGGTAAGTCGTCGACTTATAAACCACGAAGTATAGCCGACGAATAAAGCGTCGTCGGCTATACTTCGAACATTACCGACGATTCTACAAATAAAGCGTCGTCGGCTATACTTCGAACATTGCCGACGATTCTACGAATAAAGCGTCGTCGACTATACTTCGAACATTGCCGACGATTCTACGAATAAAGCGTCGTCGGCTATACTTCGAACATTGCCGACGATAGAATCGTCGGCTTCAACTCTCCCCTAATTGCCCCTAACCCCGAATTATAGCCGACGACGCTATCGTCGGCTATAAGTCAGGCATAGCCGACGAATTAATTGTCGGCCATAACATTCGCCGGCGAGGGTATAGCCGACGAAATATGGTCCATTTCGTCGGCTATAACCCCTAAATATTTAAAAAAATTTAAAAATTTTGTTCGGGCCCAATTTCACTTCGTCTTCGGTTTGGCTGCAGAAAATTCACAAACAAACATCCAAATATCCACATCAATCCATCCGTAATATCCTACGTACTGTACAAATTAACCCCCTAACTAGTCATCTATTCATCAACCCCTAAACGCGTAGCGTCGTCGACGGGATCGTTCAAGTTCCGGTGGCTGTGGCTATCCTGATCGCCTGGCGTACTTCGATGCGGGGGGGGGGGGGGGGGGGAGTGGGGACGACGAACTCGGGCATCTGTGGCGGAGGCGGGGGCTCCTGTCCAGCTCGCTGGGCCTCCCAAGATTACTGCATCCATCGGTACATCTCCGCCACAGACGCGTCTCTGGCCTGCTGCACCGAAGCCTACTGCTGGAGCGCCTCCACCGCCCTCGCCAACTCCGCCTGCGTCCTCTGCAGCTGTGTCTGCAAGTCTCTGCTCGTCGAAGCCGCACGCTGCGTGCTGGGATTGGCCGGCGTGTACTTCAGAACCCCATCTCCCGCCGCGCCTAGGCCTCTCTGGTAGAAGTAGTTGTTGCCAGTCCCTACCGCCGCGTGCATGATCTGAGAGGCCAAGCGCGGCTCAAGGGTGTCGATCGTGGAGGCAAACTCCGCGATCGCCTCGTCGGACGCCCCTTCCCCCAGCGTCTCTCGCGCGATCCCCAAGGTGATCGCGTCGGTCTCCGCATCTATTCCCGCCTAATTGACAAGAAAATATAATAAACGAATTTATAAAAAAATATATATAAATTAATTTAATGAAACACTTTTATTGAAAATGGGCGAATACTTACCACTTGGTCGGGACGCCCCGGATACATCTGCGCATGAATCCACGACAACGGCCTCAGCGGTCGGTCCCTCCTTGCAATCTCTGCCCACTGCCTCCAGGAGCGGGCGCCGCCGTGGTGGGGGTGCTCGTTCCTCTTGCGGTTGTCGCTGTTCGTCTTCGAGATTTTCTTTATTATAGGAACGAACATATAAACGCAAATATAAATTAGTAACTAAATTAAAATATTAGGAACTAACCAAAACAAAATTATTAACTAATTTAGTTACTAACTAATTTAATTTAATTAGTAACTACCTAACTAACTAATTTAATTTAGTAACTAACTAACTTACTAACTACCTAATTTAATTTAATTTAATTTAATTTAGTAACGAACTAACTAACTATGTAACTAACTAACTAACTTAATTTAATAACTAATAACTAACTAACTAATTAATTTAATTAAGTAACTACATAATTTAATTATTAAATAACATTAAAAAGTTATATACTAGCAGGCTAAATTTTCTTACCGAGACCCTGTCGCTCCCGAAGTAGGCTACCAGCCATAGCCACTCATACTCCCTGTACCGGAACTCGTGGGGGGTTGCACCTCGCCCCAAGCCCTGCTCCACATGGTACGTCCTGTAGTGCGTCGACAGCTCGTTCTTCCACTCGGAGTACCTATATTAACAAAACACAACTGTTAGATATATTCGTACATCTTTAATCGTCTTCAATCTAACTCGAATGATAGTAAAATAACGCGAAACACATAACCTGTTCTTCAGCTGCTGGTCTCTCCACCAGTCCAAGGTAGGATGGACTCTAAACCATTGCTGCAATATTATAAATTAATTAGAAAATATTTTTATATAGTTATAAGGACTGAATTCATAAATGTTTATTTTCTATAATAAAAATGCGATTTAACTCACTGACAGTGCATTGTACACTCGCGCCTTGATCTCATCGGGCACAGAGCCCCAGTCGGGCCACAACAGTGGGACCTTGTCCCGCACGATCATGCCCGTCGCGTTGATATACTTGGTCGTGGTGTCTCTCCTCTCGATCGGGCGTCCATCCTCACCGGGACCGGGCAGGATCTCCCTGATCCCACCGGCGAGCTCCCTCTACAGGGTCGACATGTTCGCTGGCCCTCTGGTCTGTCTCGTCCCCGCGGGTTTATTTACGAGGACGCCTGTTTCATAATTAAAATGAATACATAGTTAAATAATTAATTAAACTAACTAATTAAATAATTAATTAAACAATCTAAATAATTAATTAAACTAACTAATTACCTGCGTCGTTGTACTGCTTGTCCTTCTCACGAACACACCACAGGCCGCGGCAGTCCTCTGAGTCGAATGGCCTGTGGACGTAGGCCTCCTCCCAGGGAATCTCGTGCGGCCGGTCGTGCCTCCAAATCTGCCTCCCCCTAGCGTCGTACTCGGGGATGGCAGGGAGGAACTGGACCATGTACATCCCCGATGGCGGAGACATACGGGGCGTGGACCCTAAGAGGCCTGATCCCCCTGACGGTGGGCCCTGTAGCTGTGGACGCTGTCGCTGTGGGGGGACAGGGAGCATCTCTGGAGGGTCCAGATCGGCGCGCGGTGGGGTCGGCTGCCAATCCTGGAACAGTGCTGAAGTGCACTAGGGTATGGAGGGTGCGGCTGTGCGTCCTCCTCTGACGCTCGAGCTTGGGCCCGCTCCCGTCGACACATACGATGAGCCCCCACGTGGATCGCTCGGGGTCAATCCCATCAACGTCTCCTCGCGCCTGTTCAGTGGCCGGCGTAGGCCCCGACGACCGCTGGATCCGCCCCCCCCACTGCTGTGTCCTGCCTGAGCTTCGGGGTCGCTCTCGGTCGGTCTGGCAAGCCATCGGTCTACAGCGCGGCGGTTTCCTGCACAATTAGTATATAAATTTCATAAATTCCACAAAAATTCCACAAAAAAATTAAAAACTTCATTAAATATATATATACCTAATTATATATATACCTAAATATATTTATACCTAATTATATATATATATATATATATATATATATATTCTGAAATATATATATATATAGATATATATATATATCCTCCTAAAAATTCTTGTTAATTCCACAAAATTAAAAAAAAATCCACAAAATTCCATAAATTTCACAAAAAAATGAAAAACTTTATTAAATATATATATACCTAAATATATATATACATAAATATATTTATACCTAATTATATATATATATATATTCCGAAATATATATATATATATATATATATATATATATATATCCTCCTAAAAATTCCACAAAATTCCACAAAATTAACAAAAATTCCACAACATTCCATAAATTGCACAACAACCCTAAATTCCACAAAATTTCACAAAAACCATAAATTTCACAAAAATTCCACAAAAAAATTAAAAACTTCATTAAATGTATATATACCTAATTATATATATACCTAAATATATTTATACCTAATTATATATATATATTCCGAAATATATATATAGATATATATATATATATATCCTCCTAAAAATTCTTGTTAATTCCACAAAATAAAAAAAAATTCCACAAAATTCCATAAATTTCACAAAAAACTAAAAACTGCATTAAATATATATACCTAATTATATATATACATAAATATATTTATACCTAATTATATATATATATATATATATATTCTCCTAAAAATTCCACAAAATTAAAAAAAATTCCACAACATTCCATAAATTGCACAACAACCCTAAATTCCACAAAATTCCACCAATTTCACAAAACCCCTAAATTCCGGAAAACCACAAATTTCCACAAAATTAACAAAAACCCTAAATGAGGGAGAGCGGGACTACCTGACATGGTGGTGCGGCTAGGGGACGAGGACCGGTGGTGCGGTGCGGCGGCGACGGCGGCTAGGGGACGAGGACCGGTGACGGCTGCGTTCGGGTCCAGGACGGGTCGGGAAGGACGGGGAGGGGACGGGGAGTGGTCGGGTAGGGCCGGGGAGGGTCGGTCGGCGTCGGGGAGGGGTGGGCGGCGATTAGGGATTTAGGGTTTATGCAGAAAATGAGGGAGAGGCGCCTCTGTTTCGGTTTAAATCGAAGGACTATAGCCGACGATATAATTTTAATTCGTCGGCTATAGTATAGCCGACGAAATTCGTCGGCTATACTCTGACCCTAAATCCGGGCCGGGCCCAAGTTGGGCTTTGGGGGCCTGTTATAGCCGACGAAGAATGAATTTCGTCGCCTATAGTGTGAAAATCGAAGGACTATAGCCGACGATTTAATTTTAATTCGTCGGCTATACTCTGACCCTAAATCCGGGCCGGGCCGAAGTTGGGCTTTGCGGGCCTGTTATAGCCGACGACGTATGAATTTCGTCGCCTATAGTATGAATATCGTCGGCTATACTTCACGCGCTCAGCAGCCGTCAGATCTCCCCCATCCAACGGCGGACAATGAAACGGCGCGGATCGCAAGAGTTTAGCCGACGAATTTAAGTATTTCGTCGGCTATTCCTTGGTCAAACTGCAAAGTCAAACCTCTAAACGCTTTAAAACGGCAATTGGCCCGTCTAAATGACGTTTTTTTGGCCTGACCTTCAACAGAGAATAGTTTCAAATCGATCCGACGCAACTAATCGTAAAAAAAATTTCCTCAAAATATTTACCGACCGTCAGGCTACCCATAGGAAAACGGAAGTAAAAAACAGCTAACCGCAACATTCGGCACACAGATTCTGTCGGAATCTTCTCATTTTTCAACCGTAGACGTATTTCAATATTTCGGTCATATCTTATTTCACGACACATTTGCATTTGAAGGGTCTACGTATAGTAGGTATTTGAAACTATACATTCACTTAAACACTTAGTAAACAAGTTAAGGAACATTAGTGCATATGTTCCGATTTTGAATCTAAAAGTTTGGAAAATCTATTCTAACCGTTAGATATCACCGTTAAGATGAAATACATGTATGAAAAAAATTCCAACTACATCTGACAACGTTAAAGGCTCGATCGGGACGGTCAAACTGCAAAGTCAAACCTCTAAACGCTTTAAAACGGCAATTGGCCCGTCTAAATGACCTTTTTTGGCCTGACCTTCAACAGAGAATAGTTTCAAATTGATGCGACGCAACTAATCGTAAAAAAAATTTCCTCAAAATATTTACCGACCGTCAGGCTACCCATAGGAAAACGGAAGTAAAAAACAGCTAACCGCAACATTCGGCACACAGATTTTGTCGGAATCTTCTCATTTTTCAACCGTAGACGTATTTCAATATTTCGGTCATATCTTATTTCACGACACATTTGCATTTGAAGGATGAAGATTGGGTTTCGGTCAATATACTTTAGCCGACGACTTGCATATTAAATTACCAGAATGGGCATTATAGCCGACGAAGTCTGGTCCATTTCGTCGGCTATAATGCTGATCTTTCTGAAAATTTGCCATTTAGGGCCTGAAAATTGCCTATTTCACCTGATAAATTCCTGAACATCGCACAAACAATTCAATACAATTTCCCATAACCTCCGAAAACGGTAATTAAGGACAAAAAATGTATTCATACATGCATGCACCATCGTACACAAATACATACATAGTATACTAAGGATGATAATCAGAATCATCCTCATCACTTGAGTCAGACGTAGTATAGTAGTTAATATCTGGCAACCGGTGCTCGTACTCGTCGTCTGAGTCATCGTCTGCCTGAGATAGACGATTCGGATTAACATCATACATGGGCACCTGACCCCTAGGAAGTCGAACCACTCTGCCCCGCGTCACATTATTATCGCGGATGGTGGAGGATTCCGGAATGTCGACGGCGTCCGGCTCTTGGTATGCGGTCGCTTCTTGACACTCTGTGCTCACACCAAGTGTGGTAGCACTGTATATGTCTCGCTGAGACACATGGTTAACTACCTTCCACGTGCCTTTGTTCAATGGATCATCAAGATAAAAGACCTTTTTGGCCGCTGTGGCGAAAACAAAGGGGTCATCTTCATACACACTAGTGGCGGTATTCACCGAAAGTATGCCGTACTGATCGATCCTTATGCGGTGCGGCCTAGTATCAAACCATCGACACTTGAACAAGTGGACTTTCATGCGGTTCCCATAAATGAGTTCAACAACTGACTGTAGGACACCGTAATAATCCACGCCCCCCTCTGCACCATCGACCATCACCCCACAATTCTGTGTTTTGCGTTCCCCGTCTCTAGCTTCACATATATACTTAACGCCGTTGACATCACACATTGGGTGGACTGTGGAAGATATCGGCTTCATCGACAACAGCCTCAATTCCTCTGAGTAATTTCTATGACCACCCTTCGCAGCCACTTGCATCAGCTGAAAAATATAACTCAAATCACTTGATGTGCACTTGTTAAAGAATAGGGAACTGTAAAAGAAAGCCATCTAATATATATATTTATACACTTACCCATTGTGGAAAACAGTCTGCAAACGTCGTGTTGTGGTACTCGAGATCACCGCGAACTTCCTTGCAGGTAAGATGGGTTCGTTTCCAATATTCTACCTCCGGACAGTTTATTAGAACCCACCAGTGGGCAATCCCTACCTCATGGTTAGGCAACTTGTCCACACCCTTCTTCTTGAAGCTTCCGTATGGTACAACATCTTTGGCGACGATAGATAGGTTGAACTCGGGGTCATCTCGACTTGGATGTTGTGGGGGGTCCTCCATCGCTCCCAAGTACAACTTGGCGTACGTTACACACTCATGCGCAATGTAAGCTTCAGCAATACACCCCTCAGGCGCAGATTTATTGTGCACATATTTCTTGTAGTCTCCAAGTTGTCTGCAAGGTTAACAAGTGCATGTTATGAGCATGCAACTTTTATTTAAAAACATGTATAAATCAAATTTATGAATAACATGTACCTTTCGATGGGATACATCCAAGTGTAGTGTACGGGACCGGTAAGCAACAATTGTTGGGGAAGATGGATCATTAGGTGAGGCATGATGTCAAAGAAGTTTGGGGGAAATATCCTCTCGAACTTGCACAAGATAAAAACGATTTCCTCATGCATTCTCATGAGGTCTGATTTTCTAACTTCTCTAGCGCATAACTTCTGGAAGAATCTTGACAACGCCACCAACGGCTCAACCACTTCATCCTCCAAGTACGCTCGAATGAAAATAGGGAAGAGGCGTTGAAGCAGTACATGGCAGTCGTGACTCTTCAATCCGTACATCTTGTTGTCTCGGTAGTTAACACACTTGCTTATGTTACCCGCATAGCCATAAGGATACCTGCATAGCCATTAACAACAATTAGATTTCATGCATATATAGTCGTCCAACAACAGATGGATTCTTTAGGGAATACATGCCTAATTAATAAAAAGTTACCTGACATTACTCAGCCATCCAAAGATTTCATGTTTCTGGTCCCTGGTCACGGTGTAAGGAGCTTGGGGCATTTTGCTCCGGCCCTCTCTCAACCACAAATGGTCCCGCAGTCCCATATTTCTCAGATCAACGCGTGCCTTGGGGGTGTCTTTTGTTTTCTTCTCCCAATTCAAAACTGTGCCAAGCACGGCTTCACCCACGTTCTTCTCTATATGCATGACATCCAGGTAGTATCTGGTAGCCAACCTGGCCCAATAAGGAAGTTCCCATAAGATGCTCTTGTGTGATCAGAACCTATACCGATCCGGCCTCTCTGGAATCGTGCGCAACACATCGGGATGATTGCTAAGGGGACCAAAATCATACTCATTCAACACTGCCAATATTTCCTCCCCTGTCCATCGCTCCGGTGCCCAGCCCCTTTCTTCAGTCCCATCAAAAGCCTGTGCATCGTCCCTAAATGGATGGTCATGCGGAAGCCAACGACGGTGACGCATCTGGACAATCTTGCTGCAATGAGGACTGGAGCAATCAACAGTCATGCACTCTGAACAAGCCCTGTAACCCCTGGTGATGCTGCCGGACAACATACCCCTCCCAGGAAAGTCACTGATCGTGCCAACAAGCATGGCACACATCCGGAACATCTCATTTTTGAACCGGTCGTAGACCAGGTGGCCTTTCAGACTCAAGTACCGAAGCTCCTCAATTACGGCAAATACACATCGAGACACTTTCCCGGATAACCTGGGCCTGGAATCAACAATGTGAGCATGTTATATTCCTTCTTCATGCACATCTACGGTGGAAGGTTGTACGGAATCAAAATAACTGGCCACACACTGTACTGAAGCTCTTTCTTGCCAAAAGGGTTGAAACCGTCGGATGATAACCCTAGCCAAACATTTCGAACCTCTGATGCAAATTCAGGAAACTCCAACACATTCTTCTTCCAAGCCTCTCCGTCGGCGGGATGTCTAAGGGTGTCATCGTCAGGCACATTCCTCTCAGCCCACCATCTCATAGCTTTGGCCGTGAAAGCACACATGAACAACCGCTCAAGCCTATCAATCAGCGGGAAGTACCGAAGTATCTTCACAGCTTTCTTGTTCCCTTTAGGAGTGAACTTATACTGCTCTGTATTGCATACTGGGCAGTATTCAAGATCTGCAAGTCCTTCCCCGTAAAACAGAACGCAATCGTATCTGCATGCATGAATCTTGATGTAGGAAAGGCCGAGATCTTTAAGGATATGTCGCACCTTATGATGACTGGTAGGAAGCCGATGTCCGGGGGGCATCGCCCCACCCCATATCTTCAGCCAATCATCAACCGATTTGACAGTGCCTTTGTTCTCCGTTTTGATCTTCATCACTCCCATGACAAATTCAAGGACAGTCTTACTGCATCCGGGGTACAACAGAGTCTGTTGCAATGCGATCAGGTTGTTGTACTTTTCCATACCACTTGTGTTGACCGGTGATCGGGGTAATGGCTCGAGTGGCTCAATATCAGGGAAACACTCCATCTCCGGAGGAGGGAGTTGCACATCTGGTGCTTCATTAAAGACACCGCTCTCACGAGGAAACATATCGTTGATCCAGTTCGTTGTTGGATCATTGGACGAACTCCCTCTCTCGGCAAATTGTCCATGATCATGAGGACCCGCAAACTCTGGTTCACCGTGATAAATCCAACTACACTACCAGATACGGCCGAATAGCCGACGAAAATTTTTTCGTCGGCCATTCCATTTTTTCGTCGGCTATACCCTCTGCCGACGAAAATTTCGTCGGCCATAAGTCGTCGGTAATACGCCGTCGGTAATACCAATGGCCGACGAAAAAAAAAATTTCGTCGGCTATAGTTAAGTATGGCCGACGAGTCCAAAAATTCGTCGGGCAAACGTGGGTGAAATAGCCGACGAATTTCGTCGGGTATTTTTGAGTATGGCCGACGAAATCCATTAAGTATGGCCGACGATTTAATAAAATTTCGTCGGCTATGGTGTTTTAACTATAGCCGACGATTTAATAAAATTTCGTCGGCTATGGTGTTTTAACTATAGCCGACGATTTAATAAAATTTCGTCGGCTATTGTGTTTTAACTATAGCCGACGATTTAATAAAACTTCGTCGGCTATTTCCTCGAAATATATTACTATTTTAATAGGTATTAATTAGTTATAGCCGACGAATTTTACCAATTTTCGTCGGCTATACAAGTTATAGCCGACGAAAATTGGTAAAATTCGTCGGCTATACTTGTTATAGCCAACGAAATAATGCAAAAATCGTCGGCTATTCTTGCATTTGGGAAAAAAAAATTAAATTATTTTCTAAATTACCATTCCAAGCAAGCTGCAAATCACAAAAACAATTCATGCATTTGCACCAACAAGAAACACGTCTAAATACCATTTTTATTAAATTCGTTCCAATATACATAAAATATAACCCTAATTATCCCCTAAACTACTAAAGTCTAGGATGTCATCTACAGCATCAGGCGCATCATCCTGCTGACCGAACTCGAGAGGTTCAGGCATTGGAGGCTCCACTAACTGCTGAAACGGGAGCGGGGGTGGACGGCCTTCTTGTTGTGCCGCGAACATCTCATAAACCCACTGTTGCTGGCCGTCGTAGTTGTATTGCCGAATTCTGGCGCACTCAGCATTCCAACGGACCATATCCAACTGATACTGCTGGTACTGCTGTTGTCTGCGGCGCAGCTCCTCTACTGTCTGGGACGAGGTCGCCAATTCTGCGGCCAATCGCTGCACTTCCCCCCTCATATGTTGGGTCTCCCCGCCTCCCTTCTTTTGACCTCCCTTAGTGGTCTTCAGGAGCCCTTGTCCAGAACCTCCCAAACCCCTGCAGTAGTACTCGTTGGACTGCTGTGGGAAGGCTGCGTTGAACATCCTCGCCGCCGTTTGGATATTGGTGCGGTCGACCCGGCGCACGGCTTCTTCCATATCTGCCTCTGAGATGTCCGGTTGTGTCTCCCGAACTATTTGCTCGAGCACCTCTTGTTCGGCCTGGGTCACCCGCTCCTAATTGGACGGGGAAAAAAAATTAATATTCTAACAAATGGATAGTTAAGTAAAATTAATAATTTAAATTTTAAAATCATAATGAACGACTTACGAGATCTTCTGTCGCTTGTGGATAAGCGATCTTGAACGTCTCCACGTAGGGGTTGCAATCAGGATGATCTCTGAGCGCCTCCTCCTGATATTGTGCAAACGGCCTTGAACCGCCGTGATGGAGGATTGTGTTACGGCGGCGGTTCTCCGAGTTTATCCGAGACCGTTCCTTCAAACAAATAATAAAATATTAGAAAAATGCATCAAAAAATATAACTGAAATAATTATAAAATATTTAAACTAATAATTAAAATTTTAATAAAATAAACATTTATAGTGAAGTTTAGTATTTACCATCATAGCCGGGTTGTCGAAGACTACGGTCTTCAACCAACGCCACTCGTACTCCCTGAACATGAACTCTCTGGGAGTACCCATACGACCACGGTTGCCGTACTCGTTATAGTGGGAACGGAGCTCGTTCTTCCACTCTTTGAACCTACGAAAAAAACAAAAGTGCATTAGAAATATGATTAATATCATAAAATATTTCAAATTATCAAATAAGACATTCCCAACGTACCTCGAGCTCTGTTGGGAGTCCGCCCAACCCCGCTTGTGTTCCGCAACCACAAAGTATGTCTGAAAGATAATATTTTATTAGTTTTATAATTATAACAATACCGAAAATTTTTAAATATTACGATAAATAAATTAAATTTTTTTATCTACTCACCGACGCGGCGTTGTTCAACTCCATCTTGATTTCTTCGGGCACATCAGCCCACCGAGCCCACAACATAGGGACTCTGTCCCTAATGAGTGCACCCACGCAACCCGAGTAATCGCGTTTCTTTTTCGCCCCAACCTCCTGATTAGGAGCTTCGTCAATCAGGATCCTCCCGCTCCGTTCAACCGTTCTCCTGAGCGTCTCAAAACTGATGACACCTCTGGTATTCCTCTGGGTTGAACTGCTAGCGCCTGTCCCTATCACATAAACGACGATTGGTTAATAAAATTAAATATTAGTGCGTTAATTTTAATAAAACATTTAATTAATAAAATCGAATGTTACCTGAACCCGATGATTCGGTTGCCGTCGACTTTCCTTTTCTCCTCGCCGAAATCAGGAGGTCAGGGCTCTCCCATGGTTGCTGCTGGTATGCCTCCGCAGCACTCACGAACTGAGGCATATCAGGCCACTGGGGCCGACCCTGATAGTCGACCTCGGGTATCGCAGGAATGTTGTAGGGGAGGAAGAGCTGGTTTGGGAGAGTAGGCCCCTCAGTCGAGTCACCAGCAGACTGAGTCGGACTCGGCATCGGCTCCCGATGAACCTCAGGCATACGAACCTGAGGAACGTCGGCAGCTATCTCCTCGTGAAACAGCTGCCGACTAAACCTCGGCGCCACAGAGGGACCGACATGCGGAAGTGAAGTGCTCGACGGCCGCCCCGCCTGGAGAAGGGTCTGGTGCCGAGCACTCACACTCCGCCGCGGCTGGGCTGCATCCACACTCCTCCGCGGCTGGCTGGTGATCCTCTCAGGCTGGCTAGCCGTCCTCTCGGAGTCTGGGGAACCGGCGGCATTTCTAGAACCGGCGGCATTTCCAAAACCTCTAGATCTAGAACGACGGCCTCCGAAGAACTGCCTAAATGCATCGGCCATCTAAAGCCAGACGCATTAATACATTAATTAATATTAAATTATATTATATTAAATAACAAATTCTAATTAATATAATACCCAATAATACTAACATATTTTAATATTTACCGATTTATATAATAACCAATTTATACATATAAATTATACAATTACACCTAAATTATACAATTAAAATAAATTTTACAAAAATTACCTAAATTAACATAAAAACCTAAAAATTACATACATTAACATAAATACCTAAATTATAACTAAATTAACATAAATACATAAATTATACCTAAATTAACATAAATACATAAATTATAACTAAATTAACATAAATACATAAATTATATCTAAATTAATATAATACATAAATTATACCTAAATTAACATAAATACATAAATTAACATAAATACATAAATTATACACAAATTAACATATAAATACATAAATTATACCTAAATTAACAATTATATCTAAATTAACAATTATATATAATTTATTAACCATAATTTAATTTATTAACAATTAAATAACAAACAAAAAAAAAAAAAAAAAAGGGAGGCCGGGTACCGAATCGGGGAGGAGGAGGAGGAGGGGGAGGCGGCCGGAACAGGGAGGAGGAGGAGGGGCGGCCGGAACAGGGAGGAGGAGGAGGAGGGTCGGCCGGGGCTGCCGGAACAGGGAGGAGGAGGAGGAGGAGGAGGAGGAGGGGCGGCGGATCGAACCAAGGAGGAGGAGGAGGAGGCGCCGGGCTGCCGGAATAGGGAGGAGGATCGGCGGATGAAGGAGGGCCGGATTCGAGGAGGAAGATTGTTTAGGGAAAATCGGGCAAATGGAGGCTAGGGTTCGGCTGCATTTTACTTATACCCGATAGTATAGCCGACGAAATGAAGCGATTTCGTTGGCCATGCTATAGTATAGGCGACGAAATAAAGCGATTTCGTCGGCCATGCTATGGCATAGCCGACGAAATTACATAATTCGTCGGCTATAATCTTCGTCCCTCAGCATCCGTCCGATCTCCCCCATCCAACGGTGGATAATGGAAAGGCGCGGATCACCAGACTTTAGCCGACGAAATATAACTTCGTCGGCTATACTTTTGGTCAAACTATAAAGTCAAACCTCTAAACGCTTTAAAACGGAAATTGGCCCGTCTAAATGACGTTTTTTGGCCTGACCTTCAACAGAGAATAGTTTCAGATCGATGCGACGCATCTAATCGTTTAAAAATTTCCCCCAAAATATTTACCGACCGTCAGACTACCCATAGGAAAACGGGAGTAAAAAACAGCAAACCGCAACATTCGGCACACAGATTTTGTCGGAATCTTCCCATTTTTCAACCGTAGCCGTATTTCAATATTTCGGTCATATCTTATTTCACGACACATTTGCATTTGAAGGGTCTACGTATAGTAGGTATTTGAAACTATACATTCACTTAAACACTTAGTAAACAAGTTAAGGAACATTAGTGCATATATTCCGATTTTGAATCTCAAAGTTTGGAAAACCTATTCCAACCGTCAGATATCACCGTTAAGATTAAATACATGTATGAAAAAAAATCCAACTACATCTGACAACGTTGAAGGCTCGATCGGGACGGTCAAACCGCAAAGTCAAACCTCTAAACGCTTTAAAACGGAAATTGGCTCGTCTAAATGACGTTTTTTTGCCTGACCTTCAACAGAGAATAGTTTCAGATCGATGCGACGCATCTAATCGTATAAAAATTTCCCCCAAAATATTTACCGACCGTCAGGTTACCCATAGGAAAACGGGAGTAAAAAACAGCAAACCGCAACATTCGGCACACAGATTTTGTCGGAATCTTCCCATTTTTCAACCGTAGCCGTATTTCAATATTTCGGTCATGTCTTATTTCACGACACATTTGCATTTGAAGGGTCTACGTATAGTAGGTATTTGAAACTATACATTCACTTAAACACTTAGTAAACAAGTTAAGGAACATTAGTGCATATATTCCGATTTTGAATCTCAAAGTTTGGAAAATCTATTCCAACCGTCAGATATCACCGTTAAGATTAAATACATGTATGTAAAAAAATCCAACTACATCTTACAACGTTGAAGGCTCGATCGGGACAGTCAAACCGCAAAGTCAAACCTCTAAACGCTTTAAAACGGAAATTGGCCCGTCTAAATGACGTTTTTTGGCCTGACCTTCAACAGAGAATAGTTTCAGATAGATGCGACGCATCTAATCGTATAAAAATTTCCCCCAAAATATTTACCGACCGTCAGGCTACTCATAGGAAAACGGGAGTAAAAACCGCCTAACCGCAACATTCGGCACACAGATTTTGTCGGAATCTTCCCATTTTTCAACCGTAGCCGTATTTCAATATTTCGGTCATGTCTTATTTCGCGACACATTTGCATTTGAAGGATGAAGCAATGGTTTGTCGATAGTGATAGAAAATGGAAACTGCTCTTTTTTTGTTTAATCATAGCCGACGAAATCAAACCTAGTATTCGTCGGCTATTGTTTTGTCGTTTTCTGTTAAAAACTTATGGCCGACGAAATATTTAATTTTCGTCGGCCATTGCTCGTAAAATAATTATTTTTTTAAAAACTTATGGCCGACGAAATACTTAATTTTCGTCGGTCATTGTTCGTAATATTATTATTTTTTAAAAAAATTATGGCCGACGAAATAATTATTTTTCGTCGGCCATTATAGGAGTATAGCCGACGAAAAAGTTTTTTTACCGACGACGGAAAAATCGTCGGCCATTCTGTGGGTATGGCCGACGATTTTTAATTTTTACCGACGAAATAATGAATCGTCGGCCATTCTATGTGTATGGCCGACGACAAAAATTTTCGTCGGCCATTCTTGGGAATAGCCGACGAAAAAATTATTTCGTCGGCCGTTTTTTTTTTTTTCGTCGGCAAAGCCCTTTTCTTTTGTAGTGCTAGTGTATAGGACCCAAAATCCATATCTAGCCAGGTGTTGCTCCACGGTCTCTATGGAAAAACGTTGTCGTGGGCTGGCACACTTGCACTTTTTACACGGGCAATAATGAAGTGTAGTGTCTCCACAGTTAGCCATCACAAATTCCAGGAAACTTCTAACTCCATCATGATACGCCTGATCCCATCGTCCCCGGGTAATCCAACTCCTGTCCATCCTGTAAATTCAATAAATAAATGTAACTATATATAGATATGTATATATGCACGTACTACGTACGTACGTACGTACTAATTAATTAAAAATTTCATCATTACACACACACACATATATATATATATATATATATATACACATCCCTAAATTAATTAAAACATCGTCAATTTCCCTAATTAATTAAACACAATATATTTTTCATATATGCCAACAATATATTTTTAATTACAATTAAATTAATTAATATATATACATTTTTTCATCAAATTCATCTAAAATCACCTCTAAATCAACAATCAATCACTGATCTTCAACAAAACTTCAATTCTATCTAACCAACATATCAACCCATTAATAATCTCATCTCAACACACACACACACACACATATATATATATATATATATATATATATATATATATAAATATCAAATTAATCACACATTTATTGTAATTAAACTCTAAATTAACACACCTCTGCATATAACCAACTAAGTCAACACACACAGCAATATACGTACCTTTCAAGCTTATGGCCGAGGTTTTGGACGATTTCAAAGCGTTTTCGAAATGTTTTCGACGAATGAGCTCGCTGCTGCAGAATAGATCTGATATAAGAGTCATAGCCGACGAATACCCTCCTCGTCGGCTATAACCAAAAACTTTTCGTCGGCTATAGTTATAGCCGACGACGGCCGACAACTCGTCGGCTATAATATTATAGCCGACGATGTGGCTGACGAAATAGTAATTCGTCGTCTATAACCAATTATAGCAGACGAAGTGCTGTTTCGTCAGCCGTTTATTTTCATATCGTCGGCTATAACCCCTTTCTTGGTAGTGGCTAGAGATGAATTAGATATTGTGGGATGAGAGTGCTCTCACCTCTCTTCTGCCAAGTATATATATAGTGTCGAATTTAGACAAGATAGGGAGTGATGAAAGTGTTTCAATTATTTGTTCGACAGACTAACAAAGCATTATGAAAATGCTTCTTTAATAATTGCAAGCATCAAGTAACTAGAAGTCTAGAACCACAGAAATTGTAAAGCAGCACTCTTTACCTAAAGAAAGAAAGCTTGACGTACAATCAGCACTCTTTACCTAAAGAAAGAAAGCTTGACGGGTCCATATATATTGTTCGTCTCTGCACACTTTACAGCTGCTCCATCAACAACAGTGACCTTACAATCCAAGCATCCAACCATGCATGTGCAATTGTTGCAAAATATTTTCACAATCCTATCAACCATTATTGCTGTTGTAACGAATGTAAGAGAGATCCCCGCCTCTGTCAGCTCTACCAGAAAACTAGTTCAAAGCATATACTAACACCTAAACTTGTTGTCTGAGTAGTTCAGTGTTCCACTCATCTAGCACGTCGTCCATCTCGTACGATACATCTTTCAGCTTCTCCAACCAGTTTGCCACCCTAGCCTCCATCACTTGTTTCTTCTCTGCATCCTCGAGCACTACATGGATAGCTTTGAGCTTAGTGCTGAAACTTTTGACATCGCTGTTAGCATTCAAAACCAGCTTCACTGCTTCATTTGTGTGTTGATATGCCACTGAAGCCAATTGCTCCAGAAGCATAGAGATGAGTGCCTCAGCCATTTTTGAGGTTGGGAATTGATTACGAATGAACGAGAAAAGGAAGTGCTAGAGATGAATTAGATATTGTGGGATGAGAGTGCTCTCACCTCTCTTCTGCCAAGTTTATATATAGTGTCGAATTTAGACAAGATACGGAGTGATGAAAGTGTTTCAATTATTTGTTCGACAGACTAACAAAGCATTATGAAAATGCTTCTTTAATAATTGCAAGCATCAAGTAACTAGAAGTCTAGAACCACAGAAATTGTAAAGCAGCACTCTTTACCTAAAGAAAGAAAGCTTGACGTACAATCAGCACTCTTTACCTAAAGAAAGGAAGCTTGACGGGTCCATATATATTTTTCGTCTCTGCACTCTTTACAGCTGCTCCATCAACAACAGTGACCTTACAATCCAAGCATCCAACCATGCATGTGCAATTGTTGCAAAATATCTTCACAATCCTATCGACCATTATTGCTGTTGTAACGAATCTAAGCGAGATCCCGCCTCTGTCAGCGCCACCAGACGACTAGTTCAAGGTATATACTAACACCTCCACTTGTTGTCTGAGTAGTTCAGTGCTCCACTCATCTAGCACGCCGTCCATCTCGTACCATACATCTTTCAGCTTCTCCAACCAGTCTGCCACCCTAGCCTCCATCACTTGTCTCTTCTCTGCATCCTCGAGCACTACCTGGCTAGCTTTGAGCTTACTGCTGAAACTTTTGACATCTCTGTCAGCATTCAAAACCTGCTTCAGTACTGCTTCATTTGTGTGTTGATATACTACTGAAGCCAATTGCTCCAGAAGCATAGAGATGAGTGCCTCAACTATTTTTGGGGTTGGGAATTGATTACGAATGAACGAGAAAAGGAGGTGCTAGAGATGAATTAGATATTGTGGGATGAGAGTGCTCTCACCTCTCTTCTTCCAAGTATATATATAGTGTCGAATTTAGACAAGATAGGGAGTGATGAAAGTGTTTCAATTATTTGTTCGACAGACTAACAAAACATTATGAAAATGCTTCTTTGATAATTGCAAGCATCAAGTAACTAGAAGTCTAGAACCACCGAAATTGTAAAGCAGCACTCTTTACCTACAGAAAGAAAGCTTGACGTACAATCAGCACTCTTTACCTAAAGAAAGGTAGCTTGACAGGTCCATATATATTGTTCGTCTCTGCACTCTTTACAGCTGCTCCATCCACAACAGTGACCTTACAATCCAAGCATCCAACCATGCATGTGCAATTGTTGCAAAATATCTTCACAATCCTATCGACCATTATTTCTGTTGTAACGAATCTAAGCGAGATCCCGCCTCTGTCAGCGCCACCAGACGACTAGTTCAAGGCATATACTAACACCTCCACTTGTTGTCTGAGTAGTTCAGTGCTCCACTCATCTAGCA
The DNA here is from genome assembly GCA_963682095.1 of Potentilla sterilis. Taxonomy (NCBI): domain Eukaryota; kingdom Viridiplantae; phylum Streptophyta; class Magnoliopsida; order Rosales; family Rosaceae; genus Potentilla; species Potentilla sterilis. The sequence goes on along the minus strand of OY821765.1, from coordinate 9,707,398 downwards.
CGTCGTCCATCTCGTACGATACATCTTTCAGCTTCTCCAACCAGTCTGCCACCCTAGCCTCCACCACTTGTTTCTTCTCTGCATCCTCGAGCACTACCTGGATAGCTTTGAGCTTACTGCTGAAACTTTTGACATCTCTGTCAGCATTCAAAACCAGCTTCAGTACTGCTTCATTTGTGTGTTGATATACTACTGAAGCCAATTGCTCCAGAAGCATAGAGATGAGTGCCTCAGCCATTTTTGGGGTTGGGAATTGATTACGAATGAACGAGAAAAGGAAGTGCTAGAGATGAATTAGATATTGTGGGATGAGAGTGCTCTCACCTCTCTTCTGCCAAGTATATATATAGTGTCGAATTTAGACAAGATAGGGAGTGATGAAAGTGTTTCAATTATTTGTTCGACAGACTAACAAAGCATTATGAAAATGCTTCTTTAATAATTGCAAGCATCAAGTAACTAGAAGTCTAGAACCACAGAAATTGTAAAGCAGCACTCTTTACCTAAAGAAAGAAAGCTTGACGTACAATCAGCACTCTTTACCTAAAGAAAGGAAGCTTGACGGGTCCATATATATTGTTCGTCTCTGCACTCTTTACAGCTGCTCCATCAACAACAGTGACCTTACAATCCAAGCATCCAACCATGCATGTGCAATTGTTGCAAAATATCTTCACAATCGTATCGACCATTATTGCTGTTGTAACGAATGTAAGCGAGATCCCAGCCTCTGTCAGCGCCACCAGACGACTAGTTCAAGGCATATACTAACACCTCCACTTATTGTCTGAGTTGTTCAGTGTTCCACTCATCTAGCACGTCGTCCATCTCGTACGATTCATCTTTCAGCTTCTCCAACCAGTCTGCCACCCTAGCCTCCATCACTTGTTTCTTCTCTGCATCCTCGAGCACTACCTGGATAGCTTTGAGCTTAGTGCTGAAACTTTTGATATCGCTGTCAGCATTCAAAACCAGCTTCACTGCTTCATTTGTGTGTTGATATACTACTGAAGCCAATTGCTCCAAAAGCATAGAGATGAGTGCCTCAGCCATTTTTGAGGTTCGAAATTGATTACGAATGAACGAGAAAAGGAAGTGCTAGAGATGAATTAGATATTGTGGGATGAGAGTGCTCTCACCTCTCTTCTGCCAAGTATATGTATAGTGTCGAATTTAGACAAGATAGGGAGTGATGAAAGTGTTTCAATTATTTGTTCGACAGACTAACAAAGCATTATGAAAATGCTTCTTTAATAATTGCAAGCATCAAGTAACTAGAAGTCTAGAACCACAGAAATTGTAAAGCAGCACTCTTTACCTAAAGAAAGAAAGCTTGACGTACAATCAGCACTCTTTACCTAAAGAAAGGAAGCTTGACGGGTCCATATATATTGTTCGTCTCTGCACTCTTTACAGCTGCTCCATCAACAACAGTGACCTTACAATCCAAGCATCCAACCATGCATGTGCAATTGTTGCAAAATATCTTCACAATCCTATCGACCATTATTGCTGTTGTAACGAATCTAAGCGAGATCCCGCCTCTGTCAGCGCCACCAGACGACTAGTTCAAGGTATATACTAACACCTCCACTTGTTGTCTGAGTAGTTCAGTGCTCCACTCATCTAGCACGCCGTCCATCTCGTACGATACATCTTTCAGCTTCTCCAACCAGTCTGCCACCCTAGCCTCCACCACTTGTTTCTTCTCTACATCCTCGAGCACTACCTGGATAGCTTTGAGCTTACTGCTGAAACTTTTGACATCTCTGTCAGCATTCAAAACCAGCTTCAGTACTGCTTCATTTGTGTGTTGATATACTACTGAAGCCAATTGCTCCAGAAGCATAGAGATGAGTGCCTCAACTATTTTTGGGGTTGGGAATTGATTACGAATGAACGAGAAAAGGAGGTGCTAGAGATGAATTAGATATTGTGGGATGAGAGTGCTCTCACCTCTCTTCTTCCAAGTATATATATAGTGTCGAATTTAGACAAGATAGGGAGTGATGAAAGTGTTTCAATTATTTGTTCGACAGACTAACAAAACATTATGAAAATGCTTCTTTGATAATTGCAAGCATCAAGTAACTAGAAGTCTAGAACCACCGAAATTGTAAAGCAACACTCTTTACCTACAGAAAGAAAGCTTGACGTACAATCAGCACTCTTTACCTAAAGAAAGGAAGCTTGACAGGTCCATATATATTGTTCGTCTCTGCACTCTTTACAGCTGCTCCATCAACAACAGTGACCTTACAATCCAAGCATCCAACCATGCATGTGCAATTGTTGCAAAATATCTTCACAATCCTATCGACCATTATTTCTGTTGTAACGAATCTAAGCGAGATCCCGCCTCTGTCAGCGCCACCAGACGACTAGTTCAAGGCATATACTAACACCTCCACTTGTTGTCTGAGTAGTTCAGTGCTCCACTCATCTAGCACGTCGTCCATCTCGTAGGATACATCTTTCAGCTTCTCCAACCAGTCTGCCACCCTAGCCTCCACCACTTGTTTCTTCTCTGCATCCTCGAGCACTACCTGGATAGCTTTGAGCTTACTGCTGAAACTTTTGACATCTCTGTCAGCATTCAAAACCAGCTTCAGTACTGCTTCATTTGTGTGTTGATATACTACTGAAGCCAATTGCTCCAGAAGCATAGAGATGAGTGCCTCAACCATTTTTGGGGTTGGAAATTGATTACGAATGAACGAGAAAAGGAGGTGCTAGAGATGAATTAGATATTGTGGGATGAGAGTGCTCTCACCTCTCTTCTGCCAAGTATATATATAGTGTCGAATTTAGACAAGATAGGGAGTGATGAAAGTGTTTCAATTATTTGTTCGACAGACTAACAAAACATTATGAAAATGCTTCTTTGATAATTGCAAGCATCAAGTAACTAGAAGTCTAGAACCACCGAAATTGTAAAGCAGCACTCTTTACCTAAAGAAAGAAAGCTTGACGTACAATCAATACTCTTTACCTAAAGAAAGGAAGCTTGACGGGTCCATATATATTTTTCGTCTCTGCACTCTTTACAGCTGCTCCATCAACAACAGTGACCTTACAATCCAAGCATCCAACCATGCATGTGCAATTGTTGCAAAATATCTTCACAATCCTATCGACCATTATTTCTGTTGTAACGAATCTAAGCGAGATCCCGCCTCTGTCAGCGCCACCAGACGACTAGTTCAAGGCATATACTAACACCTCCACTTGTTGTCTGAGTAGTTCAGTGCTCCACTCATCTAGCACGTCGTCCATCTCGTACGATACATCTTTCAGCTTCTCCAACCAGTCTGCCACCCTAGCCTCCACCACTTGTTTCTTCTCTGCATCCTCGAGCACTACCTGGATAGCTTTGAGCTTACTGCTGAAACTTTTGACATCTCTGTCAGCATTCAAAACCAGCTTCAGTACTGCTTCATTTGTGTGTTGATATACTACTGAAGCCAATTGCTCCAGAAGCATAGAGATGAGTGCCTCAGCCATTTTTGGGGTTGGGAATTGATTACGAATGAACGAGAAAAGGAAGTGCTAGAGATGAATTAGATATTGTGGGATGAGAGTGCTCTCACCTCTCTTCTGCCAAGTATATATATAGTGTCGAATTTAGACAAGATAGGGAGTGATGAAAGTGTTTCAATTATTTGTTCGACAGACTAACAAAGCATTATGAAAATGCTTCTTTAATAATTGCAAGCATCAAGTAACTAGAAGTCTAGAACCACAGAAATTGTAAAGCAGCACTCTTTACCTAAAGAAAGAAAGCTTGACGTACAATCAGCACTCTTTACCTAAAGAAAGGAAGCTTGACGGGTCCATATATATTGTTCGTCTCTGCACTCTTTACAGCTGCTCCATCAACAACAGTGACCTTACAATCCAAGCATCCAACCATGCATGTGCAATTGTTGCAAAATATCTTCACAATCGTATCGACCATTATTGCTGTTGTAACGAATGTAAGCGAGATCCCAGCCTCTGTCAGCGCCACCAGACGACTAGTTCAAGGCATATACTAACACCTCCACTTATTGTCTGAGTTGTTCAGTGTTCCACTCATCTAGCACGTCGTCCATCTCGTACGATTCATCTTTCAGCTTCTCCAACCAGTCTGCCACCCTAGCCTCCATCACTTGTTTCTTCTCTGCATCCTCGAGCACTACCTGGATAGCTTTGAGCTTAGTGCTGAAACTTTTGATATCGCTGTCAGCATTCAAAACCAGCTTCACTGCTTCATTTGTGTGTTGATATACTACTGAAGCCAATTGCTCCAAAAGCATAGAGATGAGTGCCTCAGCCATTTTTGAGGTTCGAAATTGTTTACGAATGAACGAGAAAAGGAAGTGCTAGAGATGAATTAGATATTGTGGGATGAGAGTGCTCTCACCTCTCTTCTGCCAAGTATATGTATAGTGTCGAATTTAGACAAGATAGGGAGTGATGAAAGTGTTTCAATTATTTGTTCGACAGACTAACAAAGCATTATGAAAATGCTTCTTTAATAATTGCAAGCATCAAGTAACTAGAAGTCTAGAACCACAGAAATTGTAAAGCAGCACTCTTTACCTAAAGAAAGAAAGCTTGACGTACAATCAGCACTCTTTACCTAAAGAAAGGAAGCTTGACGGGTCCATATATATTGTTCGTCTCTGCACTCTTTACAGCTGCTCCATCAACAACAGTGACCTTACAATCCAAGCATCCAACCATGCATGTGCAATTGTTGCAAAATATCTTCACAATCCTATCGACCATTATTGCTGTTGTAACGAATCTAAGCGAGATCCCGCCTCTGTCAGCGCCACCAGACGACTAGTTCAAGGTATATACTAACACCTCCACTTGTTGTCTGAGTAGTTCAGTGCTCCACTCATCTAGCACGCCGTCCATCTTGTACGATACATCTTTCAGCTTCTCCAACCAGTCTGCCACCCTAGCCTCCATCACTTGTCTCTTCTCTGCATCCTCGAGCACTACCTGGCTAGCTTTGAGCTTACTGCTGAAACTTTTGACATCTCTGTCAGCATTCAAAACCAGCTTCAGTACTGCTTCATTTGTGTGTTGATATACTACTGAAGCCAATTGCTCCAGAAGCATAGAGATGAGTGCCTCAACTATTTTTGGGGTTAGGAATTGATTACGAATGAACGAGAAAAGGAGGTGCTAGAGATGAATTAGATATTGTGGGATGAGAGTGCTCTCACCTCTCTTCTTCCAAGTATATATATAGTGTCGAATTTAGACAAGATACGGAGTGATGAAAGTGTTTCAATTATTTGTTCGACAGACTAACAAAACATTATGAAAATGCTTCTTTGATAATTGCAAGCATCAAGTAAATAGAAGTCTAGAACCACCGAAATTGTAAAGCAACACTCTTTACCTACAGAAAGAAAGCTTGACGTACAATCAGCACTCTTTACCTAAAGAAAGGAAGCTTGACAGGTCCATATATATTGTTCGTCTCTGCACTCTTTACAGCTGCTCCATCAACAACAGTGACCTTACAATCCAAGCATCCAACCATGCATGTGCAATTGTTGCAAAATATCTTCACAATCCTATCGACCATTATTTCTGTTGTAACGAATCTAAGCGAGATCCCGCCTCTGTCAGCGCCACCAGACGACTAGTTCAAGGCATATACTAACACCTCCACTTGTTGTCTGAGTAGTTCAGTGCTCCACTCATCTAGCACGTCGTCCATCTCGTAGGATACATCTTTCAGCTTCTCCAACCAGTCTGCCACCCTAGCCTCCACCACTTGTTTCTTCTCTGCATCCTCGAGCACTACCTGGATAGCTTTGAGCTTACTGCTGAAACTTTTGACATCTCTGTCAGCATTCAAAACCAGCTTCAGTACTGCTTCATTTGTGTGTTGATATACTACTGAAGCCAATTGCTCCAGAAGCATAGAGATGAGTGCCTCAGCCATTTTTGGGGTTGGGAATTGATTACGAATGAACGAGAAACGGAAGTGCTAGAGATGAATTAGATATTGTGGGATGAGAGTGCTCTCACCTCTCTTCTGCCAAGTATATATATAGTGTCGAATTTAGACAAGATAGGGAGTGATGAAAGTGTTTCAATTATTTGTTCGACAGACTAACAAAGCATTATGAAAATGCTTCTTTAATAATTGCAAGCATCAAGTAACTAGAAGTCTAGAACCACAGAAATTGTAAAGCAGCACTCTTTACCTAAAGAAAGAAAGCTTGACGTACAATCAGCACTCTTTACCTAAAGAAAGGAAGCTTGACGGGTCCATATATATTGTTCGTCTCTGCACTCTTTACAGCTGCTCCATCAACAACAGTGACCTTACAATCCAAGCATCCAACCATGCATGTGCAATTGTTGCAAAATGTCTTCACAATCGTATCGACCATTATTGCTGTTGTAACGAATGTAAGCGAGATCCCAGCCTCTGTCACCGCCACCAGACGACTAGTTCAAGGCATATACTAACACCTCCACTTGTTGTCTGAGTTGTTCAGTGTTCCACTCATCTAGCACGTCGTCCATCTCGTACGATTCATCTTTCAGCTTCTCCAACCAGTCTGCCACCCTAGCCTCCATCACTTGTTTCTTCTCTGCATCCTCGAGCACTACCTGGATAGCTTTGAGCTAAGTGTTGAAACTTTTGATATCGCTGTCAGCATTCAAAACCAGCTTCACTGCTTCATTTGTGTGTTGATATACTACTGAAGCCAATTGCTCCAAAAGCATAGAGATGAGTGCCTCAGCCATTTTTGAGGTTCGAAATTGATTACGAATGAACGAGAAAAGGAAGTGCTAGAGATGAATTAGATATTGTGGGATGAGAGTGCTCTCACCTCTCTTCTGCCAAGTATATATATAGTGTCGAATTTAGACAAGATAGGGAGTGATGAAAGTGTTTCAATTATTTGGTCGACAGACTAACAAAGCATTATGAAAATGCTTCTTTAATAATTGCAAGCATCAAGTAACTAGAAGTCTAGAACCACAGAAATTGTAAAGCAGCACTCTTTACCTAAAGAAAGAAAGCTTGACGTACAATCAGCACTCTTTACCTAAAGAAAGGAAGCTTGACGGGTCCATATATATTGTTCGTCTCTGCACTCTTTACAGCTGCTCCATCAATAACAGTGACCTTACAATCCAAGCATCCAACCATGCATGTGCAATTGTTGCAAAATATCTTCACAATCCTATCGACCATTATTGCTGTTGTAACGAATCTAAGCGAGATCCCGCCTCTGTCAGCGCCACCAGACGACTAATTCAAGGCATATACTAACACCTCCACTTGTTGTCTGAGTAGTTCAGTGCTCCACTCATCTAGCACGTCGTCCATCTCGTACGATACATCTTTCAGCTTCTCCAACCAGTCTGCCACCCTAGCCTCCACCACTTGTTTCTTCTCTGCATCCTCGAGCACTACCTGGATAGCTTTGAGCTTAGTGCTGAAACTTTTGACATCGCTGTCAGCATTCAAAACCAGCTTCACTGCTTCATTTGAGTGTTGATATACTACTGAAGCCAATTGCTCCAAAAGCATAGAGATGAGTGCCTCAGCCATTTTTGAGGTTGGGAATTGATTACGAATGAACGAGAAAAGGAAGTGCTAGAGATGAATTAGATATTGTGGGATGAGAGTGCTCTCACCTCTCTTCTGCCAAGTATATATATAGTGTCGAATTTAGACAAGATAGGGAGTGATGAAAGTGTTTCAATTATTTGTTCGACAGACTAACAAAGCATTATGAAAATGCTTCTTTAATAATTGCAAGCATCAAGTAACTAGAAGTCTAGAACCACAGAAATTGTAAAGCAGCACTCTTTACCTAAAGATAGAAAGCTTGACGTACAATCAGCACTCTTTACCTAAAGAAAGCAAGCTTGACGGGTCCATATATATTGTTCGTCTCTGCACTCTTTACAGCTGCTCCATCAACAACAGTGTGATAGGAGCATAAAATGCGACGTTCTTAATATGTTTTTACCCCCATTTATGCAATGCTTAACCCTTATTGTTGTAATATAGAGTCATGTTATAGAGTCAAGAGTTTTGGTGGAATTAAAGTGAAAACATGTGGAAAATAGAATAAAAATGCAGAAATTGTCAAAAGCCTATTCACAAAGTCTCTGAGATGTTTTATTGAATCTGTAAAACATAAACTTTGCTTTTGATAGATTTTTCTCTTCTCATTTGCAGTCGACATACTAAGGATTGAACAAAGGAAAGAATCATTAAAATCGGAGTGGAACAAAATGCCAAGAACTTCAAGTTCTTATCGGATGCAAATCCAAGAATTCCAGAAGATTTCAGTGTCCGACATCCAACTTTCTGAATTTATTCCCGACGATTGACAAGGAATTTGAAGGTGAAATTTTTATGGATGAAAGCCCTGTGTGTCTAGTTTCATATGCAACTGGAATCGCAGAAAAAACTCTCCTAAGTAGAGAGTTATTCCGGTTTGAATGCAAGAAGGTCGGATCTGCCGAGAGGAAGAACCTGCTGCCCGTTTTGAAGGATTTCTATTTTTCTACAACAATTTCGTGTCCAAGGTTGTAAGTGATGAGCTACTGAACATATTGGAGCATTAGAGAGTCATCCTTTCAAGGAAGAAGTCGAAGAACAAAAGAAAAGAAGTTTCCCTGATACAAGCAGGAAAAGAAGATACAAAGGATGCTTTCCTGGCTCAACTAGGGAAAGCTACGGCTAGCTCTTGGATAAATTGTCCAAATGAGTTATGAGCCTAGTCCATTATTCAGTCCATCAAGCATGGATCCATGAAGAATTTGGCTGAATTAAAAAAAGAAAAGAAAAGATTAATTTCGGAATGGAAAAGAAGAAGCAAGCCGAGTTCTACATGGATTTGGCTTACGAATGTGGACTGAATTCCATCCTTTGTGCAAGATTTTTGGCTGAATTAATTCATGGAAAACCTAAAGAGATATTGCTCAATTATTCAGCCATTATCTTGGGAATTTTCGGCAGAAAATAGAGGAAGAAAATCGCAACAAATCCTGATTAATTTCGGGAAAATTCCTGTGCACGTCTCTCAACTTCCACGGACTCTCCCGGACAGCTGACAATGAATCAGAATTCGAGCCTTATATGGATAGAAAGCTACGGGAGTCTAGTTTCCAACCCAACTGGAATCACCTCAATAGCTATTTTCTAGAGAGAGTTATGACGTAATCAATGCACGGAGGTCATTCTGCCGAATTCAGAAAATCAAGGAAACCTAAACCAATTCGGTTTTGGTTTGTGGCTGGCTTCTCTAGGTTACTTCCTCTATAAATACCAAGGCTTTTGCACAGAAAATAATCATCTCTCCCTCCACAAAATCCTTGCCGAATCCCTGCCAAATTATTTTCAGAAATTTTATACAAAGAGCAAAGCCGAATCCACCATTCCTCACATCAAATCGATCACCATCTCATCAATCCTTGCCGAATCTTAACCAAGGTTGTAATATGGATTGTTTTATTTTGGTTTTTGTTACTTTGTATTTAAACATAACTTTGTCTATGAAGTATGTTTTGGTTTTTGGTTTTAATTTCGGTATTGATAATCATATATGGGATCTTCGGATCTTTGTTATAATTGTTTGGATATTTTATATGTGATTGCCGAATTATATATGTGATGTGATTAAATTTGTATTATGGGCAGTAGCTTTAGCATGTTTCTTGATTTCAATTAGGTTTATTTTCTTAATTCGTGGGGAACCGAAGGAGATGTTTAGATGCACTCGAAAGGCCATGAGTGTTATCTAGATGTTGAATTCATATTCCGATCTAATACATGTTGATTCACACGCGTTGTTGGTTTTGACATGTATTAATCTAAGGGTAAGAGTAATTATGGAAATTTACATGTCGATGTGAGATGGGTGACGCCATACTTGCTAACATGTTCCAATTCGACAATATGTGCTTATGTGCTATTTGTGTTTAATTTACATGCGTTGTGTTGTTAAACCGATTAGTACCATGTTTAGGATTGCGCGCGTTTCGGATTCTAAATACTTATGATGTCTTGATAATTAGGATATGCTGCGTTGGCCCTAATTAAATTGGAGCTTAATTAATCTTGAAATCGTTATATGTTTGCTGCCCCTATTACTTGTTTTAATTTTATTGCATGTGTAATGAGATTTGTGTTTGGTGATTGTGTGAAAGGTGATGATCAATTGTATATAGTAATCTAGGATTTAATTTTCGTAAACTAGTAAGTAAATAATAATTAAAAATTTCGACAACCCCCTTTTATACAATACTTTGTGTGATTGAAAGCCCTTGATTTCCCCGGATAGAACGATCCCTACTTGTCAATACTACACTCGACACAAGAAGGGTATTATTTGTATGTAGTTGTTTTGCAGGTATTTTATGCTTGGATAACACCTCCATCACAGTGACCTTACAATCCAAGCATCCAACCATGCATGTGCAATTGTTGCAAAATATCTTCACAATCCTATCGACCATTATTGCTGTTGTAACGAATGTAAGCGAGGTCCCCGCCTCTGTCAGCGCCACCAGACGAATAGTTCAAGGCATATACTAACACCTCCACTTGTTGTCTGAGTAGTTCAGTGTTCCACTCATCTAGCACGTCGTCCATCTCGTACGATTCATCTTTCAGCTTCTCCAACCAGTGTGCCACCCTAGCCTCCACCACTTGTTTCTTCTCTGCATCCTCGAGCACTACCTGGATAGCTTTGAGCTTGCTGCTGAAACTTTTGACATCTCTGTCAGTATTCAAAACCAGCTTCAGTACTGCTTCATTTGTGTGTCGATATACTACTGAAGCCAATTGCTCCAGAAGCATAGAGATGAGTGCCTCAGCCATTTTTGGGGTTGGGAATTGATTACGAATGAACGAGAAAAGGAAGTGCTAGAGATGAATTAGATATTGTGGGATGAGAGTGCTCTCACCTCTCTTCTGCCAAGTATATATATAGTGTCGAATTTAGACAAGATAGGGAGTGATGAAAGTGTTTCAATTATTTGTTCGACAGACTAACAAAGCATTATGAAAATGCTTCTTTAATAATTGCAAGCATTAAGTAACTAGAAGTCTAGAACCACAGAAATGGAAGAGCAGCACTCATTACCTAAAGAAAGAAAGCTTGACGTACAATCAGCACTCTTTACCTAAAGAAAGGAAGCTTGACGGGTCCATATATATTGTTCGTCTCTGCACTCTTTACAGCTGCTCCATCAACAACAGTGACCTTACAATCCAAGCATCCAACCATGCATGTGCAATTGTTGCAAAATATCTTCACAATCCTATCGACCATTATTGCTGTTGTAACGAATCTAAGCGTGATCCCCGCCTCTGTCAGCGCCACCAGACGACTAGTTCAAGGCATATACTAACACCTCCACTTGTTGTCTGAGTAGTTCAGTGCTCCACTCATCTAGCACGTCGTCCATCTCGTACGATACATCTTTCAGCTTCTCCAACCAGTGTGCCACCCTAGCCTCCACCACTTGTTTCTTCTCTGCATCCTCGAGCACTACCTGGATAGTTTTGAGCTTACTGCTGAAACTTTTGACATCTCTGTCAGCATTCAAAACCTGCTTCAGTACTGCTTCATTTGTGTGTTGACATACTACTGAAGCCAATTGCTCCAGAAGCATAGAGATGAGTGCCTCAGCCATTTTTGGGGTTGGGAATTGATTACGAATGAACGAGAAAAGGAAGTGCTAGAGATGAATTAGATATTGTGGGATGAGAGTGCTCTCACCTCTCTTCTGCCAAGTATATATATAGTGTCGAATTTAGACAAGATAGGGAGTGATGAAAGTGTTTGAATTATTTGTTCGACAGACTAACAAAGCATTATGAAAATGCTTCTTTAATAATTGCAAGCATCAAGTAACTAGAAGTCTAGAACCACAGAAACTGTAAAGCAGCACTCTTTACCTAAAGAAAGAAAGCTTGACGTACAATCAACACTCTTTACCTAAAGAAAGGAAGCTTGACGGGTCCATATATATTGTTCGTCTCTGCACTATTTACAGCTGCTCCATCAACAACAGTGACCTTACAATCCAAGCATCCAACCATGCATGTGCAATTGTTGCAAAATATCTTCACAATCCTATCGACCATTATTGCTGTTGTAACGAATCTAAGCGTGATCCCTGCCTCTGTCAGCGCCACCAGACGACTAGTTCAAGGCATATACTAACACCTCCACTTGTTGTCTGAGTAGTTCAGTGTTCCACTCATCTAGCACGTCGTCCATCTCGTACGATTCATCTTTCAGCTTCTCCAACCAGTCTGCCACCCTAGCCTCGACCACTTGTTTCTTCTCTGCATCCTCGAGCACTACCTGGATAGCTTTGAGCTTACTGTTGAAACTTTTGACATCTCTGTCAGCATTCAAAACCAGCTTCACTGCTTCATTTGTGTGTTGATATACTACGGAAGCCAATTGCTCCAGAAGCATAGAGATGAGTGCCTCAGCCATTTTTGGGGTTGGGAATTGATTACGAATGAACGAGAAAAGGAAGTGCTAGAGATGAATTAGATATTGTGGGATGAGAGTGCTCTCACCTCGCTTCTGCCAAGTATATATATAGTGTCGAATTTACACAAGACAGGGAGTGATGAAAGTGTTTCAATTATTTGTTCGACAGACTAACAAAGCATTATGAAAATACTTCTTTAATAATTGCAAGCGTCAAGTAACTAGAAGTCTAGAACCACAGAAATTGTAGAGCAGCACTCTTTACCTAAAGAAAGAAAGCTTGACGTACAATCAACACTCTTTACCTAAAGAAAGGAAGCTTGACGGGTCCATATATATTGTTCGTCTCTGCACTCTTTACAGCTGCTCCATCAACAACAGTGACCTTACAATCCAAGCATCCAACCATGCATGTGCAATTGTTGCAAAATATCTTCACAATCCTATCGACCATTATTGTTGTTGTAACGAATGTAAGCGAGATCCCCGCCTCTGTCAGCGCCACCAGACGACTAGTTCAAGGCATATACTAACACCTCCACTTGTTGTTTGAGTAGTTCAGTGTTCCACTCATCTAGCACGTCGTCCATCTCGTACGATACATCTTTCAGCTTCTCCAACCAGTCTGCCACCCTAGCCTCCACCACTTGTTTCTTCTCTGCATCCTCGAGCACTACCTGGATAGCTTTGAGCTTACTGCTCAAAGTTTTGACATCTCTGTCAGCATCCAACACCAGCTTCACTGCTTCATTTGTGTGTTGATATACTACTGAAGCCAATTGCTCCAGAAGCATAGAGATGAGTGCCTCAGCCATTTTTGGGGTTAGGAATTGATTACGAATGAACGAGAAAAGGAAGTGCTAGAGATGAATTAGATATTGTGGGATGACAGTGCGCACACCTCTCTTCTGCCAAGTATATATATATTGTCGAATTTAGACAAGATAGGGAGTGATGAAAGTGTTTCAATTATTTGTTCGACAGACTAACAAAGCATTATGAAAATGCTTCTTTAATAATTGCAAGCATCAAGTAACTAGAAGTCTAGAACCACAGAAATTGTAAAACAGCACTCTTTACTGATAGGAGCACAATGTGCGACGATATTACATGCTTATGCCCTCATTTATGCTTTGTTTAACTCTTATTTGTCTAAGATAGAGTCATAATATAGTTTAGTGTTAATTTGGTAGAGTTTGGCGAAAAATGGTTAAGAATCCGAAAAATGACTAAGTCTGAGAAATCTGGAAAATAATGCAAAATATGTCTTTTTCGTGATTTTGAGATGAGTAAAAATGCAATCTATCCTTGTCCGAATTTAATGAAATTTGGTGTGCTTATTATTCATATACTGAGAAATGTTGTGTTAAAATTTCAGATCAATCGGAGTTCGGGAAGTCACCCAAACGATGGCTTCAAAACGGCAGCTCGAGCAAACCAATCCAGGGACTTCCAGGATTTTCCTGGGACTGTGCCTCAATATCGAAAATTCATTCCTGACGTTTCACAAGGAATATGATCAAGCCCTTTTATATGGTGGAAGCTCTATGTGTCTAGTTTATCTGAGACTTGGAATCGCATCAATTGGAGCTCCAAGGAAGGAGTTATGTCCGATTTACTGGAGCAAGGTCACTGCCCTGCCGAGAAAACCAAGCATTCTGCCGGTTTGAGCATTGAGGCCGATTGGGGTGTAACCATGGACCAAAGTTCATCATGAAGAGTTGCTGAGTTCACAAGTGATGTCCATGAAGCATTGCAGCCCAATCCAAGGAAGAAAATCAGCAAAAGAAGTTTCCTAGAAGAACCAAGAAATGAAGGAACCAAAACCTTGTTGCACAAGGATTACCTTTGCTGATTTGGACTAGGTTTTCTACCTAGGGTTTCTGCCGAATTTGCCTCTATATAAAGTCATGTTTTCCTACAGAAAAAATCATCTCATCTCAAGCATAAAATATTAGTCTAAAGCTCTACCAAGTCTTTTCCAGCACCAACACCTAAATACTTAGCCAAAACCCATCACCACCACTACCAAAACTGCGGTACCTTTCACCTTGTCTTCTGCCGATTCCTGCTTTGGCCGAGCACTAAGGAGCAGCAGTCGAGCTACACTTCGTCACGTTTGAGGAGTCTTCAAAGGTTCTAAAAGTGTGATCCATTCCCCTATGGCTTTTGTTTTTAGTTTTGTTTGGTTGTCTTGTAAGAACTTGTTTCAATTCTTGGTTTTTGCTAAACTTTTGTATGAACCAACTTTGTTGAAGTTTATGTAATTTGTTTTTGCAATTTTAACTTGTGTGTTTTGTATGCATTGATAATTAGGGCAGTGGTGTTTTGCATGTTTAGGCTATAAATTGGTTAGAACTAAGGTTAGGGCATTTAAACCGACACACTAGTTATGATTAGCATGTAATTCTAAGTGCTAAGTTTCATGTGATAGAGTAACACGGATAAGTCATACGTTGGAGTAGTTCGTTTTGTGTTGCTCACCTAGGTCTAACAACCTTAGAACTTGCAAGTTAAATAAGATGATTGACAACCTTACTTATTTGCTTGTCTTCGATTTAGACTCATATGCTTAAATGTTAAAACGTGTAAAACCGGATTAGCATCACCTTAGAAGTCATATGTTGGAGTAGTTTCTAAGAAATTAAGAAGTCTAACAATTGGAAAACTGTTGGAGGCTCTAGTTGTGTCGAAACTAATTTAGGTCTTGAACATGTTAAATACTTGTCTCTTACCTTCTTGTGTGCAAATCTACTTGTTAAAGAGTTTTTTGTGTGAACTGTTTTGTGTGAGAGATGATGATCACCTGTATATATTAGCTTAGGTTTAATTTTCGTAGCTTAGTGTTAGTGGCAGCTTTGCTGCCGACGCCATACCCATTCCCCCAATTGTGACGTTTGTATATTTGTGTATATGTTTTTGTCTAACAATCTCATATTTCAGGTACCCTTAATCCCCGGCCTAGAACGATCGCTACTTGCTTATACTACTAACGATATTTTGTAGGGTTATTATTGTGTGCGAGCTTAGGCTCACATCAATTTTTGGCGCCGTTGCCGGGGATTATAAAAACTTGTTATATTTGAATGTTATTTGTTTTGTAAATTTGTCGTGTGTTAATAGCTTGAAATTGTTTGAAAATTGTTTGTATTTGCTAATTCCATGGCTTGTATAGCTTTGTATATTGTTGCATTTATCTTTGTGTTTTGTTCGCTTTGATGTGTCTTGTGTGTGTGCAGATCGAATAGGGAAGAAACAGTGCAGGAAATACCAACTTCTGCCCAAAACAGAATTCGGGCAGTGCGGTCTGTAAACTTTGGAAGGGTGCCGTCTGCAGCTTACAAAACCTGGGAAAGTGAGCCATACGCCGTTGGAAAGATCTCTGAGTCTACTTTCTGTAGGATTTTACAGAAGTGGATTTGGAGTTTCGAGCTGCTCCCAGTCTCAATTTGAGTGCACGAAGGTCAATCTGGCGAAGCAGAAAACTGGGCAGATCAATAGGTCCGATTCAAGGCCAAACAAAGCATACTTCCGCTGGTCCGATTGAGGCAAATTCTACATCGTTGGAAAGCTCAGTGTGTCCACTACAACATTACTTCAGAACAACTTTGCATTATGATACTGGAACACACCCAAATTGGAGCCTTAAGAGGAAGTGTACGCTGCCAAACATTCTGCCGAGCTGCCAGGCTGCTGCCCCTGCCTCTGTCCTGCAGCCAACCATGCCGAGGCCAGCACACACCTAAACCATCCTGCCAAGCACATTGCCCTGCTCATGCCATAGCCAAGTTGCAGCCTCACGCTGCCAAATATCCTGACGAGCAAGCTGCTGCCACGCAGCCTATGCGCGCTGCTGCGCAGGACGCGCACGCTGACCACAAGCCTAGTCCTGCCTATGTATCCACGTGTCCGTATCCTTCCGTATCCAAGACCAATTCTGACACGTATCTAATCAAGTAGCCGTATCCGATACGCATGTCGATACGCCTGTGCTACTGTTGACCGAATCCGATACGGACACGGATACGCCATCCGATACACTGCAATGCTGCTGCCCCTGCCTGCTGCCCTGCTGCAGCTTGCCCTGCTACTGCCGCAATGCTGCAGCCTACGTACCCTGCTGACACGCCGCAAAGCTGCTGCCCTGCTGCTGCCTATCCTTCCACCTATGCTGTACTTGCCGAGACCCTGCGCACAAGCTGCTGCTCCTGCTGCCCCTTCACGCTTCTCCTGCCCCTGCCCTTGTCGAAATCTGCTGCACCCAAGTTACTGAGGACACACCATTGAAGGCGAAGCAGTTTTCGGTGCCTTGTGTTATCAATTTCGTGTAAGCCTTGGTCCGGCCGGTCAAGGAAGACACACCATTGAAGGCGAACCAACTCAAGAAGAATCCATGGAACATGGTCAAATTGGAGAGAAAAAGTGAGGAAACTCAAACACCAAACTGTACCCCAAACAGAGTTCCGGCAGTGCAGTTCTTCTACTTTGGATGGCTGTCATTTTTAGTTCACAATACCTGAGAAGGCGTGTGATATATGAGATCTCTGAGTCCACTTTCTATAGGATTTTACAGAAGTGGATTCGGAGTAGTGTGCTGTTCCCAGCTTCAGTTTGATTGCAGCAAGGTCAATCCAGCAAAGCAGGAAGCTGTGCAGACAGGTCTGATAAAAGGCAAAATATGGAGTACTTTTGTTGATCGGATTGAGGCAAACTTTACATCTCTGGAAAGCTCTATGTGTCTGATATAATATTGATTTAGAGCACTTTTGCATTTGGTCATTGGAACATACTCAAATTTGGGCGATAAGAGGTAAAGGTCCAGGTGGTATATTGCTCATCAAAGAATTTATGCTTGCATTATTGGGCCGAGAACCTGCTACTGCCGAGAGGGGCTGGTGCCCCAACTGCCGAGCAATGCACATGATGAACGGACAAACACGCGGTGACAAGTCTAGGCTACGGACTATAAACACAAAGCGCTAATTGGGAGGCAACCCAAGTCGATCAAAGAAAAGTGAAGGAGCCATCACCGAGAGTTTGAAATTTCTTAACCCTTCTCTTTTTCTTTGGTTTGTGATGATATGTTGGAATATGTTAGTCGATTGCATGCTTAGGAAATTCGTTGATATAGATTTGTGCTTACATTGAGGACAATGTACTTTTCTAAGTGTGGGGTGGGATAACGTATTCCGTTTATGTTTTTGTGTGCTTAGTTTAGAAAAGAAAAATTCAGAAAATTGTTCCACAAAAATAGAGTGTTTAATTTGTTTGTTTCGAGTCTTAGGATGCCCCTAATATGTCAATGATGTTTTTCTCCTCTTTGCATACATAGATGATGGTTGTGCATACAATTAAAATTGTGAGTTTCATGGATTATGTGCATTGGTAGGAGCATGTAGGACTTGTTGATTACGAAGCATGCATGTTTTAGCTAGTTTATGTCCTAAATAACCTATGTGAGCTTTAGAGCCAATTTGCTTTCTTCTTGAGCAATAAAAAGATAAAATTCGATAGATTCGTAGGAAGCATGAAACCTCATAATTCTTTGCATATTCGATGACTATGTGCCATAGCTTTTTAATGAACTCTAGTATGCTAGAATTTACTCTTGTTGATTTTCAAAACGTTTATATCATAAAATACTTTGATTTTGAATATGATTGAATAAAGATCATTTAGGTTTACCACCATTGCCAAATACAGCATGAGCCCTATTGGAGCCCGTCGTGGGACACCTTAGTAAACCCCCTTTGAGCCTACGTATAGCCTTTTCTTTCATCACCCTTAAACACTTTCCATGAGCCTAGTATAGTGATGCCTTTACCTTATGTGTCGGCAAAACTTGATTTTTGAAGGCATTTTTGCGTGAAGTGATGAAGAAGAACAAGTGTGGGGTAGACTTAGCTAAAAATTGTGAAAATTGTATGTGAGCCGTGCCTATGAGAAAACAAAAGAAGAAAAATTGAAATCGGACAAAAAAGAAGAAAAAGAAAACTCAAGTCCGAAATAATAGAAAAAGTGTAGGCACGGTTTCAAATGAAAATTGCTAAGTCTAGTCTTGAAAAGTGTTGTGAATTTGGAGTTTTGTTTATATGTGAAGGTCTACTATTGTTATATTTTGACCTTTGTTCATATTCACTATATTTTGGGGAAGTAAAGAATGAAGTATGGGTCCAACAAGAAGAAATTCGACTCTTGGTGAGAAGACATAAGGAGATTTGAGCATTGCTAAAGTACACGGTGACGTTTTGAGCCTCCTTATCCAAATATCGAATACCTCTTAACCTAGCCCCATTACATCCCTTTTTATTGATCTTTTCATGATTCTTAAGATGGTTAAATTTGATTGTGGAGATTATCTCAAGAGTAAGCATATGGTTTTGGTTCATTGGTGCACATAGTTGTTACATGAGGTTTTTCCATAAAATTTCACAAAGTGCTTTTGTTTCTTGACATATGCAAGTTACTCTTTGTAATTCATAATCTTTCACTTGCATATACTATTGAGTGATTAACTATGCTTCGAGAGAAAAGAATAGAGTATGCCTAGTAAGGAGGATTGGATTAGCTTTAACATGTTTACATGCTTACCTTTTGCTCTTATATGTTCATATTGATGCCACATGTTCATGAAACTTGGAATTTTCGTGCCTACCATTCCCATGCATTTAACTTGAAAGCTATGTGTACATACGAGCCTGAGACAAATTGTTAGGGGCAATAGTTTGTTTAGAGTCTAGTTTAGTTTAGTTTGCTAAGGGACTAGCAAAAGATAAGTGTGGGGTAGTTGATAGGAGCACAATGTGCGACGATATTACATGCGTATGCCCTCATTTATGCTTTGTTTAACTCTTATTTGTCTAAGATAGAGTCATAATATAGTTTAGTGTTAATTTGGTAGAGTTTGGCGAAAAATGGTTAAGAATCCGAAAAATGACTAAGTCTGAGAAATCTGGAAAATAATGCAAAATATGTCTTTTTCGTGATTTTGAGATGAGTAAAAATGCAATCTATCCTTGTCCGAATTTAATGAAATTTGGTGTGCTTATTATTCATATACTGAGAAATGTTGTGTTAAAATTTCAGATCAATCGGAGTTCGGGAAGTCACCCAAACGATGGCTTCAAAACGGCAGCTCGAGCAAACCAATCCAGGGACTTCCAGGATTTTCCTGGGACTGTGCCTCAACATCGAAAATTCATTCCCGACGTTTCACAAGGAATATGATCAAGCCCTTTTATATGGTGGAAGCTCTATGTGTCTAGTTTATCTGAGACTTGGAATCGCATCAATTGGAGCTCCAAGGAGGGAGTTATATCCGATTTACTGGAGCAAGGTCACTGCCCTGCCGAGAAAACCAAGCATTCTGCCGGTTTGAGCATTGAGGCCGATTGGGGTGTAACCATGGACCAAAGTTCATCATGAAGAGTTGCTGAGTTCACAAGTGATGTCCATGAAGCATTGCAGCCCAATCCAAGGAAGAAAATCAGCAAAAGAAGTTTCCTAGAAGAACCAAGAAAGGAAGGAACCAAAACCTTGTTGCACAAGGATTACCTTTGCTGATTTGGACTAGGTTTTCTACCTAGGGTTTCTGCCGAATTTGCCTCTATATAAAGTCATGTTTTCCTACAGAAAAAATCATCTCATCTCAAGCATAAAATATTAGCCTAAAGCTCTACCAAGTCTTTTCCAGCACCAACACCTAAATACTTAGCCAAAACCCATCACCACCACTACCAAAACTGCGGTACCTTTCACCTTGTCTTCTGCCGATTCCTGCTTTGGCCGAGCACTAAGGAGCAGCAGTCGAGCTACACTTCGTCACGTTTGAGGAGTCTTCAAAGGTTCTAAAAGTGTGATCCATTCCCCTATGGCTTTTGTTTTTAGTTTTGTTTGGTTGTCTTGTAAGAACTTGTTTCAATTCTTGGTTTTTGCTAAACTTTTGTATGAACCAACTTTGTTGAAGTTTATGTAATTTGTTTTTGCAATTTTAACTTGTGTGTTTTGTATGCATTGATAATTAGGGCAGTGGTGTTTTGCATGTTTAGACTATAAATTGGTTAGAACTAAGGTTAGGGCATTTAAACCGACACACTAGTTATGATTAGCATGTAATTCTAAGTGCTAGGTTTCATGTGATAGAGTAACACGGATAAGTCATACGTTGGAGTAGTTCATTTTTTGTTGCTCACCTAGGTCTAACAACCTTAGAACTTGCAAGTTAAATAAGATGATTGACAACCTTACTTATTTGCTTGTCTTCGATTTAGACTCATATGCTTAAATGTTAAAACGTGTAAAACCGGATTAGCATCACCTTAGAAGTCATATGTTGGAGTTGTTTCTAAGAAATTAAGAAGTCTAACAATTGGAAAACTGTTGGAGGCTCTAGTTGTGTCGAAAATAATTTAGGTCTTGAACATGTTAAATACTTGTCTCTTACCTTCTTGTGTGCAAATCTACTTGTTAAAGAGTCTTTTGTGTGAACTGTTTTGTGTGAGAGATGATGATCACCTGTATATATTAGCTTAGGTTTAATTTTCGTATCTTAGTGTTAGAGGCAGCTTTGCTGCCGACGCCATACCCATTCCCCCAATTGTGACGTTTGTATATTTGTGTATATGTTTTTATCTAACAATCTCATATTTCAGGTACCCTTAATCCCCGGCCTAAAACGATCCCTACTTGCTTATACTACTAACAATATTTTAAAGGGTTATTATTTTGTGCGAGCTTAGGCTCACATCATTTACCTAAAGAAAGAAAGCTTGACTTACAATCAGCACTCTTTACCTGAAGAAAGGAAGCTTGACGGGTCCATATATATTGTTCGTCTCTGCACTCTTTACAGCTGCTCCATCAACAACAGTGACCTTACAATCCAAGCATCCAACCATGCATGTGCAATTGTTGCAAAATATCTTCACAATCCTATCGACCATTATTGCTGTTGTAACGAATGTAAGCGAGATCCCCGCCTCTGTCAGCGCCACCAGACGACTAGTTCAAGGCATATACTAACACCTCCACTTGTTGTCTGAGTAGTTCAGTGTTCCACTCATCTAGCACGTCGTCCATCTCGTACGATACATCTTTCAGCTTCTCCAACCAGTCTGCCACCCTAGCCTCCATCACTTGTTTCTTCTCTGCATCCCCGAGCACTACCTGGATATCTTTGAGCTTACTGCTGAAACTTTTGACATCTCTGTCAGCATTCAAAACCAGCTTCAGTACTGCTTCATTTGTGTGTTGATATACTACTGAAGCCAATTACTCCGGAAGTATAGAGATGAGTGCCTCAGCCATTTTTGGGGTTGGGAATTGAATACGAATGATCGAGAAAAGGAAGTGCTAGAGATGAATTAGATATTGTGGGATGAGAGTGCGCTCACCTCTCTTCTGCCAAGTATATATATAGTGTCGAATTTAGACAAGATAGGGAGTGATGAAAGTGTTTCAATTATTTGTTCGACAGACTAACAAAGCATTATGAAAATGCTTCTTTAATAATTGCAAGCATCAAGTAACTAGAAGTCTAGAACCACAGAAATTGTAAAGCAGCACTCTATACCTAAAGAAAGAAAGCTTGACGTACAATCAGCACTCTTTACCTAAAGAAAGGAAGCTTGACGGGTCCATATATATTGTTCGTCTCTGCACTCTTTACCGCTGCTCCATCAACAACAGTGACCTTACAATCCAAGCATCCAACCATGCATGTGCAATTGTTGCAAAATATCTTCACAATCCTATCGACCATTATTGCTGTTGTAACGAATGTAAGCGAGATCCCCGCCTCTGTCAGTGCCACCAGACGACTAGGTCAAGGCATATACTAACACCTCCACTTGTTGTCTGAGTAGTTCAGTGTTCCACTCATCTAGCACGTCGTCCATCTCGTACGATACATCTTTCAGCTTCTCCAACCAGTCTGCCACCCTAGCCTCCATCACTTGTTTCTTCTCTGCATCCTCGAGCACTACCTGGATAGCTTTGAGCTTACTGCTGAAACTTTTGATGTAACATCCTGAACCTAGAGTTACCTTTGGACTGTGTTACTTTTACTTTTACTCCTCGGGAATTGTTTTTACGGTTCGAAAGTTCTAAAGGTTGACTTTTAAATAAGTTGACCCGACCGATGATTTTATTTTATGACAAGGTAGAAGACGTTGAAACGAGTTTGTGGACACGTTGCATGCCCAATTTAGAGTTCGCATGTAAAATCGGAAATTGTCTGATTTTGGACGAGTATAAATAGCGGGAGGAAAATTTCCCGAAAGGGAAAATCCCCCATTTTTCTCTTTTTCCTTTTCTTTTCTTTTCTTTCTTTTTTCTTCTCCTCTCTCCTTTCTCTCTCTTCTCCCCCGACCCAGCGCCGACCTCCACCTAGCTCCGCCGTCCGGCCGAACTGGGCCGGCGCCCCGGTCACGTTCGGACTGGCTCGGCTTGCCAGTCGCGTTTGTGGCAGCGGCGCGGCTTGAAACGGCGCGATTCGGCGGTGCGACGCCCGAATGGGTTCGACTGTGTCAAACCGGAATCGGCCTCCTCCGGTCGCCGTTCGTCTCGATTCCGGTCGGGAATCGAAGACCTAGATCCGTGCAATCATTCTTTGGAGGGAATTTGACCGATTTGCACCAGGTAAGGAGGAATTGGAATTTGAAATTTTTTAGGGTTTTTAGGAAATTTCGATTGAGGTTGTGATTTTGGTGTTATTGTTGAAATTGGATGCTAGATTAGTGTTTAGAACATTGTTTGGAGTTGATTAAGTATAATTTGGGGTTGATTTGGTTGGTTTTTGGAGAAATGGGAATTTAGGATTTTCGGGCCGCCGTGCTGGCCGCCGTACGCGGCGGCTGGGGCTGTTTTTGGCGGAGGAGTCGGCGGGGATGAGGTTCTGAGGTGGTGGCGATGATGTTGGGTGAAATTGGCTTCGATTGGAGGTGTTTTTGACCTCCGGTGGCGGAGCTGCCGGCGGCGATGGAGGCGCTCCGGCGGCGCCGGCAGCGGCGACGCTGTTCCGGCGGTGAGAGGTAGGAGATGATGAACAGTAACCGGTTAATAGTAAAACAGTAAAAAGGTAAAAGTAAAAGGGTAAAAGGTGAAAAGTAAAAAGGTAAACAGTAAACAGTAAATGGTAAATAGTAATTGGATTTTAACCATTTACTGTTTGACTTTCAGAATTACTGTTTGACCTGGAATAATTACTGTTTGACCAGTAGTTTTTACTGTTGACTTACCGTAAAAAGGTTAAAAGCTGATATAAAGGGTTTTACGACGGGATAACTGGGAAAAGAATTAATCGGACACGGAGTGGGTGTCCTGAGTAATTTCGGACTTAGATTATTCGGTATTGAGGCGAAATTCCTATACTGATAAGTGAAAAAGGAAAAATTGGAAGTTTCGGACGAGTGTGGACGTCCGTAGATTTATCGATTATAATTAAATTCCGAATTTCGTAATATTTAGAATTTCGTCCCTATTTCAGGTCGAGAGGTTATTCGACGGGACGAGAGATCAGATTAGCGGCGCGCTTGGCAGTACTGTGAGTGGATTTTTATTTTAAATAAATGCATGCATAATTGTTTTAATGAAATGAAGTTTATTTCAAATAAATGATTTGAGAACGATGATAATTTAAATAATTAAATGATATGATATTTAAAGAAATATGTTTTGGGGTTATATTTTTACTACGATTTTAGTAGTACGTGATTTTATCCGGAAACGAGGTTTCCGGAAATAATATGTTTTTAATTGTTCATAATTGATCGTACTGAAAAGTTTTAATGGTATTTAAATGAAATGACCAGAAATGAGATTTCCGGAAATAGTAGGATTCGATAAATCATACTTAATCGTTTTATTGTATTTTATATTTGTACGACCGGAAATGAGATTTCCGGGGAGTTTAACATTTCATTATTTGTGATTTTCGACATGTGAGATGTCGAAGTTATATATTATTTTTGTTATTTATTTTATGACATGTGGGACATGTCGGATGTATATATATATTCTTTTGAGGCTACGAGTTTATGTGATTATATATATATGAGCCTCAGGGGTACGGTCGGGGACCGTACGGATTTATGATATATAAGGGGATACGTAATTTTCGGTTTTGTTTTCGGATTTTCACCATATCAGGGTCCAGATATATATTGATGCTAGCTAGCTTATTAACCTCATCCCACGCGAGGTGACGACTTGACCATATAGGTCAGATTCACGCTCGGTGGTCGACGGAGTGTGGTGTAGAGGTTTAGTGTGGGACGCTATAGAGAGTCTTGGAGGCTCTGACCCTTAGTCTTGGAGGCTACTATTATATGGTGATAATGACGTTCCCCTATCTTATTATGTGACCAATGGGATTGGTCTTGATTTTTTTATATTATCTGGTTTTCGGGAACATTTCTCTAGGAGACTTTCTGATTTTAATAAATTCCCGAACCAGCGGGGCTGGGGTTTTTATGCGACCAATGGGATTGGTCGAGAAACATCACAAATGGTTTTCAAAAGTATATTGTTTCGAATACATATAAAAAGAATAATTATTTATTTATTTGATTTTATATCAGCGGGGCTGATGATTTTTAAATATGATTTTCTTAAAACGTGGGACGTTTTATTTATAATGCATGCACTGTGGTTTTATTTCTAAAACTCTGGGAAAGTAATATAATACTTTTATTTAAAGTACTATATTAAATCATATTATTTTTATCCACTCACTCTAACGTTTTTAAATTGCTTTCCCCTCGGCCCTTCGATTTAAATCGCCCAGTGTGCAGAGTATTGATCAGAGGTCAAGAGTACTCGGAGTCGAGGCATAGCTATCATCATTGTCGTTTCCGCTAGGTGGGATCTGTGATCCCTTATTCTTTTATTTTCATATTATATTCTTGTTCTATTCCATTTGTATTTCCAGTTCCTTGTTTTAGACTGCTCTGATTACTTGTGAGTCAAATGGGTATAAATTGAGTTTGATTTTGTGTTTATTTGTGGCGGTTGTTGTGATTTGGGGAGCAGGTGGCTCCAGGTGTTGGGGATGAATCTGGATTTAGAAGTGTTTTTGGTTGTTGCAGGCCTTAGGGTTGTCCATCCTAAGATTGACTTTATCGATTTATCAATAGAGTTAGTCTTAAGGTGGTCCCCGCAGGACCTTATCCGGATTTCAGAGTGAAATCCGGGGCGGGTCCTATCATTTAACATCTCTGTCAGCATTCAAAACCAGCTTCACTGCTTCATTTTTGTGTTGATATACTACTGAAGCCAATTGCTCCAGAAGCATAGAGATGAGTGCCTCAGCCATTTTTGGGGTTGGGAATTGATTACGAATGAACGAGAAAAGGAAGTGCTAGAGATGAATTGGATATTGTGGGATGAGAGTTCTCTCACCTCTCTTCTGCCAAGTATATATATAGTGTCGAATTTAGACAAGATAGGGAGTGATGAAAGTGTTTCAATTATTTGTTCGACAGACTAACAAAGCATTATGAAAATGCTTCTTTAATAATTGCAAGCATCAAGTAACTAGAAGTCTAGAACCACAGAAATTGTAAAGCAGCACTCTTTACCTAAAGAAAGAAAGCTTGACGTACAATCAGCACTCTTTACCTAAAGAAAGGAAGCTTGACGGGTCCATATATATTGTTCGTCTCTGCACTCTTTACAGCTGCTCCATCAACAACAGTGACCGTACAATCCAAGCATCCAACCATGCATGTGCAATTGTTGTAAAATATCTTCACAATCTTATCGACCATTATTGCTGTTGTAACGAATGTAAGCGAGATCCCCGCCTCTGTCAGCGCCACCAGATGACTAGTTCAAGGCATATACTAACAATTGCAAATCAACATCAGGTAGAATACTCAGTACCATAAAAGCATAATGTCACGACTAGGAAGTGACAAAAAGCTTGCCCCAATCAAATCCCAATCAGCATTAAGATCCATTTCACAAATAGCTTGCCCCTAAAACAAACCCCATGTTATGGAAATTAGGTATCAAACCTATTCAATTTAGTTTCACGACTAGGAAATGCATAATGTCAAGCCTCGAGTATTTACATATATTGGATTGCTTAAGATGCTCATAACATATTAAGTTAAGGGCCACTTCATTCAGTCAAATGCATACCAAATTTCCCTTCCGGTGAAAGTCCCCCTATACATTGTTCGTCCTGCATAGATTGTGTTGATCAAAATCAGAATCATTTCTCCCGCCGGACAAATTAACAAAAGCTAATAGTATTCAATAAATATAACATCCCAACTCCTGTATCCAAGAGGCTGATCAAATGAGACCATGGGATATAAACATTGTGAACTAGCAACCCAATAAATGCCCTTCAACTCAGTTTCATACCTTTTCCTTTCCTTTACTACTCTAATGCAACAATTTACTGCCATTGTTCTATCTTGAAACATTACAATATAACATAATGAAACTGGTATATACTTTTAAAACATGTAAGCTACTGAGAAAATAGTCTGTGCTTCCATGAACACAAGAAATAAATCTACGTTATTTTTTTTTTTCCGTGAACCAAATGATGCTCATTCTTTATGAAACCTTGAGGTTTTTTCATATAAGATTCCTCATTTAAATCTCCATCGAGAAAAGTCATATCCATGAACATGGATGAAGCACTCTACAATAATTAAGATAACAAAATTTTATACTAGAAAATAAGATTCTGCATCAGCTTAACAGGGTAATCTTTGAAAACATTGCTTCTAGCACAAGTTATCTATGCTGGAACAAATACTTCTCCAGTTTATGAAGCAAATCCTGCCAAAGATAAGCATTTGAAGGACAAGCATTTTTCATATTTGGACAGCCCCAAACCCTTCCTAATAAAGTTAAGTACTCTGATAGGTATGCTCAGTGCCGGCCTTTGGCATGAGCAATATGTGCAATTAGCCCCACATCATTGCAGCTGCTACAAAACTTGGTGTGGCTGAGAATCTCGTCATACACAGTTACTACTGTCTGAGACGGCTTACAGTACAAGTTCATCAGTTCTAAAGTACTGATGCAGAACATGACGCAAAGATCCTCATTAATATGATGAGTCGAAGAAAAATGAAAGCAGCAGGAACCTATGTACAACCAAAAACTCCCTACCTATCTCACCAAAAACATACCGGTTTGTTTTCTGTAACTTCCTGAAAGATTATTTAACAGTTTCTTAAGCCTATAGGTTTCTTCATAGTAATTCATCATTAAGCAATTATGGCTCAAATCCATCAAACAGGAGCATTCAGATTATTTCCTGCACAAAACCTTCTCCATCGCCTATTGATCGTAATAAAAGTCAGAGAAGCAATAATAGCTTGAAATCCATCAAAAATCCAAAGTTTCATCCATCCATGATACAAGGCTGTTGACATGAGGTAGGCATGTAGCAGAAGACGTTGGGATACATCCCCTGTAACATCCCGAATTTTGAATAGTAAAATTCAAATTCGACAATGTTAAAATTTACAAATAAACTCAATCACTTGAAAGTTATCATACAATAACTAAGTAAAACAACAGAGTTTAAGTGCCTGGCTCGATACATTCAAAATATTACATCATCAACAACACAGATGTAAGAAAAGAGTCTCTCGCTATTACTCTCTAACCCAAAAAAGGATAATTACAAGCTAGACCAAGGCCTACACCTACTAGCCGTGCGACTCAGATGCCGCTCCCTAGCTGCTGGTCCTCACCTGCAGGTCTAACCGCTACACCATCAATTGGTGCACCGGGTTGTAAACAACGAACCCGGTAAGCTTTCAAAGCTCGTGCGAGTAAAACAAACAAGATCAGGATAAAATAATTAAAACAATAAAAGAAAACACTCACAACCAACCAAGACTCGTGCATTATAAAATTCACGATGCACAATCAACCAAAAGAGTAAGATTAGGGGGAGTGGACCATCAATTGTGACAATTTCATAACAAAATAATGCACCCAATTGCAGACTCACAATATATATATTTCACGTAAATATATATATACGTAGACATTCACTCAGGAATAGTCCACTAATACCAACTATAGTCATTGATCGTAAAATACATTTAAAAATTATTTTTATATTAAAGTCATTTTACTTACCAATGAATCGTAGTCGATCAAGTTCAATCAATTTAAAACAAATATTATTTCCATAAAACCATTTTGCATATACGATCCATATACTATAATTAACTCGTAATCAACTCGTATTTAATACGAATACACTGAGGTTTACTCACCTTAATTCACCAGAAATGGTAAATATCTGTTTATGGTCGAATCGGATCGCTGCAGGATCAGGTCAGATCGAATCGCAGCAGTTCCGGGGTCGGGTCAACGTCTGGTCAACATCGGGTCAACACGGGTCACGGTCAACGCGGTCGGGTCGGGTCTGAACCGGGTCGGGTCTGAACTGCTGAAACGGGTCGGGTCGACCTGATCGGAGACGTTTCTCGATCCCGTCACTGCGGCTTGAATCGGCGACAACCACCTACACCAAGAGGACCGCAAGGAGAAGACGAACCGATCGGTGGGTGGCACGAGCTCCAGCGACGCCTGGAACGGCTGCTGCACTGCCACCGACAGCGGCGGAAACTATCGGGCTCCGGTGCTCCGTCCACGGGCTGTGGCTCCTGGCGTGGCGCGGCTCAAACGAAAGAGGAAGTTGTGCTGAGCATTTTGACAGGTAGCACGCCTTGAAAGGTGGTGGGACGAGGGAGAACTACGCGAAAGAAGCTCCGGATTCGATTTGAGGACGATGAACAGTGTTTCGCGATATTTTCTGATATTAAATTGCTATTTATAGAAATTTCAGATTTTGGAATAACTTCAACATGTCGTAACTTTTTCATACGACGTCCATTTCATGCGTGCCACGTGTCTACGAACTCGTATCGTCGAGCTCTACTACTGTCATGATGGAAACTTGTCGAAATTCATGACGGATCAGAAAGTCAACTTTTAGCGCCTCGAAATTCAACGTTTTTCAAATCTTTAACTCTCGAAACTCACTTCCGACGTCACGCAACAACTAATTAAAACGTACGAAACACAAATTTTCAAAAATCATCCTCCAAATAGTTCACGATTAAATTACAAGAAATTAGTAATAAAAATCGGGTTATTACATTCTACCCTCCTTAAAGGAATTTCGCCCCGAAATTCAAACACACTACTCTACAAACAACTGCGGGTATTTAGCCTTCACATCAGACTCTAACTCCCAAGATGCATCACCCTCATCATGGTGACTTCACAGTACTTTGACCAATTCTATCTCCTTCCTTCGTAGCTTCTTTGTTGACCTATCCAAGATACGAACAAGTTCAACAACGAAGGTCGCATTCTCATTCACTTTGATAGTGCTATGATCAATCACATGTGACTCATCCGGTACGTACTTCCTCAACATCGAAACATGAAAGACATTATGCACACCGGACATGTTAGGAGGTAAAGCAAGTCGATAGGCTAAATTCCCAACCTTCTCGAGAATCTCAAAAGGCCCAACATACCTTGGCCCCAACTTTCCCTTCTTGCCAAATCTCACCACACCTTTCATTGGTGAGACCTTCAAGAATACATGATCACCAATCTCAAACTCCACCTACCTTCTCTTCAAATCAGCGTAGCTCTTCTGCCTACTCTGAGCAGTTCGGATCCTATCTCGAATGATCGAGATCTTCTCCGTGGTCTCCTGAACAATAATCTCAGGACCCAAGAGCGCACTCTCACCAACCTTTGCCCAACAAACAGGAGATCTACCATAAAGAGCCTCATACGGCGCCATGCCAATACTAGAGTGACAGCTGTTGTTGTAGGCAAATTCAATCAACTGCAGGTGGTCTTCCCAACTTCCCTTGAAATCCAAGACACAGGCTCTCAGCATATCCTCCATCACCTGGTTCACTCGCTCAGTCTGCCCATCAGTCTGAGGGTGGAATGCTGTGCTCATATCCAAGGTGGTTCCTATGGCCTTCTGAAAACCAGCCCAGAACTTGGAAGTAAAGCGAGCATCCCGATCCGATACAATGGATACCGGCACCCCATGAAGTCTCACTATCTCCTTCACATATAACTTGCACAAAGCCTCAACTGAGTGCGTCAACGACACTGGGAGAAAGTGCGCCGACTTCGTCAATCTATCAACAATCACCCACACGGCATCATGCCCCAATTTAGACTTAGGCAACCCAGTCACAAAGTCCATAGAGATGTGTTCCCACTTCCATTCTGGAATAGATAGCGGCTTCAACATGCCAGCTGGTCTCTGATGCTCTACTTTCACCTGCTGACAGGTAAGACACTTGGACACATACTCTGCCACATCTCTCTTCATCCCATTCCACCATAATTGCCTACAAAGATCTCTATACATCTTTGTTCTCCCTGGGTGGATTGTGTATTGTGATCGATGTGCTACCTGGAGAATCTCCTTCTTAAGGTCAGCACAATCTGGTACGCACAACCTGCCCCTGAATCTCAACCCACCATCAGATCCGACAGTCCACTCAGACGGACACTCATCCATCAAATCAACTACTAACTCAGCCAACTTTGCTTGAGAGAACTCATCATGTGCTTGACCTTGAACAATCCTGGAAATCAAGGTAGGCTGTACCGAAATACTACCAAGGAAGGTCCCCTACTCCCTACCGGATGGCACAAGGTCAAACTCAGACGCGGTCTCAAGCATGAGCCACTCCTGGATCATGAGAGAAGCAATAGCACATCTCGGTCTCCTACTCAAGGCATCTGCCACTACATTGGCCTTTCCCGGATGATACTCCAAGGTGAAGTCATAGTCCTTAAGAAGCTCCATCCATCTCCTCTGCCTCATGTTTAGCTCCTTCTGAGAGAACAAATACTTCAAACTCTTATGATCTTAGAAGAGTTGAAACTTCTCACCATACAAGTAATGCCTCCAAATCTTCAAGGCAAAGACTACTGCAGCTAGCTCTAGGTCATGAGTAGGATAATTCCTCTCGTGAATCTTCAACTGTCTAGAGCCATAGGCAACAACACCACCAAGCTGCATCAGCACACAACCCAAGCCCTGATAAGATGCATCACTATATAAGACATAACCACCCCCACTTGTGGGAATAATCAACACTGGGGCCATAGTCAGTCTAGTCTTCAACTCATTGAATGCCTTCTCGCACTCATCTGTCCATACAAACTGGACATCCTTCTTGGTCAACTTGGTCAATGGAGAAGAGATACTAGAGAACCCCTCAATGAACCTCCGGTAATACCCAGCCAAACCGAGAAAACTACGAACTTCCGTAGCTGTCTCGGGGCGACCCCAACTCATCACGGGCTCAACCTTGGAAGGGTCCACCGAGACTCCATCTTTCGACACCACATGACCAAGGAACTTAACTTCCTCCTTCCAAAACTTACACTTCTCGAACTTGGCATACAACTTAGTCTCTCTAAGAGTCTGCAGCACAATTCGCAGGTGCTCCTCATGCTCCTCCAAAGACTTAGAATAAATCAGGATATCATCCACAAACACCACCACAAACTTATCCAAGAACTGACTGAAGATACGGTTCATCAAGTCCATGAAAGCTGCAGGTGCATTGGTTAGACCAAATGACATGACAACAAACTCATAGTCCCCATAACGAGTCCTAAAAGCGGTCTTAGAAATGTCCTACTCTTTCACCCTCAACTGATGATAACCGGACCTCAAATCAATCTTAGAGAACACCACTGCTCCTCTAAGTTGATTGACGTGTCGCCGAAGCGAGCATCAAGCAATAATAACCCTACAATCGTTAGTAGTATAGAATAAGTAGGGATCGTTCTAGCCGGGGATTAAGGGTACCTGAAATATGAGAATGTTAACACAAATATTCACAAACATATATACACACAATTGTCACACTTATATACATATATACATATTCACACACGAAATTATGGGGGATAAAAGGCTTGGCATCAAAGCTGCCTCTAAATTCCTAGACATGAATTTAAGACATGAAATTAAATTGCTGAAAATAAATTCTAAGTCTAATATTTATAAGTTTGGTCGACATTCTTCCACAAAGCACTAACACGAAAGCAATCAAAACACATAACAAACTAGCAAGCAAGACTCACGGCAAAGTATTAAAGCGTTCTAGACTCAACTTAACTCTAACCCAATTAGCTCCTAATCGGCGACTAATTGATTAAGACTCCTCATGTATTTTAAGTGACTAATCGCCTAACCTTAAAACTATACTAGTCATCTTTGAATATTCTAATCGACGTAGACAAACATGACAAGTAATTAAGCACAAAGTCTTTTTCTTTAGTTGGAAACAAGTTAATAGAGTAAGGTTGTCAATCATCTCTTCAACAAGCATGTTCATTTAAACTACTCTAACCCTCATGAAAAACAACACAAACTAAGTAACTCGTTGATTACCTAATCCATATTAATTTTTCGGCTAATGAGATTAATAATCTAAGTATTGCAATTACATAGGCTACCAATCTTTAAGCGCACGAATTTAAAGAACAAGTCAAGAAAACCCTAAAATCAATTTAACACATATTTTTGCCGAAAATCCTAATTACTAGTTCATCATATATTTTCTTTACTCTTTAGCATGCAATCCAAATTCTTACATCTAAAACCTCACTTAAAGATAAAGAAAATAAATTGACATGCAAATCATAAAACCAAATTTCAATCCAATTCATACATAGACATAAAAATTGAAACCAAGAATTCATGTCAATTTCATAGACAAAGTTTAACATAACTACACAAAAATTTACAAAGCCAAGAGTAGGGAGTGGATCACACATTAGAAACCTTGAAGACTTCGACTTGTATGGATCCGGTGATTGATGATGATCGGATGGATTGCTGCTCGGCAGTGAAGGTATCGGCAGCAAGGAAAAACAAGGTTTCGGCAGGAAACTTTGGTGTGGTGGAGGTGGTTTTGGCTAGGGTTTTTGTGTAGGATTCTTGGGAAATTTAGGTAGAGCTTTGGCTAGATTTTTGGCTTTGGAATGTGACAAGTTTTTCTGTGTAAAAGTTGGCTATTTATAGAGGAAAATTCGGCAGAAAACCTAGGTAGAAAACCTAGTCCAAATCGGCAAAGGCAATCCTTGTGCAACAAGGTTTTGGTTCCTTCCTTTCTTGGTTCTTCTAGGAAACTTCTTTTTCTGATTTTTTCTTCAATGCCTTGGCTTGGTGTCATCCTCTAACCTTCCTTAAGCTTGGACCATCATCACATATGCATTTGTACACCATTTGGTCCATCAAAAACAGAAAACACAAAAAGGGGGCAGTAGGTTCCTGGAATCGGCAGATTTGATGTTGCTGTAGTAACTCCAGCATATCTCCATCCTCGGAGCTCCGATTGATGCGATTCCAAGTCTCAGATAAACTAGACACATATGGCCATCTCCCCATAAAACAGTTCGATCAAACTCCTTGTGAGTCGACGGGAATGATTTTTCGAAGTTGGGACAAAGTCCCAGGAAAATCCTGGAAGTCCCTGGATTGGAATGCTTGGACTGCCGTTTTGCAGCCAACTTTTGGGTGACTTCCCGAACTCCGATTGATCTGAAATTTTAACACAACATTCCTCAGTATATGAATATTAAGCACACCAAATTTCATTGAATTCGGACAAGGATAGATCATATTTGTACTCGTCACAAAATCGCGAAAAAGACATATTTTACACTATTTTCCAGATTTCTCATACTTAGTCATTTTTCGGATTCTTAACCATTTTTCGCCAAACTCTACCAAATTAACACTAAACTATATTATGACTCTATCTTAGACAAATAAGGGTTAAACAAAGCATAAACGAGGGCATAAGCATATAATATCGTCGCACATTGTGCTCCTATCATTGATCAAACAAGTCATCGATCATGGGCAAAGGATACTTGTTCTTAATGGTCACCTTATTCAACTCTCGATAATCCACACAGAGCCTGCATGAACCATCCTTCTTTCTCACAAACAACACCGGAGCACCCCATGGAGAAGTGCTGGGCCTAATGAACCCCTGCTTGAGTAGCCCCTCAATCTGAACCTTCAACTCCTGGAGTTCATTCGGTCCCATCCGATATGGTGTCTTTGACACTGGCGCGGTACCCGGTACCACATTAATGGCAAAATCCACCATCCTCCTAGGAGGTAACCCCGGTATTTCCTGGAACACATCAGTATACTCTGAAACAATTGAAATATCTGCAATAGCTTCCTCACTGCTCACAGACTCGATATGTGCCATGATACCCTCCCGCATAGCATTATCTGACTTGAGGCAACGATAGTGAAACTCCGGTTGCCCGAGAATACGAAATGACACTATCATGTTGAAGCAGTAAATCAATGCATGATGCGGCCTTAACCAATCAACTCCTAAGATCACATCATAAGTGTGGTCTGGAAGCACAATCAAGGATGCAGAGAACTCCCTGCTTCCAATCAAAACTGGGCATGCTTCACAAATCATACCAAGCTCACGAGATACACCTAAAGGTGATATGACGCACAAAGACCCAACAAGAGGCGTAGGAACCAATCCTAGCACCTCTACCACCGAACTAGATATGAATGAATGAGATGCTCCCGTATCAAACAATACTCTAGCAAGGTAATTTAAAACAGATAAAGTACCTTCCACCCCTGTGCCTCGCTGGTCAATGGCATACACTCTACCCTATCCTGTCGGCAACTGCTTCTGCTGATCCACCCGCCCCCCAGGCTGGGCTAGAGGACACCATCTAGCAATGTGCCTGGACTGCTTGCAATTATAGCATATCATGGACCTCGGCTTCCTGTAGTCTCTGGAGATGTGGCCCAGCTCGTTACAGTTGAAGCATCTCACAGGTGTTGCCTGCCTAACCGGTGTGGCTCTGATGGGTGCACCCGACGCCCTAGCTGGAGCCTGCTGAGTGATCCGCTGTCTCTTCCAAGGTCCCCCTCTGTGACCTGAACAAGAACCACTGCTCAAAGCAACAGCCTTCCCCTTTCCATGGGAATCTCTCAGAGCAACTTCACTGGCATGGAGCTTGGCCTCCTGCTCTAGGCGCACAGCACTCTCATATATCCTTGCCTTGGAAGATAGGCAAAGAGCAGATAAGGTCGTCCTAATCTCATGCTTCAGCCCTCAGAGGAACTTCTGAGCTAAAGACACCTCGTCCATCGGCCTAACAAACCGATACAGCTGGGAGAACCGAGTCTCATACTCTCTGACGCTCGCATCCCCCTGCGTCAAAGCAATGAACTCAAGTTCCAACTCCTCTCTCATAGTGGCTGGGAAGTACTTCTCTCGGAAGAGTTCCACAAAACCCTCCCACGTGAGAGCGGTCACATCTCTCACCCTCTGAGTACTCCTCCACCAGTCCAGGGCATCAACCTTGAGGAAGAATGTGGCTATCTTCCTCTTCTCAATCTCAGTGCATACGATCAAATCGAAATGCTTCTCCATCTCCTGGATCCAATGATCGGCTACTAAGTGATCCAGTCCCCCATGGAACACAGGTGCCCCTACCTTACCAAGCTCCCAGATCAATCCTAGCGCGTGGCCGTCATCAGGCACAACCACATGAGGAACATGCTGCTCAACCAATGGCACCTCGTCCGCCTCCTCCTCATAGAACTCCTTGACAGGGCGGATTCTGCCTCCACCCCGTCTGGCCCTACCTCGGCCTCTAGCTCTACCTCCACGACGATCCATCCTATGAAGCAAGGCAACACTTGATTAATATTTGCATAAATTTAAACTGAAGTGTAAGTTAGACACAACATATATTAATCAAGGCCATAAAGCTATCTGGAAGCGCAAGGATCACCTAAACTCATTATAGAGACAACGCTCTACACTAGCACTCAACTCCCTACCCCCTACATACCCAGCGATATACCAATACGAGCAAGCATGATGGTGAACCGCTGCAGTCGGACCATCTCTCGAAAGTACCAGTTACCACCAAATATGTAACCTTACGCTCTGATACCAACTGTAACATCTCGAATTTTGAATAATAAAATTCAAATTCGACAATGTTAAAATTTACAAATAAACTCAATCACTTGAAAGTTATCATACAATAACCAAGTAAAACAACAGAGTTTAAGTGCGTGGCTCGATACATTCAAAATATTACATCATCAATAACACAGATGTAAGAAAAGAGTCTCTCGCTATTACTCTCTAACCCAAAAAAGGATAATTACAAGCTAGACCAAGGCCTACACCTACTAGCCGTGCGACTCAGATGCCGCTCCCTGGCTGCTGGTCCTCACCTGCAGGTCTAACCCCTACACCATCAATTGGTGCACCGGGTTGTAAACAACGAACCCGGTAAGCTTTCAAAGCTCGTGTGAGTAAAACAAACAAGATCAGGATAAAATAATTAAAACAACAAAGGAAAACACTCACAACCAACCACGACTCGTGCATTATAAAATTCACGATACACAATCAACCAAAAGAGTAAGATTAGGGGCTCACTGACCATCGTCACTCCCCTACAAATCTCACAAGGCAGACAGACTAGAGCTCTAACTGATCGTAACCAATCACCCGGCCAAAGGCTTGGTTCCCTAACCGCCAAACATGTAAGATCTCCTTTCGCCACACAGGAGAGATCTTACACTAGCCGTTGGTTTTCATACCAACCCATTCACACGTCACACAACCCACACATACTCAATTATGACAATTTCATAACAAAATAATGCACCCAATTGCAGACTCACAGTATATATATTTCATGTAAATATATATATATACGTAGACATTCACTCAGGAATAGTCCACTAATACCAACTATAGTCATTGATCGTAAAATACATTTAAAAATCATTTTTATATTAAAGTCATTTTACTTACCAATGAACCGTAGTCGATCAAGTTCATTCAATTTAAAACAAATATTATTTCCATAAAACCATTTTGCATATACAATCCATATACTATAATTAACTCGTAATCAACTCGTATTTAATACGAATACACTGAGGTTTACTCACCTTAATTCACCAGAAATGGTAAATATCCGTTTATGGTCGAATCTGATTGCTGCAGGATCAGGTCAGATCGAATCGCAGTAGTTCCGGGGTCGGGTCAACGTCTGGTCAACGGTCAACACGGGTCACGGTCAACGCGGGTCAATGCGGGTCACGGTCAACGAATCGGGTCGGGTCTGAACTGCTGAAACGGGTCGGGTCGGCCCGATCGGAGACGTTTCTCGATCCCGTCACTGCGGCTTGAATCGGCGACAACCACCTACACGAAGAGGACCGCAAGGAGAAGACGAACCGATCGGTGGGTGGCACGAGCTCCAGCGACGCCTGGAGCGGCTGCTGCACCGCCACCGACAGCGGCGGAAACTATCGGGCTCCGCTGCTCCGTGCACGGGTGGTGGTTCCTGACGTAGCGCGGCTCAAACGAAAGAGGAAGTCGTGCTGAGCATTTTGACAGGTAGCACGCCTTGAAAGGTGGTCGGACGAGGGAGAACTACGCGAAAGAAGCTCCGGATTCGATTTGGGGACGATGAACAGTGTTTCGCGATATTTTCTGATATTAAATTGCTATTTATAGAAATCTCAGATTTTGGAATAACTTCAACATGTCGTAACTTTTTCATACGACGTCCATTTCATGCGTGTCACGTGTCTACGAACTCGTATCGTCGAGCTCTACGACTGTCATGAAGGAAACATGTCGAAATTCATGACGGATCAGAAAGTCAACTTTTAGCCCCTCGAAATTCAACGTTTTTCAAATCTTTAACTCTCGAAACTCACTTCCGACGTCACGCAACAACTAATTAAAACGTACGAAACACAAATTCTCAAAAATCATCCTCCAAATAGTTCACGATTAAATTACAAGAAATTAATAATAAATATCGGGTTATTACATCCCCTTACCATCTCATCCTATGTCAAGTCTTGTTGCTGAAAGTCATAAGCATGTAGCGAGCCATCTTCGTCTCTCTTGAAAATAATATCTCCCTTGATCCTTAAACTCAAACAAGGTATCATGCCTATAACAGAACCCACTGTAATACTGTGATACTTTGCCCAGACTTCCCCATAGAAACCCTTTAAAATCCAGATGTCAATGCAGTTTATATCCTCATGAATGACAAAATCCAATGCACCTCCTATTTCAATAATCCTGTCATGAGTTCGGCAACTTTTGGGGAGTGGTATTTGGTGAAACTGTTCCTCGTGAATTTCCACAGAAACAATGTAATCACTCCGATCGACCTGAGGAATCCAGTGCAAAGCTCCAATTGCGAAAACAGGTGCATATCCGAACCAACCAAAGAGCCCAAATGCAGGACCATTAACCTCTCTCCATATATTTGTTCAGAGACTCAAAATCTCACAGCTGACAAAACCCAACTCATCGCGAAACAAATGGACAATTTTATATTCACCAGTGAGATCACTCAATGCAAAGCCATAGGATTCATTATATGGACGATGTAAGGTTCCGAGAGGAAGTGCCATCAGCTTCCTGGTCACAGGATTCAAGACTATAAGTCCTCCCGTCTTAACTTTATTATCAAGCTATATCAGACCATTGCAGGTAGCTGTGATACTTCCCAAGCAACTTAAACTGTACCCTCCTATCTCAGCCTTACCATTTTTCATTGCAAGAAACTGAACAGAATATTTTGTAGAGTTTAGGGACAAGTTGCTGAAAATGGGAATACAATTTGGTGGTAGAAGTTTCGATTCAACTGAGACAGTGTTCGGATTCTCTTCTGGAGCAGATACCATGGAAAAAGAATCCTTCACTGCAAATAGAAAAATCAAAACAGATTCAGACCGGTTGAAATGAGCATCAATGAATTTGGGGTTTTTAATGATGCTATACCAAGGCTTGCACACAAAACTTGACCTCTGAAGAGATTCAATAGGAAGTCGCACAAGGATGCTTGAGATACAATCTTTAGGGAGATAAGGGATATGTGTTTCTTGTGGTAGTTTTTTTCTCTTTCTCTGTTTTCTTGCTCAATGATCTTTCCTCCACTAGCCTCAATAAGCCTCCCTTCTTGCTACCTATTGATTTAGCCATCATCAATTTCAGCTGAAGGTCTAGAAACCTGCAGATAAAATGATGATGTTACTGAACTTCTGGTTTTCAGATTAAGAGAAGAAAAAGGGATACAGAAGCCTGAATACTATGCGTTGAAACTACATTTTCATTTATTAAACAGAAACTATGACCTTTTTTTCTCGCAACTCAGGTCTATGCCACATGTGATGACAAGAAATCACATATAATATATGTATACCGATTTAAGCTTCTTTCT
The DNA here is from genome assembly GCA_963682095.1 of Potentilla sterilis. Lineage (NCBI taxonomy): Eukaryota > Viridiplantae > Streptophyta > Magnoliopsida > Rosales > Rosaceae > Potentilla > Potentilla sterilis. The sequence continues at coordinate 9,667,571 of OY821765.1, read as the reverse complement.
TGCAATATTTTGTACTGTATACGGTTTCCGTGAAACACGATTATCCCAATGGCATAGCATACGTTGCCACTCCCAACTCAGAAAGACTTTGAATATATGTATCAGTTCAATAATAATTGACATTGCAATGCAAACATGAGTTAAATAAAAAGAAAAAGACCAAAAACTATCTTGGGCATTCAAGAATCAAGATATTCAATTGCCAAAGAAAAACAATCAAGATGATCTACAGTATAAAAACAAAAACCCACAGTGAAAAATTACATTCTTGGACACTGAGAATGAAATAAACAAGAAAGTTGAAGAGTAAAGAGTGAACCTGGTGATGGTGAGAGCACTGAAGACTGTAAAGTTTCCTCCTTTTTGTAAACCCAATAACAACAAGGAAGGTCGGCTCCGGATCCGCTGTATCCAAAGCTATTGTCTTTATTTTCATCTCAAACACCAAATATCGTTCAGGATTGACTTGACTTGACTTGACTTTCATCTCTTTCTCCGGTCCTCTCTCTTTTGGTTTGACAAACATAACCCTGAAGCTAATTGAAAACTTCGTCAGAAGCTGGTAAGATTATAAGGTCATTTGTGTCAACCTGAAAATTGGTAAGTGAAAGATAGATAAAAGTAACTTTCTTTTTACTTGATGTCTACCAATTTGCCTTCATCTCTTAGAAAGTGATAATGTAAGAGAACATACTCTACCAAATTTTCGCAATTATACTCTTTCTTCGTCTGTATGATCTTTCCATATATCTTGCAAATTTAGGGTTGTACTGTTTTATTGTCTCTATGATCTTTTCGACAGCGTTGCCTTCTACTGTGATCAGTTTGTTGGTGGTTGCTCTTGTGGGTTTTGTTTGTAGTTGTATGTGTGTGATTGTAATTTTTTTTATCTGTCAAATAAAATATATGCAGACTGCTACGGAAGCTAACTCTCTACACGCTTTTGTGACAACCTGCATAATACCCTGATTTAATCAAATGTAACGCCATCTATTGAGTCTAAAAATTAATGCTCTATTAAATTCACAGCTTTGAAACAGTTTGTCATATGCATTAGAGATGTTTTTTTTTGTTTTTTTTAAAGGGCAGTAGAGCTGCTTTAATCCTTGAAAGGTTCCAACTTTTCCTAAATTATCTTCAGTACACGGCGTGTACCTACACATATAATTTGAATTGTCAAGATTAGATGACTTCATATATATACATGGTGTGTCCTGTGTATAAAGTATTTTAAATGACTAAGATTGCACCATATACCTACACGGCCGTGCATATAAGAATTTCCGAACTTTCCTTTGTAGATCTCATTTGTGGAGTACTTTTGTTACTATGTACAAAACTGCATATTCAATTTGGTTTTGGTGTGTCTACAAACGAAACTTATTCGATTTTGAACGGATTCGACATAAGGAGACGCTTGTTTTAACCCCTGTAGAGAAAGCAATGTGCTTGAATAGGTTGGTTTCATGGATTGTTAAAGAACTGGTACTCCAAAAGCAAACCAAAATATCTTGTTTTTTTTTTTTAAATGAAAATTAAGAAAATTTGAGATCTTCTTATTATGATTAAGCGTAAACACATTAGCAACATAAATTATAATCATTCAAATGTCGAACGGATAATTCGGACCTCCAAAATTTAAAACAAAACAATACTTATATTAAATAGCCAAATACCATTCAATCTAGTTTCATTAACATCTTTATTAGTAAGTCTTGGTTCGAATCAGAAATATTTGATTAGTGGTTCTTTGATTTCAGAATCAACTAAAGGCAGCAGATAGAACAATATATAGGGTTTAGGGCTTAGGGATTTGAGAAAACAATGAGCTAGGAGTTACCTTAGAGTCTGTTTCTATTGAAACTAATGAGAGAATGAGAGATGGCTTGAATGTATTTCTTATATATATTCAACAAATGTTTACAAGAGATTCTATTGGAAAAAAACATAGCTAGCTATTGTCTAAAAGATGATTTGAAGTCTTGCTTGATCAGTAAAAAAGGTTGAAGGAGAAGAAAGCTCATACTTGATCACCAAAAAAGCTTGAATGAGAAGATAGCTCATACTTGAGCACCAAATAATAGCGTATATGTCAACACTCCCCCTCAAGCTGGCTCAAGGGAAAGTCTTGAACCAAGCTTGGATAATAAACGATCGAACTGAGCAGTGGGAAGAATCTTTGTGAAGATATTAATTAGCTAGCTGATCACATGATTTGACATAAGCAATGTCAAGTACCTTAGATTGAACCTAATCTCGGATGAAATGGCAATCAACTTCGATATGCTTGGTGCGTTCATGAAAGACTGGATTGGCAGCAATGTGCATGACTGCTTGGTTATCACAATGCAGGGTGATTGGAGTTGAGCATCTGATTCCCAACTCAAGCAACAAAGTTCTTAACCATATCAATTCATATGTTGTTGAAGCCATGGCTATGTATACTGTCTCTGCACTTAATCGAGCTACCACAGTCTGTTTTTTACTCTTCTGTTTCGCTAAGTTTCCTACAACAGATTTGCAATAACCTGTTATTGATTTCCTATCAATGGTATTTCCTGCCCAATCAGAGTCTGAGTATCCTTCAAGAGTAACATAATTATTTTTCCTCATGTAAATGCCTCTGGTGACAGACCCTTTAAGATAACGAAGTATCCTCTTAATAAATTGAAGATGAGTTGAGGTAGGTGCATGCATGAACTGACTGACCAAGTGATAGGAGCACAATGTGCGACGATATTAATGTATTTACGCCCTCGTTTATGCTTTGTTTAACCCTTATTTGTCTAAGATAGAGTCATAATATAGTTTAGTGTCATTTTGGTAGAGTTTTGGAAATATATGCTTTAGAGTCCGAAAAATGACTAAGTTTATAGAATTCTGGAAAGTAGCGAAAAGTATGTCTTTTTCGTGATTCTAAGATGAATAGATTTGTGACTTATCCTTTTCCAAATTTGCTGATATTTGGTTTGCATGTTATTGGCTTGCTAATGAGTCTTGTGTCAAAAATTCAGATCAATCGGAGTACTGAGCAAAACGTTATGCTCGATTGAAGACACAAAGGTCAAAATATTCCGAGAGAATGTCCATTCGCCAGACCTCGCTCGCCAAATCCTTAATCAGCCGCCAACAATCATGCTCGCCAGAAGATCAGCCGCCAACACTAGCTCGCCAGCTTGCACATATCCGCTCGTCAACCATCCGCGCATGCCAGTATACATAATTCGCGCTACCCGCCAGAAGCCTATACTCGCCAGCACCAGACTCGCCACCAAGAAGCCTCGCCAGTACCCGATACTAGCAAAATCTGTACTCGCGAGCAGAGAGGAATTTTCGGTAATGTCTTCAAGCGGCTGCAAGCGTGCCAAATAATTCCAAAGAGCTTTGCAACGTCCAAGAAGAAATCATAAGCCGGCCAAGCTAGAGTTTCTTTGTTCAATAAGGAGAGAAAAGCCTATTCCAACTCGGATTTGGAAACCTTATTTATTGAAGATTTCTATCCTGTTTTGAACAAGGAAAAGTCCCAAACTTCATAAGCCTTTCTCCTATAAATAGAGGCCGGCACCATGAAGAAAAGTGTCACATTCCAAAGCAAAAAAATCTAGCCAAAGCTCTACCAAAAGTCCCCAAGAGTCCTACACAAAAACCCTAACACTACCAGATATGGGAGAATAGCCGACGAAATTTTTTTCGTCGGCTATGCCAAAATTTCGTCGGCTATACCCTTTACCGACGAATTTTTCGTCGGCTATAAGTCGTCGGAAATACGCCGTCGGTAATACCAATGGCCGACGAAATTTTCAATTTCGTCGGCCATTCCAAGTATAGCCGACGAATTATGGCCGACGAAAATGATTTCGTCGGCTATGCTTGGTCAAATATATTAATATTTTAAAGTTATAGCCGACGAAATTTGAGCTATTTCGTCGGCTATACTTAGAGAATAGCCGACGAAATATATTAATTTCGTCGGCTATGCTTTGGAATTTTTTTTTTTTTGGAGTATAGCCGACGAAATATATTAATTTCGTCGGCTATGCTTTGGAAATTTTTTTTTTTTGGAGTATAGCCGACGAAATATATTAATTTCGTCGGCTATGCTTTGGAAATTTTTTTTTTTTTGGAGTATAGCCGACGAAATAATGTCAATTTCGTCGGCTATAACTGCATTTTGGGCAAAAAAAAATACCGGAGGCCGGAGGAGGGGAAGGAGGAGGCCGGAGGAGGAGGGGAAGGAGGAGGAGAAGGAGGAGGGGAAGGAGGAGGGGAAGGAGGAGGCCGGAGGAGGAGGGGAAGGAGGAGGAGAAGGAGGAGGCCGGAGGAGGAGGGGAAGGAGGAGGAGAAGGAGGAGGAGGGGAAGGAGGAGGAGAAGGAGGAGGCCGGAGGAGGAGGAGAAGGAGGAGGAGAAGGAGGAGGCCGGAGGAGGAGGAGGAGGAGAAGGAGGAGGAGGGGAAGGAGGAGGAGAAGGAGGAGGGGAAGGAGGAGGAGGCCGGAGGAGGCCGGAGGAGGGGAAGGAGGAGGCCGGAGGAGGAGGAGGAGGAGGGGGAGGCCGGAGGAGGGGAAGGAGGAGGAGGAGGAGGCGGAGGAGGAGGAGGAGGGGAAGGAGGAGGCCGGAGGAGGAGGAGGAGGAGGCCGGAGGAGGAGGAGGAGGAGGAGGCCGGAGGAGGGGAAGGAGGAGGCCGGAGGAGGAGGAGGGGAAGGAGGAGGAGGAGGCCGAAGGAGGGGGAGGGAAGGAGGAGAGAAAAAAGGCGGGAGGATTTAAAAGATTTAGAATGAGAATAGCCGACGAAATTAATATATTTCGTCGGCTATACTTAGAGAATAGCCGACGAAATATATTAATTTCGTCGGCTATACTTAGAGAAAAAGGCGGGAGGATTTAAAAAATTTAGAAGGAGAATAGCCGACGAAATTAATATATTTCGTCGGCTATACTTAGAGAAAAAGGCGGGAGGATTTAAAAAATTTAGAAGGAGAATAGCCGACGAAATATATTAATTTCGTCGGCTATACTTAGAGAAAAAGGCGGGAGGATTTAAAAAATTTAGAAGGAGAATAGCCGACGAAATTAATATATTTCGTCGGCTATACTTAGAGAATAGCCGACGAAATATATTAATTCGTCGGCTATGCTTTGGAAATTTTTTTTTTTTTTTGGAGTATAGCCGACGAAATATATTAATTTCGTCGGCTATGCTTTGGAAATTTTTTTTTTTTTTTTTGGAGTATAGCCGACGAAATATATTAATTTCGTCGGCTATGATTTGGAAATTTTTTTTTTTTTGGAGTATAGCCGACGAAATACAATGTTTCGTCGGCTAAACTCAGAGAATAGCCGACGAATTGCAATGTTTCGTCGGCTATTCTATGAAAACATACTAAAATGCCGTTTTGAGGACCTAAACGAACTCGAAAGCCCGAAAAAGCCCACACGTCGTGGCGAAGCAACGAGTTTTGTTCCTGGCGTCGTTCCCTTTCCGGAATGGTATCACAATCATCATTCGGACGCCGGATGCCAAATCTACAGTAAACCGGGTTTTGACTGATTTCATTATTTCGGCACACAGATTTTATCGGAATCTTGTCATTTTTCAACCGTAGACGTATTTCATTATTTCGGTCATATCTTATTTGACGACATATTTTCATTTGAAGACTCAGCGTATAGTAACTATTTGAAACGATACATTCACTTAAACGTTTAGTAAACAAGTTAAGGAACATTAGTGCATATGTTCCGATTTTGAATATAAAAGTTTGGAAAATCTATTCCAACCGTCAGATATCACCGTTAAGATTAAATACATGTATGAAAAAAAATCTAACTACATCTGACAACGTTAAAGGCTCGATCGGGACGGTCAACCGGGTGAGTCGACCCTTCAAACGCTTAGAAATGGTAATTGGCCTGTCTAAATGACGTTTTTTTGCCTGACCTTCAACAGATAATAGTTTCAAATCGATGAGACGCAACTAATCGTAAAAAAATTTTCCTCAAAATATTTACCGACCGTCAGGCTACCCATAGGAAAACGGAAGTAAAAAACAGTTAACCGCAACATTCGGCACACATATTTTGTCAGAATCTTATCATTTTTCAACCGTTGACGTATTTCATTATTTCGGTCATATCTTATTTCACGACACATTTGCATTTAAAGGACGAAGCAATGGTTTGTCGATAGTGATAGAAAATGGAAGCTGTTTTTTTTTTTTTAATCATAGCCGACGAAATCAAACCTAGTACTCGTCGGCCATACTTCCAAAAATTTTCGTCGGCTTAAATATGAATATAGCCGACGATTTTTTTTTTTACCAACGAAAAAAAAAATTCGTCGGCCATTCTAGGGGAATAGCCGACGAAATTTTTATTTAGCGACGAAAAAAAAATTTCGTCGGCCATTCTAGGGGAATAGCCGACGAAATTTTTTTTTGGCGACGACAAAAAAATTTCGTCGGCCATTCTTGGGAATAGCCGACGAAATTTTTTTTTCGTCGGCCGTTTTTTTTTATTTCGTCGGGAAAAGCCTTTTTTCTGGTAGTGTAACCAAAACCACCTCCACCACACCCAAAGTTTCTGCCGAAACCTTGGCATCTTGCTGCCGACACCACCAACTGCCGAGCAGCAGTCCCATCCGACACCACCAACCGCCGCATCCATACAAGACGAAGCTCTCCAAGGTTTCTAATGTGTGATCCACTCCCTTCTCTTGGTTTTGTAATTTTTGTTGTAGTTATGTTAAAAACTTTGTCTATGAAGTTAGCATGAATTCTTGGTTTCAATTTGTATGTCTATGTATGAATTGGATTGAATTTTGGTTTTACAATTTGTATGTTCAATTTGTTTTCTTTATCTTTACTTGGTATTTGGATGTAAGAATATGGATTGCATGCTAAAGAGTAAGGAAAATATATGATGAATTAGTAATTAGGATTTTCGGCAAAGATATGTGTTAAATTGATTTTAGGGTTTTCTTGACTTGTTCTTTAAATTCGTGTGCTTAAAGATTGGTAGCCTATGTAAGTGCAATGCGTAGATTGTTGATCTCATTAGCCGAAAAATTAATATGGATTAAGTAATCAACGAGTTACTTTGTTTGTGTTGTTTTTCACGAGGGCTAGAGTAATTTAAATGAACATGCTTGTTGATAAGAAGAGTGACGCCTTACTATATTGACTTGTTTCCAACTAAAGAAAAAGACTTTGTGCTTAATTACTTGTCATGTTTGTCTACGTCGGTTAGAATATTCAAAGATGACTAGTACAATTTTAAGGTTAGGCGGTTAGTCACTTAAAATACATGAGGAGTCTTAATCAATTAGTAGTGCCGGTTAGGAGCTAATTGGGTTGGAGTTAAGTTGAGTCTAGAACGCTTTAATACCTTGCCGTGAGTCCTATTTGCTTGTTTGTTATGTGTTTTGATTGCTTTCGTGTTAGTGCTTTGTGGAAGAATGTCGACCAAACTTGTATATAGTAATTTAGGACTTTTAATTTCAGTGTTTTATTGCATGTGTTAGTGAGAGGCAGCAATAGGCTGCCGACCCTAGGATTTTTATGTTTCATGTTTTGTGATTTTTGTTTGTGTGCCGTACCCTAGTTTAGGGCAGCCTAGCTGCCGACACCAAGTCCCCCATGTTTTGATGATTTTCAATGTACATTTTTGTGAATATCTTGACTAACAATTTCATGTTTCAGGTACCCTTAATCCCCGGCTTAGAACGATCCCTATTTATGTCTATACTACTAACGATTGTAGGGTTATTATTGCTTGATGCTCGCTTTGGCGACACGTCAATTTTTGGCGCCGTTGCCGGGGATTTGCCAAAGGCCACGGTGACGTTTTTGAGCCTCCTTATCCAAATATCGAATACCTCTTAGCCTAGCCCCATTACACCCCTTTTATTGATCTTTTTCATGATTCTTAAGATGGTTAAAATTGATTTGTGGAGATTATCTCAAGAGTAAGCATATGGTTTTGGTTCATTGGTGCATATAGTTATCATATGAGGTTTTTCCATAAAATTCACAAAGTGCTTTGATTTCTTTGATATATGCAAGTCACTCTTTGTAATTCATTATCTTTCACTTGCATATACTTATGTATGAATAACCATGCTTCGAGAGAAAAGAAGAGAGTATGCCTAGTGAGGAGGATTGAATTAGCTTTACATGTCTACATGCTTACTTTTGCTCGTATATGTTCTTATTGATGTTACATGTTCATGAAGCTTGGAATTTTCGTGCTTAGCATTCTCATGCATTAACTTGAAAGCTATGTGTACATACGAGCCTGAGACAAATTGTTAGGGGCAATAGTTTGTTTAGAGTCTAGTTTTTATTTAGTTTGCTAAGGGACTAGCAAATGATAAGTGTGGGGTAGTTGATAGAAGCACAATGTGCGACGATATTAATGTGTTTACGCCCTCGTTTATGCTTTGTATAACCCTTATTTGTCTAACATAGAGTCATAATATAGTTTAGTGTCATTTTGGTAGAGTTTTGGAAATATATGCTTTAGAGTCCGAAAAATGACTAAGTTTATAGAATTCTGGAAAGTAGCGAAAAATATGTCTTTTTCGTGATTCAAAGATGAATAGATTTGTGACTTATCCTTTTCCAAATTTGCTGATATTTGGTTTGCATGTTATTGGTTTGCTAATGAGTCTTGTGTCAAAAATTCAGATCAATCGGAGTACTGAGCAAAAAGTTATGCTCGATTGAAGACACAAAGGTCAAAATATTCCGAGAGAATGTCCATTCGCCAGACCTCGCTCGCCAAATCCTTAATCGGCCGCCAACAATCTTGCTCGCCAGAAGATCAGCCGCCAACACTAGCTCGCCAGCTTGCACATATCCGCTCGCCAACCATCCGCGCATACCAGTATACATAATTTGCGCTACCCGCCAGAAGCCTATACTCGCCAGCACCAGACTCGCCACCAAGAAGCCTCGCCAGTACCCGATACTAGCAAAATCTGTACTCGCGAGCAGAGAGGAATTTCCGGTAATGTCTTCAAGCGGCTGCAAGCTTGCCAAATCATTCCAAAGAGCTTTGCAACGTCCAAGAAGAAATCATAAGCCGGCCAAGCTAGAGTTTCTTTGTTCAATAAGGAGAGAAAAGCCTATTCCAACTCGGATTTGGAAACCTTATTTATTGAAGATTTCTATCCTGTTTTGAACAAGGAAAAGTCCCAAACTTCATAAGCCTTTCTCCTATAAATAGAGGCCGGCACCATGAAGAAAAGTGTCACATTCCAAAGCAAAAAAATCTAGCCAAAGCTCTACCAAAAGTCCCCAAGAGTCCTACACAAAAACCCTAACCAAAACCACCTCCACCACACCCAAAGTTTCTGCCGAAACCTTGGCATCTTGCTGCCGACACCACCAACTGCCGAGCAGCAGTCCCATCCGACACCACCAACCGCCGGATCCATACAAGACGAAGCTCTTCAAGGTTTCTAATGTGTGATCCACTCCCTTCTCTTGGTTTTGTAATTTTTGTTGTAGTTATGTTAAACTTTGTCTATGAAGTTAGCATGAATTCTTGGTTTCAATTTGTATGTCTATGTATGAATTGGATTGAATTTTGGTTTTACAATTTGTATGTTCAATTTGTTTTCTTTATCTTTACTTGGTATTTGGATGTAAGAATATGGATTGCATGCTAAAGAGTAAGGAAAATATATGATGAATTAGTAATTAGGATTTTCGGCAAAGATATGTGTTAAATTGATTTTAGGGTTTTCTTGACTTGTTCTTTAAATTCGTGTGCTTAAAGATTGGTAGCCTATGTAAGTGCAATGCGTAGATTGTTGATCTCATTAGCCGAAAAATTAATATGGATTAAGTAATCAACGAGTTACTTTGTTTGTGTTGTTTTTCACGAGGGCTAGAGTAATTTAAATGAACATGCTTGTTGATAAGAAGAGTGACGCCTTACTATATTGACTTGTTTCCAACTAAAGAAAAAGACTTTGTGCTTAATTACTTGTCATGTTTGTCTACGTCGGTTAGAATATTCAAAGATGACTAGTACAATTTTAAGGTTAGGCGGTTAGTCACTTAAAATACATGAGGAGTCTTAATCAATTAGTAGTGCCGGTTAGGAGCTAATTGGGTTGGAGTTAAGTTGAGTCTAGAACGCTTTAATACATTGCCGTGAGTCCTATTTGCTTGTTTGTTATGTGTTTTGATTGCTTTCGTGTTAGTGCTTTGTGGAAGAATGTCGACCAAACTTGTATATAGTAATTTAGGACTTTTAATTTCAGTGTTTTATTGCATGTGTTAGTGAGAGGCAGCAATAGGCTGCCGACCCTAGGATTTTTATGTTTCATGTTTTGTGATTTTTGTTTGTGTGCCGTACCCTAGTTTAGGGCAGCCTAGCTGCCGACACCAAGTCCCCCATGTTTTGATGATTTTCAATGTACATTTTTGTGAATATCTTGACTAACAATTTCATGTTTCAGGTACCCTTAATCCCCGGCTTAGAACGATCCCTACTTATGTCTATACTACTAACGATTGTAGGGTTATTATTGCTTGATGCTCGCTTTGGCGACACGTCACCAAGCTTACCGCGTAGGTGGTGTCAGGACGAAATGGTGAGGTAAATGAGCTTCCCAAGTAGCCTTTGATACACTGAAATGTCTGAGAGAGGTTCTCATTCTACCTCAATCTTTATGCTACTTGGAAGAGGAAAGGTTACACTGCTGCTGTCCTTCTTGTTAGATTCCTCCAGGAGATCCACCACATGTTTTATTTGATTTAGAAAGAGGCCAGTGGGAGACTGATCCATCTATATTGCAAGAAAATATCGTAATTTTCTAAGATCCTTGATGGCAAAGGTATCATGCAGTGTTAACTTAAGAGATTCAATCTCTTCTAGATCATCACCTGTAATAATTAAATCATCCACATAAACCAAAACAATTAGTCTGCCAAATTTGCTTGTCCTGACAAACATGGAAGAATCAACAATACTTCTTTTGAATCCTGCAGAGGTGAGAATAGAACTCAGCTTGAAATACCAAGCTCTTGGTGATTGTTTAAGACCATAGATGGCTTTGTGCAGTTTGCACACCATTCTTGGTTCTCTGTCTTGGGCATGGCCTGGAGGTAACCTCATCTTCTTTCAAGTCTCCGTATAGGAATGCTTATTTTAACATCCATTTGGTATAGAGACCAATTTGAATTTACTGCCATAGACAATAGGACACGAACTGTATTCATTTAGCCACCGGAGCAAATGTCTCCTTGTAATCAACTCCAAAGGTCTATGTGATTCCACAAGCAACAAGCCTTGCTTTGTGTCTCTCAATGGTTCTATCTTAATGAAACTTTATTTTGTAGCTCCTACAACGTTATGCCCTTTAGGAAGTTTAATAATCTCCATGTTTTATTGTCATTGAGGGCCTTAATTCATCCTGCATAGCTTTCTTCCGAATTGGAGATTGACTAGCTTCTTCATACGTTCTTGGCTCAGTCGTATCACACAATTTACTGAGAAATGAATAATGTGATGGTGTTACCTTGTTCAGAGTAGTTACATTCCCTAGAGGATGTCGAGGAGCATAGATCTTAAAACCATCCAATCTCACATTGGTTTTCCTAGCTCGACTAAGATATCTTCTAGGAGGCTCAGCTGAGTCATCTGTTATTTCATCTTCCTCTATCACTACTTTAGTTGTCTCCTCTAGGTGTGACTCAGTTATGTCAAAACTCATTGGCTCAGTTGAGGCATCACCTTGAATCGGCTCTGCTTGAGTACTGAACTGAGAGTTTTCTTCCACTACAACATGAGTAGGGATGACTCCATCAAATATCTCCCCCTAAAGATCATTATCACAGGTCTGAAAGAAAGAGTTGAGTTGGCTTTATCAAACCTCACATCTCTAGGTACAAACAACTTCTTGGAATGAGGATCATAAGATTTGTACCATTTTTGTGATGATGAATACCCAAGAAACACACATCTAATGGCTATGGAATCTAATTTGTCCCTGTGATTGGCTTGAACATGAACAAAGCATACATAGCCAAAGATACACATGTGACTCATATCAATCTTCCTTCCTTTAAGAATCTCTAAGGGAGCTTTAAAATTCAAAACTCGGTTAGGCCGTTTGTTGATGAGGTATGTAGCTATTTGAATTGCGAGTGACCAGAAACGTTTTGGAATATTGGCTTGAAGCATAAGAGCTTTGGTTTTTTCAAGTAAATCTTGATTCTTTCGTTCTGAAACACCATTCTGTTGAGGTGTTCCAACACAGCTAGTTTGATGAAGAATGCCTTGAGCACTTAGATAGATAGTCATGACTTTAGATGTATATTCAGTACCATTGTCTTATCTTAACACGCATATGGTGGACAAAAAATGGTTTTTTACAAGATTATGAAAATTTTCAAAACACTTAGACACTTCATGCTTGAATTTCAAAAGATAAACAAAAATCATTCTTATGAAATCATCTATAAAAGTCACATAAAATCTGTATCCATCAAAAGAGCCTATTCTAGCCGGACCCCATACATCAGAATGGATCATCTCAAAAGCTCGAGTTGTCCTAGAACTAGAAACATGAAATGGTAATCTGGTTGATTTTGACTTGTGACAGATCTCACATTCACTAAAAGTTTTACAAAAACTAGGAAATAAAATGGACATGACATGAAATGAGGGGTGAGCTAGGCGCATGTGCCACAGCCTTTGGACAAAAGAGTTGTTGGTTTCAGCAAGAAGACTTTGAGAGAAGTTTGAAGAAGTTGAAATGTAGTAAAGGTCATTAAGATAGAACCCTTTACCAATCTTCCTCTTTGAAATTCGATCCTGAAATACAACAGTGTCTCCTGAGAAAATGGCAAGACAGTCCAGCAAACGAATTATTTTTCCAACAGATAACAGTTTGAAAGGGAAAGATGGAATATGCATGACATCAGACTCTTTACCACTTAACAACAATTTTAATTTTCCCTTCCATAAGATTGGAACTTTTTTTCCATTAGCTACTGACACATGAGAAGGCTTTTAAAAAAAATGAAAATTATTCAAGAGTGAGACATCATTGGTCATATGGTCTGAGCGACCTGAATCTATAATCCAAAAATCATGACTTTTACTAAGATCTACGGCTGTGGAGATAGCACCTATGATACCTGGTACTTCCTCTTGCTGAGCCACATCTGAGTCTGCAAGGAAGCCAACAAACTTACCAAGCATGGCAGATGAGTCACCATTTTCACTTACTTTATTCTTGTCTTTGTTGCAGGAAAGGTGCAAACCCGTTTATGAGAGTGAGAGGATTGGTTGTGAAGTCCATCTTGCATTCTGATGTGCTGCAGTTGGTATGATTAGCCTTAGGAGTGTATGACTTCTTGGACCCTTGTGATCATCACTGAACTTTTGTTTGAGTTCTAGATGAAGGATCCAACATGTTTCCTTGAGGTGGCCTATGCCTGCACGACCAATGCGCACACAATGAGTGCATTTAAGTCCTGGTCTTCTGCCTCAATATGGTATGTTGCTGGAAAAGGCTCTAGCTTCAATATATGCCACGTCAGATTCACCAACTGCAATGTCTGCATTCATCACTTCATTTCTGACTTCTTCTCTTTGGATGGTGTTGCACATCATTTGAAAAGTAAGTAGCTTGGGTGTCATCAACAGATGACTCTTGAGATCTTCATACTCAGAGCCAAGACTTGCAAGTAGTTGAAAAAATTTATCTTCTTCAGCATGCTTGAGTAGAGTTGCAGAATCAGTTGAATGAGGCCTATAGAGGTCAAGTTCGTTCCATTTTGTTATCAAATTTCTTAGATGCGAAACAAAGTTTAGATTACCTTGTTGGAGTTTTACTAACTTCTTTTTTAGCTGGAACACTCTAGCAGCATTGTTCATATCTTCATACATATCCTTGATAGCCTTCCATAGATGTAGTAAAGACTCTGAGAAGTTGAAGATTTCTGCTATCTTTGGCTCCATGGAATTCAATAGCCATGACATCACCAGCTGATCTTGAGATTGCCATGTCTCAAAATCTAGTGAGGAGAAAACCTAAACTTTGCTCTTCTCACTGATGAAGCTGAGCTTGGATCTTACTCTAAGAGCAAGGGTAATGGCTCTTGACCATGAAATATAGTTGAACTCATTCAGAAGCAATGAACTAAGGCGCTGATTGAGATTTGTATCAACCAGCTCTGATTTGGATGATGATGAAGCTGAGTTTTTCTCGTTATCTCCAGCCATTGTGAGATGATTACAAAAATGGAGATGATTATGAAATGAAGCGAAAGCAGGTCCTATAAGGATCACTGCTCTGATACTATATTGAAACTAATGAGACAATGAGAGATGGTTTGAATGTATTTCTTGTATATATTAAACAAATGTTTATAAGAGATTATATAGGAAAAAAACATAGCTAGCTGTCTAAAAGATGATTTGAAGTCTTGCTTGATCATCAAGAAAGCTTGAAGGAGAAGAAAGCTCATACTTGATCACCAAAAAATCACCAAGAAAGCTTGAAGGAGAAGATAGCTCATACTTGCTCACCAAATAATAGGGTATATGTCAACAGTTTCCTCTTAACGTGGAAGGGAAGCTCAGGGAAGTTCATGACCCTATGATATTGAGAAAAACATCACGATTAGAAAACATAATGAAAAATGATCAAGCCCTAAGAACATGGCTTGAAGAAACACAAATGGTGGTCAAGATAAAGATTACATAGATCTGGTAAATCATTGATTCGATAGAATGATAGAATTGACTCATCTTCATCTCGTTCTTATTTGAAGCTATCTCACAAATCCCAACAATCAAACTCTTATTTAGTAACTCTCAAACTCACTCCTATACCTAGAACCCTCTACTTGAACTCAATTTCTATTTTGCAATGGAAGGCCCCATAAGGTCACTGGCACTTGGTTTGGGCAAAAACTGTGGGCAAACTAGATTGCAAAACCTAAGCGCAAACTTCTATTTCTCCTATATTATGTTATAAAGGAAGAAGTTACATTATTTTTATTTATTCTAACATGGTATGAGTGATTTTACCTTGGACCAAACTAGACTGCTACAAGTGTGTTCTTTTTGGTTAACATGTCGTGTTATTTCTTTGTAATAAATTTGATGCGTTTATGCCCTTTTCGAAAATAAAACAAATTGGCTCTGTCATTTTAACCATAAGTATATGATGATATGATTGATTTCTGCCTTTAACAAGAGTTGTCTCTGATACTTTCATATTTTTATAATTGCATTCCATTTTTATTTCAACAGAGACAATCTTTTCCCGACACAGCAAACCGGAATAAAAAGATATTGTACCACCAAACCGGTTCAATGCCTTTCATCTATGGGGCACATGAGCTAAAGAAAAAGGGTGAACCACCATTGATTAAGAATTATGAGACCATGTACCCTGCCGATCACCCGAAAGCCATAAGAAATCTAGTAAGTTACCATTGGTTTACTTATCTTGCTAGCTTGATCTTATGTCAGTTCCCTAGTTTCAATTCTTATATGTAGTTGGACGTTATTTTGATCGACACCAATAAACTGTTATTTCAATTTTATTGTCATGTTTTTTGGAATGGTATGAGTTGGGTGCCTTTAGATACACCTCCAGTCCAGAAAACTTAAAAAGTCGGAAAATCTAGAAAGTTTCCTCCAGTCCATGAATCTAGAAATTTGAATCTCATAGTAATCTTTTAAGTCTTTGATCAATAACGTGTATAGTGTTCTAGGAGAAATAGATGATATGAAAAGCGTAGCTTTATTGATTGATAAGGAGGGTTTTATATAGACATTACATCAAGTATCCCTAGTAATCTGAGATTCCCTATCTAATAAAGATTCTAGCTATCTAGCCTTATTAGGACAAGACACATAATGGAAGTTACAGAATTAACATTCCTTGAACACTCCCCCTTGTGTCGCGTCCTCCATGGTGTATAAACTGTCGTCTCGTTAAAACCTTTGCCAGTAAACAAAAACCTCTTGGGCAAAAATAAAAGCATGGTCTAAGGAAAAAGAGTACAACGCACCAACTACAGGTGTGAGAGACATGCATGACTAGACTCCCCCTGATGCTAGATAAGAACTCCCCCTGATGATCAATCAGTCCTTGAGTTCGGATAAGCGACACATACCAATGCGCTTTACATGCTTCACAAATGTAGATTTGGGTAGAGACTTGGTGAACAGATCAGCTGATACGACCCGAACCTCGAATTTCCTTTATAACTGGTTTATTTCTACTTTTACTCCTCGGGAATAGTTTTTACAAATCGGAAGTTCTAAATGTTGACTTTTAAATAAGTTGACCCGATCGAGGTTTTTGTTTCATGATAAGATAGAGGACGTTGAAACGAGTTCGTGGACACGTAGCACGCCCAATTTGGAGTTTGTACGAAAACGTTGTGATGTAAAATCGGAATTTTGCCGTTTTTGGACGAGTATAAATAGGCGATTTTGAATTTTCCCAAAACGGCAAGTTTTCCTTTTCTTTTTTTTCTTTTTTTTCTTTTCTCTCTCCTTTCTCTCTCCTCTCCCCCGACCCGCACCCTGCCTCCGGCCGAGTTTCGCCGTCCGGCCGAACTGGGTCGGCGCACGGGTCCCATTCGGACCGGCTCGGTCTCTTCTTCACGACGGTGGCAGCGGCGAGGCGTCGTTCGCCGCCGTTTGGCCGGGCGACGCCCAAACCTGGAATCCTCCGATCGGACGGAACTCCCTCCTCCGGCCATGGTTCGGTCCAATTCTTGGGGGGAATTGAAGATATCGACGTGTAGAACAAGCACAAGGAAGGAATCGAGCTAATTCGAGTCAGGTAAGGAGGAATTAGAAATTAGAATTTTTAGGGTTTTTGGATTCCGAATTTGGAGGTTGTGATTTAGATGTTTTTGTTGTAATTGGAGGCTAGATTAGCGTTTAGAACATTGTTTGGAGTTGATTGGGTGTATTTTGATGTTGAATTGGTGGATTTTTGGAGAAATTGGACTTTGGGGAGGTTCGGCCGCCGTGCCGGCCGCCATATGCGGCGGCTGGGGCTGTTTTTGGCGGCGGGGACGAGTCCCCGAGGTGGTGGCGATGGTGTTGGATGAAATTGGCTTCGATCGGAGGTGTTTTTGACCTCCGGTGGCGGAGCTGCCGGCGGCGATGGCGGCGCTCCGGCGGCGCCGGCAGCGGCGGCGTGAGGTTGAAGACGATGAACAGTAACCGGTAAATAGTAAAACAGTAAAAAGGTAAAAGTAAAATGGTAAAAGGTGAAAAGTAAAAAGGTAAACAGTAAAAGTAAATACTAAACAGTAAACAGTAAATGGTAAATAGTAATTGAATTTTAACCATTTACTGTTTGATTTTCAGAATTACTGTTTGACCTTGGATTATTACTGTTGACTTACCGTAAAAAGGTTAAAAGCTGATAAAAAGGGTTTTACGACGGAATAACTGGGAAAAGAATTAATCAGACACGGAGTGGGTGTCCTGAGTAATTTCGGACTTAGATTATTCGGTATTGAGGCGAAATTCCTATACCGATAAGTGAAAAAGGAAAAATTGGAAGTTTCGGACGAGTGAGGACGTCCGTAGATTTATCGATTTTAATTAAATTCCGAGTTTCGTAATATGTAGAATTTCGTCCCTATTTCAGGTCGAGAAGTTCGACGGGACGAGAGCGCGGTATCGACACGTTCGACAGTACAGTGAGTGGATTTTTATTTTTAAACAAATGCATGCATGATTATTTTATTGAAATGAAATTTCTTTTAAAAATGAAATTTATTTTGATTAAATGATTTTGAAGTATGAAAGATTATATGAGAAAAAGAAAAAGATATGTTAAGAAATATATGGTTTCATTTTATCGACAGTAATGATATTTATATTGGATTTTGCTATTTCCTTGGGAAATGAGGTTTCCATGTGGTTTTATATTTTCGAAATATTTTGAGTATGTTAATCAGTAGACCGGAATGAAATTCCGGGGATTTTTGTGATTTTATTATTTATGATTTTTCTAACATGCGAGGCATGTCGATGGGATTTACGTATATTTGATTTGATTTTACGGCATGGTGATTGCCGGGTACTTATGTTACGGCATGTTGATTTGCCGGGGATTCATGGTTATATCTGGAGGCTAGAATATTGTTATATGATTATGAGCCTCAGATGGTTGATGATTTATCAGGGGAAATGTATTTCGAGATTTGTTTTCACCACACGAGAGTCCACGTTATTATTATATTGATGCTAACTAGCGGAGCCTCATCCCACGCGAGGTGACGACTTGACCATATAGGTCAGATTCACGCTCGGTGGTCGACGTAGGGTTGTATATATTGAGGCGGTGACGTGTCTAGGTAGTAGACTTAGACACGGGGGGAGTCAATAGGACTCTCGAACCAGAGCCTGACGAGGCTCCAGTGGTGGGTAGACATTTCCCTGTTGCATGGCCAATGGGATTTGGTCATGAGGATGTTTTTCACTGTGATTGCGGGAATATTTCCTCTGTGAAGCTTTCAGTTTTTAATAAATTCCCGCATCAGTCGATTGAGATTTTTATACGATTATATGATGTGGCTTCGGGAATATTTCCTTTATGATACTTTCAGCTTTTGATAGATTCCCGAAGCAGTGGATTAAGATTTCTATATTTTTATATTATCTGGTTTCGGGAATAATTCATCTATGAGGCTTTCGGTATTTCATAGATTCCCGAATCAGTGGAGCTGAGATTTATATGACCAAAGAGATTGATCGAGATGTATTATAAGTTGATTTTCAAATGGTTATGATTATATATATATATATATATATATATATATAAGCAAAAGAGTTTCGTTTATTTGAGTTGTCAGCGAGGCTGAGTTGTTTTAATCGAGTTTTTCATAAAATGTGGTACGTTTATATATAAATATGCATGCATTGTGATTTTCCGATTAGTATGAAAATGTGGGAAAGTGATATAATGGCTTTAACTAAAAGTATTATTTGAAATTTTTTTTTTTTTTTTTATCCACTCACACTAACGTTTTAACTTACTTTCCCCTGGGCCCTTCGTTTTAAAATGCCCAGTGTGCAGACTAGTAGTTGAGGTCAAAGATACTCAGGTCGAGGCATAGTCAGCGTCAGTATTGCTTCCGCTCGGTAGGATCTTTTAATCCTTTAATTCTTTGATGTTTGTATCCTTAGTTACTTTATGTAGAATGCTCTGATAAATTGTAGAGGTTCTAAAAGTGATTCTACTTCTGTGTTGAGAGGTTGTTGGAATTTTGGGGGAGCAGGTGGGTCCTAGAGTCAGAGTGGATTTTATAGAAGTGTTTTGTGTTTTTGACAGGTGAGGGTTGTCCATTTTAAGAGAGGTCATGCCGATTTTTTGGTAAAATCTCTCTTAAGGTGGTCCCCGCAGGATCTGATCCGGGTTTCGGGGTGAAATCTGGTTCGGGTCCTGTCAATTTGGTATCAGAGCATTAGGTCCTGTCTTTCCCTTGAGTCATGTTGTCTTTTCTACTTGATGACGCCTAGCAATCTTTGAGTGAGGATCCGGCCGCGGCGGATTTCCATCACATTCTCTGATGCTAGTGTGTTCATTAAGTCCATGAGTCAGATTCTTTGAAATCTTGTCATGTACTCGGTAGAGTACTATTCTATTCTGTTATTTTATATGCTTGGTAATGCTTAGTACCACCGACTGATGGTCCGACTGCAGCGGGTAGCCATCGTATGTTCTTTGGTGCTAATGTCATTATTAAGTATATAAAATACATTCCAGGTATCCATTTATATTTTTTCGACTATGCCTCGAGTACATCGACCTCTTAGGACGTTATCTTTGCGTACGTAATAGGTATGTGGGTTATACCTACTCAGTTGTGTATTGACGCTTATCAGCAGTTATAGCGTCAGGTTACGAGTTGGGAACTCGGATGTTTCGGCCCTATTTTTTTTCGAAATAGGAATGTGTTATTCCTGAGAGGGCTACACATTGAGACTTTAGTCTCTTATTCACGCTGTGTTCAGGGATTGACTCTAGCTTTTGAGTGACCTATTAAAGTGATCGGTTTTGGAAATGTTGTTATGGCCAGAGTGAGATGAGTAGTGACGTTGCGACTTTGCTGTAATGAGTGGGAAATGGAATATGTAACATTCTGAATGTTATTTTAGATTGTTTTGGGTTTGTGTGAGAGCCACTCTTCGGCTATATTTTGTGGATGTTTAAGTGGCAGTGTACATGTGTAGTACACATAACCGTATTGTGTTGATTTTGGGCATATCGGTTATGGAGGAATAAATGGAAAGCCATATAGAGATTGTGGGAACTATAAGTAATTCTAATTCTTAGCGACCTTAGTCGGGAGATTGGACAAAGGAAGAATTAGAAATTGAAATACCGACCCATATTGGAGATGGTACCTCGAAATACGTGATATTTGTGGGGAAAGAAATTTGAAGATGTGGTCATGGTAACTTTGGGAGGTCAGTGATGATTGGAAGTTGGCGATTATTGATGATTCCATGCGGCGTAAATTTTGAGATATAGTCGTTATGGCTTCGAAACCACCTTGTTACGATGATGTATGGCTTGAGCTCAGTGGCATGGCTTTGCCGCGTGAGCAGCTGGAGATGATATCTGAAATACCAAGATCGGGGATCCATGTGACTATTGCATGGTTAGCTCGGTAAGTCGGATGAGAAGATTCTGGTAGTTGCACCAGAGTTGACAAGTGACTTTTCCTCGACAGGTTATCATATATATAATTGTAGTTATATTTGATCGGCCACTTCTTTCATTCTTTTGTGTTTCTTATTCGAGGAATTGCTTCGAAACTTCGACGGATCATAACTTTTGATCCGTAATCCTGATTCAAGATCCGTGAATGCCTACTAGTTTGTATTGAAGTCACATGCTTATCTATAGTGGTTAGATTGAAATCCAACGGTGACTTCCAGGGAATATTTTTCGAACTCCAGAGCTATTTTTGCCATTTTTCATAGTTGAGTCAGAATTCTATCTGCTACCCTCGTAGCGATATGGTTTGATTTTCAAACATTTATCTGGCTGACAGCGAATGTTGACGTTGACTATTTAATTAGTCACGGAACACTTGTCAAGTAAAGATATCGGCTTTGTTCCTATTTCGACAAGTGTACGAGTCTTGTGGATAGTGGCAACCTGGACTCTGACGATTGTGGATATAGAGATTTCGACGCCAAGGGGTCAGCGATATTGAAGTCATTGAATGTAGCATGGGATAAGGATTGAATGGTGTGACTCAATCAGAGGACGCTAATAAATCAAGTGACTTCATTAAGTAAAGTGCATCTTGAGAACGATAAGATCAGTCACGAGTATTTCTGTTGTATTGGTTTTGCATGGCAAGGCCAGGTGATTTGTTCGAGACATTTTATCTGTCATTTATAGTATAGCCTTATGGGAAATGTGTTTCCCTGTTGACTCAGGAAGTGTTACGAGTCAAGGCTTGTGTAAGGAATGTTGTGACGTTAATAGTGCGTATTCTTATTAGTTGAACGACGTTTCTTTAGTGGGAGAATTTCTTTTGGGATCGTAGTGTGGTGGGACCACTTACTGATCCGGAGATGACTTGAGAAGTCATTACTTTTGTAATGCGTGTTGGTGTTTTCATCGGATAGAGCATTGATTTGAGTTATTCTCATGTCAGCTCTCGTGGGACGAGATATTGACTGGAACCTCTATAGTTTAATTGAGGTTTTGAGAATGTTATTTCTCGAGAATATCTTTTCTTTGATGCGAGTTAGTAGAGGATATTGGATTTGTGTTGGCTCGAGCAAATTCAAGTTGTGAGGTTTATTTTGTGAGTTCAGCTAGTCTTTTGAGTATTTGAGATATTTTCTCTCGAGGTTAAGATAATATTCGGAAATTCAATTTACGTGGAATGTTGTTTTTGTTAATGATTGATTTAACAGTTCTGGTGTTAGTCGTTGGTTATGAAAACATATTTGGACATCAGAAGAATTTCTTTGATGTCATATCGGATATGGGTATTGGTGATAGCTGATGTATCTAGTTGGAAGTCTCTGTTGGTTGTCATATTTGACGATGATTCAGGTTCCACTCTTTTGTGAGTTGTGAGTTATGAGAGTTGCTTTATTTATGGACGAGAATGGACTTTGATAAGTCAGTTTATTTGGAATCAGTCCTGATCATTTTAGTGTGAGAAGCACAAGTTGAGGACTCGTCCTAAGAGCATATGAGAGATAAAGCATTGAATAGCTCACATGTGTATTTCCTCTAGTTCGTGTGATGAGACGTTATTGATTGAGGTGACAACAGGTGAAACGTGGGAGGTAGAACTTTGGGATGCCCAGCGGCATTTGCATGTGTCAGAGTGGGATTAGATATTACTATTTTGATTTGTATAAGGCATATTCCGCACCCAAAGTCGACATGATGAGTTGTGGGTGATAGAGATTGTTAGACCCTGTGATGCCTAAGTCCATGGAATCTGATTGAGAATTGTGATTTATTGTATGGGCCTGAAAGGAGTTGCACGCAACTTTGGAGACTTGATGATATTCAACTTTGTCTTGCACACCTGGATTGGTGAATGGACAGAGAGATCTGTAAGATTCTAAAGAATATGTTGAGTGTTGTGAGATGCAGTTCAGGGGTATCTGAGATGAGTAACTCAAAGTTCTTCAGTTAATAGAGGCAAGATCCTGAGCCTCGAGATTTATCGGCCTTCATGAGATTACGGAACGGATTAGTTCGGTAGTTTATCGGATAAAGCTACTTTCGAAGTTATCCAAAATACATGATGTTGTTTTTCCATGTGTCTATACTCTATGAGTAATTGCCGATCTTTCGCATCTCGGAAATTTAACCTATCATCCGAAGAAAGATTTAAATGTCCAAGAGCAGTCAGTTGAAAGTCTTAATCAGGAAGACTAAATTGTTTGAGATGATTTGTGAGGTAAATGGACTACTACCTGAGAAAATAGAGAAGCAGTGAGATGTCAGTGCTCATCATTTGGTTTTGGCAGGTAAGTAAATTTCGAGGACGAAATTTTTATAAGGAGGGGAGAATTGATACGACCCGAACCTCGAATTTCCTTTATAACTGGTTTATTTCTACTTTTACTCCTCGGGAATAGTTTTTACAAATCGGAAGTTCTAAATGTTGACTTTTAAATAAGTTGACCCGATCGAGGTTTTTGTTTCATGATAAGATAGAGGACGTTGAAACGAGTTCGTGGACACGTAGCACACCCAATTTGGAGTTTGTACGAAAACGTTGTGATGTAAAATCGGAATTTTGCCGTTTTTGGACGAGTATAAATAGCCGATTTTGAATTTTCCCAAAACGGCAAGTTTTCCTTTTCTTCTTTTTCTTTTTTTTCTTTTCTCTCTCCTTTCTCTCTCCTCTCCCCCGACCCGCACCCTGCCTCCGGCCGAGTTTCGCCGTCCGGCCGAACTGGGTCGGCGCACGGGTCCCATTCGGACCGGCTCGGTCTCTTCTTCACGACGGTGGCAGCGGCGAGGCGTCGTTCGCCGCCGTTTGGCCGGGCGACGCCCAAACCCGGAATCCTCCGATCGGACGGAACTCCCTCCTCCGGCCATGGTTCGGTCCAATTCTTGGGGGGAATTGAAGATATCGACGTGTAGAACAAGCACAAGGAAGGAATTGAGCTAATTCGAGTCAGGTAAGGAGGAATTAGAAATTAGAATTTTTAGGGTTTTTGGATTCAGAATTTGGAGGTTGTGATTTAGATGTTTTTGTTGTAATTGGAGGCTAGATTAGTATTTAGAACATTGTTTGGAGTTGATTGGGTGTATTTTGATGTTGAATTGGTGGATTTTTGGAGAAATTGGACTTTGGGGAGGTTCGGCCGCCGTATGCGGCGGCTGGGGCTGTTTTTGGCGGCGGGGACGAGTCCCCGAGGTGGTGGCGATGGTGTTGGATGAAATTGGCTTCGATCAGAGGTGTTTTTGACCTCCGGTGGCGGAGCTGCCGGCGGCGATGGCGGCGCTCCGGCGGCGCCGGCAGCGGCGGCGTGAGGTTGAAGACGATGAACAGTAACCGGTAAATAGTAAAACAGTAAAAAGGTAAAAGTAAAATGGTAAAAGGTGAAAAGTAAAAAGGTAAACAGTAAAAGTAAATACTAAACAGTAAACAGTAAACAGTAAATGGTAAATAGTAATTGAATTTTAACCATTTACTGTTTGATTTTCAGAATTACTGTTTGACCTTGGATTATTACTGTTGACTTACCGTAAAAAGGTTAAAAGCTGATAAAAAGGGTTTTACGACGGAATAACTGGGAAAAGAATTAATCAGACACGGAGTGGGTGTCCTGAGTAATTTCGGACTTAGATTATTCGGTATTGAGGCGAAATTCCTATACCGATAAGTGAAAAAGGAAAAATTGGAAGTTTCGGACGAGTGAGGACGTCCGTAGATTTATCGATTTTAATTAAATTCCGAGTTTCGTAATATGTAGAATTTCGTCCCTATTTCAGGTCGAGAAGTTCGACGGGACGAGAGCGCGGTATCGACACGTTCGACAGTACAGTGAGTGGATTTTTATTTTTAAACAAATGCATGCATGATTATTTTATTGAAATGAAATTTCTTTTAAAAATGAAATTTATTTTGATTAAATGATTTTGAAGTATGAAAGATTATATGAGAAAAAGAAAAAGATATGTTAAGAAATATATGGTTTCATTTTATCGACAGTAATGATATTTATATTGGATTTTGCTATTTCCTTGGGAAATGAGGTTTCCATGTGGTTTTATATTTTCGAAATATTTTGAGTATGTTAATCAGTAGACCGGAATGAAATTCCGGGGATTTTTGTGATTTTATTATTTATGATTTTTCTAACATGCGAGGCATGTCGATGGGATTTACGTATATTTGATTTGATTTTACGGCATGGTGATTGCCGGGTACTTATGTTACGGCATGTTGATTTGCCGGGGATTCATGGTTATATCTGGAGGCTAGAATATTGTTATATGATTATGAGCCTCAGATGGTTGATGATTTATCAGGGGAAATGTATTTCGAGATTTGTTTTCACCACACGAGAGTCCACGTTATTATTATATTGATGCTAACTAGCGGAGCCTCATCCCACGCGAGGTGACGACTTGACCATATAGGTCAGATTCACGCTCGGTGGTCGACGTAAGGTTGTATATATTGAGGCGGTGACGTGTCTAGGTAGTAGACTTAGACACGGGGGGAGTCAATAGGACTCTCGAACCAGAGCCTGACGAGGCTCCAGTGGTGGGTAGACATTTCCCTGTTGCATGGCCAAT
This sequence comes from Potentilla sterilis, assembly GCA_963682095.1. Lineage (NCBI taxonomy): Eukaryota > Viridiplantae > Streptophyta > Magnoliopsida > Rosales > Rosaceae > Potentilla > Potentilla sterilis. The sequence goes on along the minus strand of OY821765.1, from coordinate 9,642,261 downwards.
GGGATTTGGTCATGAGGATGTTTTTCACTGTGATTGCGGGAATATTTCCTCTGTGAAGCTTTCAGTTTTTAATAAATTCCCGCATCAGTCGATTGAGATTTTTATACGATTATATGATGTGGCTTCGGGAATATTTCCTTTATGATACTTTCAGCTTTTGATAGATTCCCGAAGCAGTGGATTAAGATTTCTATATTTTTATATTATCTGGTTTCGGGAATAATTCATCTATGAGGCTTTCGGTATTTCATAGATTCCCGAACCAGTGGAGCTGAGATTTATATGACCAAAGAGATTGATCGAGATGTATTATAAGTTGATTTTCAAATGGTTATGATTATATATATATATATATATATATATATATATATAAGCAAAAGAGTTTCGTTTATTTGAGTTGTCAGCGAGGCTGAGTTGTTTTAATCGAGTTTTTCATAAAATGTGGTACGTTTATATATAAATATGCATGCATTGTGATTTTCCGATTAGTATGAAAATGTGGGAAAGTGATATAATGGCTTTAACTAAAAGTATTATTTGAAATTTTTTTTTTTTTTTTTATCCACTCACACTAACGTTTTAACTTACTTTCCCCTGGGCCCTTCGTTTTAAAATGCCCAGTGTGCAGACTAGTAGTTGAGGTCAAAGATACTCAGGTCGAGGCATAGTCAGCGTCAGTATTGCTTCCGCTCGGTAGGATCTTTTAATCCTCTAATTCTTTGATGTTTGTATCCTTAGTTACTTTATGTAGAATGCTCTGATAAATTGTAGAGGTTCTAAAAGTGATTCTACTTCTGTGTTGAGAGGTTGTTGGAATTTTGGGGGAGCAGGTGGCTCCTAGAGTCAGAGTGGATTTTATAGAAGTGTTTTGTGTTTTTGACAGGTGAGGGTTGTCCATTTTAAGAGAGGTCATGCCGATTTTTCGGTAAAATCTCTCTTAAGGTAGTCCCCGCAGGATCAGGATCTGATCTGGGTTTCGGGGTGAAATCTGGTTCGGGTCCTGTCATCAGCTGCATTTTCTTCTGAGCTGACTTGCTTCACTTGGATATTTAAAGTCTCTTGCTGCTGCTGATTGTAGAAGAACTTAGGTGAGATATGTTTAGCATTATCACCCTTGATGTACCCCAACTTCATTTGTTCAATGCATGCTGCATTATCTTCAAATATGCAAGTTGGTCCCATGGTAGTAGACTCAAGTCCACTTGACTCTCGAATGTGAGATATAACTGAGCGAAGCTAAACACACTCTTTGACTGCTTCATAGTGCAATAATCTCAGCATGGTTCGAGGAGGTAGCAACAAGGGTTTGCTTGGTTGATCACCAAGATATCACCGTATTCCCAATAGTGAAAACATAACCAGTTTGGGAACGTCCTTTGTGTGGATCAGACAAATATCCAGTATCCGCAAATCCTACCATCACATCATTTGGTGTATCATGGTAGGAGGGGGTAGTGCCAAAACCGTATAGAAACCACAACTTGGCATCCTCGGGTTCAGATACATTGGTGGATATGGCGACAGTACGACATGAGGACGGGTGCGGCGACGGGACAGGGTACTACCGAACCGAGGCCGAGCTTAACGGCGGCTGCTCTATGGTGATCCGAGCCACGGCATCCGTCGTTGGATGCAAGGGACCGGATTGGAGCCAATCCATGATGAGTGTATCTATAGTACAAGCCCATGTCAATGGTCCCTTTTAGGTATCAGAAGATGTTCTTGATTCCTACCCAATGACGTTGTGTTGGCGCCGAGCTAAATCTAGCTAACAAGTTCACCGAGAAAGCAATGTCTGATCTTGTACATTGAGCTAGATACAACAAAGCTCCAATTGCACTAAGATATGAATATTCAGCTCCCAAGACGTCTTCGTCATCTTCTTTCGGACGAAAGGGATCTTTGTTAATATCCAGACTTCTAACGACCATGGGAGTGCCTGTAGGATGCATAGCTTTGTCCATGTTAAATTGCCTGAGCTTCTTTCAGACATATGCAGATTGGTGTACAAAAATTCCACCACTTCGGTGCTCTAGTTCTAAGCCTAGGCAAAACCGACTCCTTCCTAGATCTTTCATCTCGAATTCGGATTTCAAATAGGTCGCGGTCTCATTGATCTCATTAAGAGTTCCAATGATGTTCATATCGTCAACATAAACGGCGACTATAGCAAATCCTGAACTTGTTCTCTTTATGAACACACAAGGACATAACTCATCATTCTTGTATCCTTTCCCAACCAAGTAATTGCTCAAGCGGTTATACCACATTCTTCCAAACTGCTTAAATCCATATAGAGAACGGTTGAGCTTGATAGCAAAAGCACTTCGTGGTTTTTGCTCACTTGATTTGGGTAACGAAAGTCCATCAGGAACATTCATATACATGTCGGTATCTAGATCCCCATAAAGATACATTGTAACGACGTCTATAAGCTGTATACTGAGTCTCTCTGAGACTACCAAACTAATCAGATAACGAAAGGTAATAATATCCATAACTGGAGAATACGTCTCCTCATAGTCAATTCCAGGGCGTTGAGAAAAACCTTACGCCACAAGTCGAGCTTTATATCGCTGGACTTCATCATTCTCATTGCGTTTTCTGACAAAGACCCATTTATGTCCAACATAACTGGTCCGAATACTTGCCTTTTCTTTAGAGAGTCTAATTCAGCCTGGATTGCTTCTTCCCACTTCGGCCAATCCGCCCTTCGTTAACACTCATCAACAGTATAGGGTTCCATATCATCGTCGTCAATGATTTCTTGAGCGACAGCGTAGGCGAATACATCATCTATATACATGGAATTCATTTCCATAAGATTGTGCATGCATAAGAAGTTTAGTGAGATTTCCTTGTTCTCCAACATCAACGGTGAGTCTGAGGCGTCCCCCAGATGATTCAGAGTTGATTCTTGGACATAGGTTTAGTCGGAGACAATCTCGTGTGACGGTGTCATAGTATCGATGATGAACGGATCGCTTTGTGCCTGAACGCATGTCCTCTTTCTAGGTACGGTGTCCTTGAAACCAATTGGTCTCCCCCTCTTTTTAGGGGGATTCGAAGTCGAAGCCGGCCCTCCACTTAGAGGTGCCGAGCCTAGGCTGTTGACGGCGCTTAGGGTTACGGGTCCATGGCCAACGGCACGTGCTCATGCTTGACGAGGTATGTTGAGCCGTGCAGGTACATTTGCAGCGAGTTTGGTTGATCTTGTCACTTTTGCAATATCGGTAAAGGAGTCGGGCATCGAATCCGCAACCTTTTGTAGTTCCAATATGCGTTGTATTTTTATCTCACTCTGAGACGTTCGGGGATCATAATGAGACATAGTGGGAGAGAACCACGTCAATTCCTGACGTTTACTAGGGACGGATGCGGCCCCATCTCCCCCTAACGGCGGGAAGGATGTCTCATCAAAGTGACAATCTATAAATCTTACAGTAAACAGATCACCTGTCGTAGGCTCTATGAAGCGGACAATTGTTGGTGCTTCATATCCAACATAAATAGCTAAACGTCGTTGTGGACCCATCTTGGTACACAGTGAAGGCGTTATAGGCACATATACGACACAACTAAAAGTACGCATATGCGAAATGTCAGGCTCGTAACCAGTTACCAACTGGTACGCACTAAATGGTTGGCTATCTGTGGGTCGTAGACGAATAAGTATAGCTACATGTAGTATTGCATATCCCCATGTCGAAACTGGCAAGTTAGTGGCCATGACAAGGGATCGAGCTACAAGCTGAAGTCTCTTGATGGCAGCTTATGCAAGACCGTTCTGAGAATGAACGTGGGGTACGGGATGTTCAACTTCAATCCCGATTGATATGCAATAGTCATCAAAACACTTTGATGTAAATTCTCCAGCATTATCCAGTCTGATTGACTTAATTGGAGTGTCCGGGTGGAGAGCCCGAAGCTTAATAATCTGAGCTAGGAGTTTAGCAAATGCAGCATTCCTCGAGGACAATAATGCGACGTGTGACCAACGCGTCGATGCATCAACCAGAACCATAAAGTATCTAAATGGTCTGCATTCTGGTGTTATAGGTCTATAGATATCACCTTGAATTCGTTGTAGGAATGGAATATTTTGTTTCTTATCAATAGCAAAAGATAGTCTTGCTTGAAGTTTTGCTAGTGAACAAGCTTTGTAAAACGAACGATGAGCATTAAACATCGCTACAGAGGCATGAGCAGTAGAAGGAGGCCAAACCTCTCCTTGGAGCCAAGAGGCTGCCGAACCAAGGCCGAACCGCCTAGACACGGTGGCGGCTTGGCTTTGTCCAGTTTTTTGGTTTTCTTTCTACTTTTGTGATCTGAAAAACGGATGACCGTGGGAGCATTTTAGAATACTCAACAGATATTCAGTTCCATTTTCAACGTAAGTGTTGAGGTGATAGTTGTTATCACGCACATCCTTGAAAGCGAGCAAGGTTCTTGGTGCCTTAGGCGCATATAGAGCGTCAGCTACTCGAATTTCAGTACCATTTGGCAATAAGAATTGAGCAACTCCGCGACCCTTAATGATGGGTCTTGTTCCTGTCACTGTACATAATGACGATTCTCTTGGCGTAAAGTCCGAAAACAATTACCAATTTCTCAGAATCGTGTGAGTCGTTGCACAGTCCAACAAGCAATCTATCTCGCCTGGAAACATCTAACAAAACAATGTAAATGGAGTCAATGGTCTATATTAGAATTTTGGCGAACACTGTAATAAAAGTGTTTCGAAGCAATTATATCATCACAAAACGGGGTGCATTGAGGCTGAGAACGTAGCCAAGGCTTCCATATAACTTTATATAAATAGGAAAATTGCTTATAGGCACCAAATACCAACATTTATAAAGATGTAAGACCAGAGGCCATCAGGGTGGCGTTGCCGAGCCAAGGCCGAAGCCAAGTTAAGGCCGGAGCAAAGCTAAGGCCGAGGCCAAGGCGAGGCCGAGGCCAAGGCGAGGCCGAAGCCGAGCAAGGCCGGTGCCACGGTGGTGCCGAGCCGAAGCAAGGCAAGGGGTGGGGGCCGGTCGATCATTGAGGCAATGCGATGCGACGGTTGAGCTAAGTCCGAAGCATGTCGAGTCCGGAGACAAGATGTTGCCAAGCCAATTCTGCAAGAATTGCATTATACAATAGGCTAACTTTGTTGGTGTCAAAACTGGGTTTATTTCCGAGGACGCGTCAGGGCAAGTGTCGAGACGTGTCTGAGGTGAAAAATTTGAAAAACGGGTTGCCGAGCTGCCGGGGCAAGCTGCCGAGGCTTGTGGCCGGGGCGCTGCCGAGATGCAGCCGAGGCTGCAGTGAGCGGCTAGGGCGCTGTCGAGGCGTTGCCAAGGGTGCCAGGGCGCTGTCTTGAGGCTGTCGAAGGGCTGTCTAGGCGCTGCCTAGGGCTAGGCCGGGCTACAATCGCAATGTTTTGCGATTTCCTCATTTTTGTTTTGTGATTATGTTTCGGATTTGAGTTAACATCACTAAATTCTTCAATGAACTCAAAGTAATTAAGCCAATGAAAATTGAACATATTGAACCAATTATGCTTTCATAGGGATGTGTAATTCTCAAATCATTCATTGAATAAGAGAAATTTTTATTGATGACAACTCAAAAAGTACATCAAGGATGTTCTAAATAAAACAACTTATCGAACAAAGTCGTGAACTAATGACTATAACAAGTCAAAATAGTAATAATAATCAAACTTGAACATGTATCTTATGACCTAAGTCAAATACTTATTCATAACCTGGAGTATCATACTCATTAGTCGTACGTTTCTTAGTAGGTTGGAAGTCACTGATGGTGAAGTTGGTATCATCCTCATCATCTTCTTCTTCCTCGAAGTCTCCTACATAGTTCGTTTCTTGTTCCATGTATTGCTTGTGTTTCTTGTAAGCAGCTTGAATATCTCTACTTGCTTTGCAATCGCGTTGGAGATGATTCTTGGAGCCACATTTGAAGCAAGGCGCTGAAGCAGAGCTTGAGGCGTGGCCACCATGCTTAGGGCCGGAGCCGAACTGGTTCCCTCCTTTAGGGGCGGCGGTGCCGCCACCATCTCTTTTCCAAGAAAGCTCCCGGCCTTGGCCGGCGCCTCCTCTCCCTCCTCTTCCTCCACATGTAGCCTTTGGAGCACGTGGTGGTGGTGCTTGACGTTCACGAGGTTGACTCTTATGTTTAGATGCTTTACTACGGGCTTGATGAGAATCCGCAATGAATTTCGACCTCTAGGCCTCTTGTTGGTAGTAAGAATCAACTCATGGTACCTCTCCTTTCTTTGAAGCACATTCATCAAGTCACTGAAGGTCTTGATGGTGCCTTTATCATAGAGATCATGGTACTGATGCGACAACATAGAGGCAGATTCTGGGAACGTCGAAAAAGTCTTCTCCATTATGTCATTGTCAGTCTTCTCGACCCCACAAATTAAAGCTCAGATCAGACTGTAAATTTAGCATAGTCTGATGATATTCTTGAACTGTATCGAAGTCCAATAATCAAATTTGCTCCTAATCTGACATTAGGTCTGGAAGCTGTGCATCATGTACATTGTCGAAGTGCTCCTTGAGGATGTCCCATAGCTCTCTGGGATCAGTCTTCCTCAGATATTGCTTCTTGAGCGTTGGATGGATATGGCGCCTGAGAAACATCAGGGCTTGAGCTTTCTGTTTAGGAGAAGCTTGCATATTTGCATCCTCTGGAGGGATTATGGTGGCGGTAAATCTCTTACTAATGAAAGTGTCCTCTACATCTGAGACCTACCTCTTGTATTCCTTGCCTTGGACATCTAAGATGTCAAATTCTGGACGCTGAGTATCAGCCACCTACAAAACACAAACAGGGAGATGTTAGTATTTTGAATACTAATCAAGTTTGATTTTTCTATTAGAACAGTGCCAAGATATATTATGGTCACATAAATCGATGCTTAAACTGACTTCAAGTCACAATCGATATCTTCCCTCTATTTTCTTTTGAAAAGAATACGTTATGGTTCACAGTGACATCACAGTCACAAGCATAACGATGGTCGGAAACATCACAGTTACCCCAAAATACGTTGGTACCGGGGTGATGCAATCCCCGTATACTGTCCCGAGAAGCGAAAGAATCAGGATGAGGTAGCAGGGACACGAAAAGGTCCCGGAAGAAAACAAAACCCAACTATTGAAATATCATAAGTGGGAACTTTTATAAAATGTTTTACCTCTTCAATTGAAGCTTGATCGAAAGAAACTTGACTTTTGGGAAAGCTTGTTTTCTTCGACTTTTCTTGATTTCTTCTCAGCAATGAAGAGGGCTTCGAGAGCCGCTTGCTTGGCTTGCGAGCAATCTTGGCCGAGACGAAGGAGAGCTGTCGGGAGGGCTGTCGGCAGGGGTTGTTGATAGGTAGCGTTGGAGCAGCGCCGGAGGGAGCGGCGCGGCAGGGGGGGGGGGGGGGCGCAGGCCGGCAGCGCAGGTGTTGCCGAGAGGCGATCGGCGGCGGCCGGAAGGGAGGACAGCAGCCGGCGACGGTAGGATTTTTAGGGAACGTAAATTTTTTTTTTTTTTTCGGAATCAGGGTTTTAGGGCTATTAGACGGGAGGCTAAAGCAACGTGCTTGATAACGTGTTCTAGGAGAAATAGATGATATGAAAAACGTAGCTTTATTGATTGTTAAGGAGGCCTTTATATAGGCATTACATCAAGTATCCCTGGTAATCTGGGATTCCCTATCTAATAAAGATTCTAGCTATCTAGCCTTATTAGGGCAAGACCATAATAGAAGTTACAGAATTAACCTTCCTTGAACATATAGTAATATTTCTGACTTTTGGCTAATGTGTTGGATCTTGAATGAGTTGGCAGTCTCATTTTGTTAAAACATTTAGCTTATGTGTTAACTGTGTAGGGAAGTGTACAATTAATGTGATTCTTCTACTAAGTACAAAAAAAATTGGTTGTTGTTATGATGGATCTGTTAAGTACAAATGATATTGTTTGGCAGCAATATCATAAGTTAATATGTTGGATTTGCTAATACAAATGCAGTGATACATACTATATATGTTGTGGCTTTTGTTGGAAAATGGTGAGAATCACCGTTTATTTTAACCAATTTAATTAGAAGAATTTAAGTGGACGCACTTAATCTTTAATGATAAAATATAAATTTATATTCTCCGGTTTGAGTGTTACAAATTCATGTAATCATCTCTGCTCAAATTGGTTATGGTGTGAATAAGAAATTGTCACCCAACATATGCTCACTACTTGAATTCTAGAATGTGTAACAACAGAACAGCTTTAAATTTTGTAACAGCAAATTCAATGAGATTAAGGCTTATTTTAGTTATGAGTTTTGGGGAAAATAATCACTTATAATTATCATTATGAGTTGATTATGTGTTTGGTAAGTTTTTTATAAGGTGCTTATTTGTAAAATTTAGTTGAAAAACTACGATTTTAAAAAGCAGGTGAGATGTTGCTTATTTAAAACTCAATTTTTCCATATTTGAGTTTTTTTTTTCTAACTCAATACCAAACTAAGCCTAAATATTAGGTTTAATGAGATTGAATTCTGTAACTATCAAATTCATTGTGTAACTGTTGGAACATACAAAATGAAATTCATTGAGGAAATTGTTATGACATATGAATTATAATTCATTATGTAACAAATTCATTATTTAACATCGACTTTAAGGAAATGAAATTTTGGAACGCTAAGAAGTCATTTTGCACCGATAGAGGCGACGTAATTATCTTAAGGAAAATGTATGATACACAAGACTCGACTTTAACAAATTCAACTTTCGTTATCTTTTTAATATCCATCAGTAACTGTTGGTATTATTTATTTATAATTATTATTTTAATTATAAATTAATTTTAGGTAATCATATTTGCAAAATAAAAACCCCTCTTTCTCTTTACAGCTTTGTGTTTTCTTTACAAGTATGATATGTTTGTGGTGAATGTAATTGTGTTTGATTTGTGATTTTAATGTACTGGATTTTTCAAATGAAACAAAATATCAGAAATAAGGTCGATAGGGTAACGACCGAAGTTAAGGAAAAGCACCTTGGCATTCCAAAAGGTCAGATCATTCACTTTTTTGACGAGCCGACTCAGACCTAAGTTCTTGTAACTGCTCTAGGACATCGAAACAACAGTGAGGTTCGAGGGTTAGGAAGAGTAACTTTTGGTGTCACCTCCAAGTCATCTCAAGCTTCCACAGCACGTTGTCGGTCTTCACAAGTAGCGCAAGAGACTGTTGAAGAGGCTTTGAGTAGGGTTGCACAAATAGAGGAGGAGGCCCGAGAGGCCAAAGAGCATCTCGCACGAGGGGAGGAGGCGGCCCGGGAAGCCAAAAATCGTATTGCACGGGCGGAGGAAGAGGCTCGAGAGGCCAAATAATGCTTCTCACAAATGGAGGAGGAGAACCGAGAAGGTAAAGAACGTCTCAAATAGTTGGAGGAATTTATGAACTGGTATTCAAGTTCGCAACCGACATAATTCCCATACTATAATGTTGGTGGCTTAGGCTCTTTTTTGACAATATGGCCTAACTAGCTAAGACTCTATTTGTTTATCCAATGCTTTGTAGTTGAGTTCAAAGTTTTAATTAGTTAAATTTGTATGAATAACTTTATTAATATAAAATATTTAGTTGTGAACAGATTTAGTGTATTTGTATTTTATCTAATTTTATATTATAATAATTATTATATTACATTTTATTATAAATTTGTTTCCAAATCTGGGTTTTCATTGAAATTCTAAAGATTTAATTTCAGTTTACCTATTTGAACTTTGACTCAATCATCACTTCAGTCCTTATACTTTTGATTTCATCAGCTACACCCCTGTACTTCCTTAAATTAATCAACATATACCAATTTTGTAATTTCGTCCAAACAATCTATCAATACCAAAGGCTTTTTGGTACCATTTCCATACATTAATGCACCGTTACCATATTACGATTATAAACAAGGCTAAACAAATCATATAATCAAGTTGAACAATCGATTACAAATCATATATGATGATTTCTTTTTGTTTTATCATATATGGTTTGTTTTTGTTTGTTTTCTATTGTTCAACTTAATTATATGATTTGTTTAGCCTTGTTTATAATCGTAATATGGTAACGGTACATTAATGTAGGGAAAATGTACCAAAAAGCCTTTGGTATTGATCTATCATTTCGACGTAATTTACAAAATTGGTATTTAATTTGTTGATTAATTTTGAAAGTATAGGGGTGTAGCTGATGAAATCAAAAGTATAGGGACTAAAGTGATGATTCAACTAAAGTTCAAGCAGGTCAACTGAAATTAATTCAATTCTAAAACTTCTTAGACCACGAAACAAATACTTTCGTCGTCTAGCAATGCAAACTAAAGAGATGAAGTACCATTTTGTCGTTTAACTTTCCTCGCCACTAAAAGTTTCGTCTCTTCATAAACATTGTGACGACATGCTTCGTCACCTTATAATTTTAAACTTCGTCACCTAAATACTTCTGAGACGAACCTATGTTGAAACCTCAGGTAAGAGGACTTATGGGTTTCTAATTTAAGATGGATATGTTTATTTGACAATTGTCGATAAGCGTCTTGGAACTTCTGGGGTCCTTCAGTTTCGAGAGCATTTGAGGGATGAGTTCAAAAAGATAGCCAGGAAGGGTTGAAGGGGAAGTTTGTTGAGCATGAAGAACAGTTGGTCCCTGTTATCCATCGGTTGATAACCTCCTTAGGAAACATTTCCCAGGGTGGTAGTAATTGGACGTACAGCTGAAACTCAACCATCACTTCATGCCGGTCTTTCTCCATCACCAGGTACTACAAACGGACAAATTAAAGTTGGCAGTTCTACAAAGGCCCCTCTACTTGGGAAGTCTAACAAGCAATGCTTGCTAATCCCAAGTGTATTCACGTAGCAGTAGACTCAGAAGTATGAGTGTCGTTTCCGGCGAGAGCAGTGAAAAAGTACACAGAATTATGTAGCTGAAAAGAAAACGATTATGTGATTGTTATTGAGAAAGACAATTCAATAATAAAATGACACCAAGGTTTCGGAATTCCACCTTAAATTGCCTATGTAATTATATTATCCCGATTCTTTTCCTTAAAACTTATTCAAGAAAACTGACTCTAAAGAATGAATTCAATTACAGATGTTCAAACACATAAACCTGACAACTCTCAATCTGTTAATCACTTAATCTCAGAAGCATGGACAGTTTTACTAAACAATAGGTAAAACATGGCTGAACCTATGAAATAGATTATCAAGTACCCATCAACCAAATCATAAGTGAAAACAGAAATTAGAATTGAACATCCAAACTAAATTTGCATTTAAGTGCCAGTCGAATCGAATTAATAAAAACTACATAAAAAATCCAAGGTTTCACCCCTAGCCTCAGCTAGGAGATTAGTTCTCCATATGAAAGATGAAAACAATGAAATTATTCATGAGTTTCAGAATAAACAGACTAATGTCGAGGGGAAAAGAGGGAGAGAGCCTAAAGCAATCCGCTCAAGCTTCCCTTTATACTCCTTGGAAAAGATGTCTCTCTTCGAGAAAAAATCATGACTTTTCGGTGACCACCAAATCCCCCAATTGATATAGAGGATCATTCGCAGCCAAACTTTCCTTTCTCTGACTTCAAAGGGCATGAGGAGATTGGACTCTTCATGCTTGCTTGCCTCCTTAAATCTCGTTTTAATTAATGGGTGATTGCCTTGAGAGTTTAGGATAGCTGGGCATAGAGTTGTATGAGATGAAGACTGTGGTGAAGCAACTGAAGAGAGGAGACGATGGAAAACAGGTCACGCGCTTGGCCTCTTTCCTTTTTTGAGCTAATTATACAATTATGCATTTGACTCTTTCAAGAAGTCTACGTCCAGTTCTGGGCCTTTAATTACTCCGTTCCATCATTTAAGCACCAACCTATTACATCATAAAATATGATTTAATTAGATTAATTTAGATGGCAAAAATACTCAATAGACCAAGAAATCATGAAGATATATATATATATATATATATATGCATTTTAGACCACTTATCACACCCCCGAACCAGCTTGTTGCTAGTCTCTAGCAATTGACAGCGACTCAAGATTCAAACTAACTAACACAGATCGACTCTAATGCCCTTAACCAATTGTTTCAGAAATCCAATACTTTCATGGCATAAAGAACAACCCTTGAACCAAAAATCAAGTTTACATTCGACAGTTAATAAAGATTTCATGATCAACACAGCACATGTAAGACTTGGGGGATAACAATGGTGATAATAGGAGCTCAACATATCAAACAAATCATGACTTCACCTCACAAGGATTGCACTCTTTCTTCTCTCGAATTTATGGCTCATGCTTAAAAGCTAGCACTCAAGTGTATGTGAGAGAGATAAGCTTTAAAACAAACAAATTGATCACATACATAAGAAAGAAAAAATTTAATTAGAAGAATTATATCAAAAATTCCATGAAAGAATAATCAAGTACTTGTCAAATGGACCGAACCATATGTTCAACTTTTCCACCTAACTTCACAGATCAAAGGCTACCCATCTCAAGAATCAATAAGATCTTTCTCATGGTGATAATAGGGCAAGAGCTCAAGGTTAATAAGAAACAAAAGATATGGAATTCAACATTAGTTTCTAGGAACCTAGTAGAGCTTTCACAAACACCTTATGTCTCCATAAATTAAGGCAAGTTTTCACCTTGTTGGGTCTATTCGTCATTTTAACCTCCTGATTCACAACAAAGAGACTTAATTCATAGTTTTTTTTTTTTTTTTTTTTTTTTCAATTTGAACAAGTCACGCTCCCCCACCCCTTTTTTTTTTCATCATCACTTCTCATAATACATCATAAAACAAGCTCTACTAGGCCCTAAGGAATAGGGGAAAGATATATCTATGCTAAGCTCAATGTGAAGATTATGTGGGTGATGATAGGAAAGCTAAAACATAGGATCAAAAGGGGTTCACTAAGAGGTACACAATTAGGGACACAAGCTTATTTGGTCTTGGTGGAAATCCTAATGACCTCAATCAGAGCATATTATGATAAAAGTTTTGAAAAGTGGTAAAAGCGAGTTCTAGTAAAACTATTTAGTCTATTAAGCTTAATCTGTGGAAAATACTCAATCACAAAAGAATAATGAAATTTAACAACAATCATACCATTGAAAATCGAGTATTGAATTTTCAAAACGCTCCAAAGAAAGGTATTAAGCTCAAATACTCGCATAGTGTTGTAGGAGAAACAATATAGATGCAAAGCGTAGTCTTTATTGATTGATAAGGAGGCCTTTATATAGGCATTACATCAAGTATCCCGAATAATCAGGGATTCCCTATCAACTAAGGCAACTATTAATCTAGTCTAATTAGGTCAAGACACACATAGGAAGTTACATAATTATCCTTCCTTGAACACTCCCCCTTGTGTCGCATACCTAATGTGACACGGTGCATAACATGTTGCCTCACTAAAACCTTGCCAAGCAAAACAAAACCACTTGGGTAAAAAATAAAAAGCTTGGTCGAAGGGAAAAGAGCACAACGTACCAACTACAATTGAAGATTACATGTGAGGTAGATTCTCCCTGATGTCTACAAGACAACTCCCCCTGATTGGTAACTCAATCTAGGAGTGTAGATTAATGACGTATACAAACGCTCCTCACAAGCTTCAAAAGTAGGCGTAGCTAATGATCGAGTCATTGAATACGGCCAAGTTATCCTTGTATTAGACCAGCTACACTTAGCTTTACTTGGCCTTAAGGAAGAAGGTTGCTTAACAACTCAAAACTAGAGTTCGCGTTGAAAATCAGATTCACACGCAGCATGACCTTCGTGTACTTAAACAGTCATAACTCTTTCGATATAACAGGTATGAACAAACCGTAAAGAGTTCTGGAAACTAGACACCCATATCTTTCCAGTGATGTAAATTACACAACTTAGTTCATTCTGAGCTGATCACAAAGCTCTGTCGAATGTGACTGATCTGCAAATTACCGGACAGATTCGTCCTACTTTGCAAAAACAGCCATAACTCACTCAATATAATAGCTATAATCAAATGGTTGGTGTCCTTGGAAAGTAGACACATAGAGCTTTCTAACTGTACCAAGTTTACCATTTTCTGATGAGTGAGCTGTCATGTCGGTCACGGGGAAGTTGACATACAGAACTAGGTAAAATCTGGAATTGCCTTTTGATGTGTCTTTTATGATGGGATCGAATGAGCCTAAACCTTTCTCTCTTAAAAGAAAGTACCACCATATACCATGGCATTACGTGGGCACGTCTAGCCATCACTTTGGCTTTATATTTTTATAGCGAATGAGATGTCGAGTCGAGCATATTATGACAAGTACATGATTGCGCACATGGTACTTAGATAGAGGGTTTCATCTCCCAAGACTTCTCGTCACATAGACGAAACGAGTCTTCTCAAGACATCGACTAATCATGGGATACATATAGGCTTTGGTTTAACGTCCATTAGTTTGCCATAAGCCGATAGATGAACAAGTTCATCACTGACAGTTCTCACATTCGAGACCAAGTATTCCCAAGATCCTTTCATTCTTAACGTCGGATTAGTGATATCTCAATCACAATTCATCCGTAGTTTACACGCAAATAGGCATGATTCTTTACATTTCATCTCCAATCAAGTAGTCGCTCAACCGCGTTATACAATATCCAACCAGAAGATTTGAACCCATATAGAGAACATTCTAATCTGATAGCATACGCACTTCGAGGTTTTTGCTTACTTGACTTGGGTGAAAACTGATCCGTTCATGATATTTATGTACATCTCTTTACTTAGTCCCAATAGAGATGATTCATAAGCTGCATGTTCAGTTTTTTTCGGAACTACCTAACTGACAAGGTAGTGGAGTGTGATATGACTCCATTACGAGAGCATATGTCATCGTAGTCGATTCCAGGGTGTTTGTGAAAGACCTTGCGCCACAAGGTGAGTCTAGGCTCTTTTTCTCACTACGCTTTCCATCAAAGATTATCGATAGAGTTTACACTTGCGGTGTCGGCATCACCTGACCAAGGACCTATCTCTTTGTATAAATTGGATCGCATATCTTTCCGTGTAGGCCAATTCACAACGTTGGTATTTGCTTCAACGAAGTGAGTGTGTTCGATATCTAACTCATAGACCACGTACTCATGTACACTAGTGTAATTCACATTTGTAGAGATCTCTATATGGATTGCCTTCTCATTAAGGCGTCCTCCAATGATGACCTTAATCCAGAAAATCCATGAGACGAATGAGTTGTCATTGATCCAAGGATCAAGTTGTGCCATACTCGCATTCGGCGAGTGTATATCGAACTAAGTGTCCTCTCTACACTTCTTGTGAGAGTCACGGCCTAGTGACACCATCTACCACTTTTGTGGAGTCACCATGTCATCATTTATGAATGACAATATGTCCATTGATTTGGACATCAATCCTTACAGACATGTTGATACAAGAGTACTATTCCGATCTTTTCCTTGAAAGACCAATAGTTTGCTCTTTGCAGCATGTATATCAAATCTCGTCACTTTGGTTTATGTGACTTTGGGAACATGATGAGGCACAGTGGGGACAAACCACGGCAATGCCAAGTCGTTCTACTTGAACAAACTTGTTCTTCTCTCCCCCTAACGACGGGGAGACTGGCTCATCAAAAACTGACATAAACGAGATCGCCTGTTAAGGTTTTTATATAGCGGACTATAGGTGGAAGCTAACATCTTATTCAAAGATGTTATTCATAATCAAATAATCCATCATTGAGCACTTGTGGTAGCGCAATATGGCACATAAATTATGTGGACGGTAAAGGGTATTGATCGTTAACACTTATACGTTAACAAGATGCATTCCGTTACAAAATGTAACATGCATGTATGCTTCCTGAAACGTTTCACTAAGTTTCGGGACACCAAATACCACCAAATTTTAACAGTAGGTAGGCACGTGTGTTAGGATTCCAACGCCGCCGGCCTCATTGCTGTAACCGGTAGGAAACATACCAAACCGGTCAGAATAGTCGCCGGAGGTCAGTGAACGTTTGTGTCGAGTGGTTCAGCACCTTCCAGATGTCCAATGGCTCTGAAATTTTAAGAACAGGTAGCCATGGATGTTAGGAATCGGTGGACTAAATTTCACCTCAAGAACCGGCCTAAAAGTAGGTAAACCGGTCCTCACAATGACGAGTCCGCGAGCTGAAAAACCAGAAAGTTTAGGTTTTTACTACTTTTCAAACATTGTGAAGGTGCTTCATAGCATCTAAGTGTTATGGCTTGAGTTTAACCATGAGGTATATCACCATAGTATCATTGTGTCTTAAATTGAACTATCAGAAGGCATCAATGCCATCATATTATGTATCATTGCCTTTAGCGTAGGAGGGCGTTACTCCAAAACTTTGCTAAAGATTAAGCTTCCATATGTTGAGCATAGCTAATTAAGGATCATAAGGGGGATCATATGTACGTTTAAATGCATAGATGGTGCTTCTATTGACTTGGAGGAAGACTTGGGTGACGTTATTGTCATCCTTGAGCCTTGTGCATTGCTCATGACGCTACCAAATATTCTTTTGGTAATCTTTGATCCCAATAGCTTCTTTGCTCAAAAGAAACGATGTCCCTAGCTTTCTTGCATATATGGATCATCAAGTCATGTCCAAAATTTCGGACGATGTATAGAAGAGCCTACATGAGTCGCCGATTCAAAGAATCCGAATCATAGTATACGTGAAATACATTCACAATATTGACTCATAAGTTGTGTGCATTCATTAGAAGCGATACATAAGAAATCAATTCAATTTTCACAATGAGTTTCAAGGTGATAAACGTTGGCACCAATATCCTTAAGTGGTGATCAAGGTTCGATGAAGATTAGCTACACACTCAATGTCTCTATGATACATTCATAAGAGTGGAGACAAGGGTTTTATGCCAAGACATATAAACCGGAATATATACTCAATTCCTATAGAGTGTGCAACATGGCGTGTAGTATCACAAGATAAAACATAGGCATGCTTAAAGGCGTACTAGACACATCCGTTAACGCTCAAAAATAGAGCCGGAAAACAACCAAAATGAGCCAACATCGATACTATAGAGACATAAATGTCTAAACCAAGTATCCAAGACCGAGGCTATGACCTAGCTATCCGAGGCCGAAGCCAAGCTAGAGTGGAAGCCAAGCCGAAGCAAGGCAAGGGAGGGCCGGGGTCAAGCATAGGCGCGTGCTAGGCTAGCCAAGGCCGAAGCCGAGGTAGTGCACGGGCGGGCCGAGGCAGAGTAAATGTCAAGGCACATCAAGGCCGAAACCAAGGCGTGTCGAGGTAAACGCAAAGGCTTATGGGCCCGAGGCTTGATGTTGGAGTCGAGGTCATGCGAGTTGCCGATGGTTAGCCTAGGCCGAAGCTAAGGCTTACCGAGCCATAAAACAAGAACCTGACGAGGCCGATGCCATGCTAAAGAGCCAAAGGCAGGACGAGGCCGAAGCCAAGACGTGCCGGGGAGAGTGCCTGGGCTTAGAGGGCCGAGATGGGCAGCGGGCCGGGCCGTGTGCAGGCCGACGCCAGGGCCGAGGCCGGGGCGGGGCTAGGTGGGCGCTTGCGTGCCTCATTGTTTGGTTGTGGCGGAGCTGTTGTCCAAGCAGCGCCCAAGCCAAGCCAAGGCCGAAACCGAGGCTAGGCAAGGCGGGCTTTGGTGTTCTCTAGAGTGCCGAGGCCGAGGCCGGGCAATGCGCATGCATCCGCTCATGTACGGAAGCATGTCTATTTGTTTCTTGACGAGCATAGGCTCGTTTATCTTTGTGATTTTCAGAGTTAACATCACCAATTAGATTGGTGAACTCAATCAACATGCCATGTAAATGTGTAATGCGATTCATTGCATTCACATATAGCTTTTTAGGGAATCGAACCATATATGCATCAAAATGCCAACGGTTATATCGAGATCTTGACCATAAAGAGTGTATCGACTAAGTAGCATTAGTCACATATGTGAGGTCTATGCCTGCACAAAATCAACGGATTTGTAGTCACTTTGACTATGAAATTGAAGTCATATGCTTCATATTTATCGCAAATTATCTTTTGCTTTTGAAATCCGTAATCATGAGAATATACTCTCATCTTCTTCCATGTATCTCTTGTATACATTGACCATATGATTGCATTATTTGCAATTATTGAACCGATAGAACCATATCAATGACATGATTCTCTCTTTTTTCAATGGCCATTTTCTAGGCGCATTTTGTGGTCAATTGTTTCTTTGTATCAAAAGAACAAGAGGGAAGGTATTGAATGGTCGAGACCAAGATTCTGGTTACTCAATTCAATATGTTGTGACAATTTCCGTCACATATCGATGTTACAGTGACAATTTCCGTCACACATCATGAGTTTGTCCCCTTTGTGAGTCCCTTAGGATCGTCACAAGCATCGACAATATTATGTCGGAATCGTGATAAAATAGTCACGAAGAGTTGTGGTTCACAGTGACATCACAGCCACAAGCACAACTTCGGACGGTAACATCACAGTTACCCCTTAAATACTGTAATACGCAGGGGTGGGTGGGGCCCCTTTGTGTCGTCCTGAAAAACACACAAGTTCCAACACATGTACACAAGTTCAAATAATTGAAATTGCGAAAAAGCGGGAACTTTTATTAAATCATACTTGTTAGTTCGCCAAATGAACTGCGTTTAAAAATTGCGCTTAAGGACTCGGTTCTGATCCTTGTGCAAATTAAGATGCTCTTCTATGTACGTGCAACGAAATAATCCTCGCAATTACATCGCGATGCGTCATGCAATAAGTTTCATGGAAAAGAAAAACATATGCATAGTCATATTCACCATATTCAAGACAGTAAAACTAATAAAGAAATACTGCAGTAACTGTTTTAACCCGTAGGGTAAAAACGTTTTATCTTAAGTAAGTACAATTACCGTTTTACCCCTGGGTCGGATCAGAAGATCCGGGTTGAGCCGAACCGGGTCGGGTTGGCAAACCGGGTCGGACCTGGGCTGCACCACTGGCAGACGGGTCGGGTCGGCGCTGTCTGGTTGCAGGCGCAGGCGAACCGAGGTGTGCGTCATAGATGGCGCTACACGACCCTGGGCTGCTTAATCGTCGGAGCGGCGCTGGGCTACAGGGCGGCGGCGTCGAGTTTCAAGCAGCAGTTGAGGACGGGGTCAAGGGAGAGCACCAGCCGAGGGACAGCAGAGGACGCGCGACGGAGGGCTGTGCGAGGTCGTCGGCGTCATGGAAGCGCTGAGGATCGGCTCAAGGCCGCGACGGCGGTGCTGGTTCGAGCTGCGCGGGTCCGATCTGGATATCGGAGAAGAAGGTGGGTGCTCTGAGATATTTCATTCTTTGCCGACAAGGTTGTCGTCGGTAGAGGTGCAAGGAGGGTGTTTCTGTTCTTTGCCGACAAAAGAGTTGTCGGCAAAACTTGGTGCCTGGGGATTGTTTTCTTTCTTCCGACGAAGCAGTTGCCGGCAGAAGGTGATTTTTGGGGAGGGTCTTCTTTGCTGACAAGCAGTTGCCGGCAGAAAAGCTAGGGTTGCTGAATTTTTTTTTTTTTTTTTTCGGCAAAAAGCTAGGGTTTTTGCTATCAAGCACAGGGTTAGAAACTACGTGCTGATAACGTGTTGTAGGAGAAACAATATAGATGCAAAGCGTAGTCTTTATTGATTGATAAGGATGTCTTTATATAGGCATTACATCAAGTATCCCGAATAATCAGGGATTGCCTATCAACTAAGGTAACTTCTAATTTAGTCTAATTAGGTCAAGACACACATAGGAAGTTACATAATTATCCTTCCTTGAATACGTAGGTGATTTTGAAATTATAATCCGCGATAACATGTTCAAAAATTCTGTACCAAAGTCATCAGGGCCATACCTACTACAAGTAGGCATGGTTCACATGAAACTCGATTAACCAAAGAATATTATGCTCAATATCTCAATTTAATGATCATCTAATAGCCATGATTTAAGAACATTAAGATCAGCCTAGACTTGTTAAAGGGCTCATAAGATACAAAAAATAAAAATAAAGACACAAAACAAAAATAAACTAAGACAAAACTGACAAGTTTCTACTCCCCCAACCTCAAATAACCATTGTCCTTAATGTGATAAACAGTAGAAGAAGAGAACAAACAAGGTATCAAAGGTTTAGAGTGAGTAGGAGAGAATACACCTGGAAGAAGAGACACCCCCGAGCAAAACGCTGCAACTTGTTAGTGGCAGACCAAGAAAAGAAAAACAAACTGAAAAGAAAATACATTTACATTTTACAACAAATGAACTCAAAGTCCATCACATCAATCTGCATAGACAGGGTTTTCCAGAGAGAGATTTTCCTCCTCTAGAACAATGTTCTCCAGAAATGGTTTCAGCCGTTGCCCATTCACCTTAAACACATTACCATTCTTTGGGTCCTCAACTTCAACAACACCAAAAGGAAACACTCTTGTAACCACAAAAGGACCAGTCCACCTAGAGCGAAGCTTACCAGGAAACAAATGCAATCTAGAGTTATACAAAAGAACTTTTTGACCAAGTTCAAAAGTTTTCCTCAAAATCTTCTTACCATGAAAAACTTTCATTCGTTCTTTGTAAATTCTAGAATTTTCATATGCTTCATTTCGAATTTCTTCCAGTTCACTCAATTGAAGTTTCCTAAGAGAATTTGCATCAGTGAGACCAAAATTAAATGTCTTGATGGCCCAGTAAGCTTTATGTTCCAATTCAACAGGTAAGTGACAAGGTTTCCCATAGACTAATCTGTAAAGAGACATACCAATTGGGGATTTATATGTTGTACGGTAAGCCCAAAGTGCATCGGTTAGTCTTAAAGACCAATCTTTGCGGTTCTGGTTCACAGTTTTTTCCAAAATCTATTTTATTTCCCTATTAGCAAGTTCAACCTGACCACTAGTATGCGGATGATAAGGGGTAGCCACCTTGTGAGTGACTCCATATTTCTTCATCAGGGCCTCAAAAGGCTTATTACAAAAATGTTTACCCTCATCACTAATAATAGCTCGATGAATCCCATGTCTTGAGAAAATATATTCTTTCAAAAATTTCAAAACAGTTTTATGGCCATTTTTCCGACAAGGAACAGCCTCAATCTATCAAGAAACATAGTCAATGCCAACCAAGATGTACAAATAACCAAAAGAAGAAGGAAATGGACCCATGAAATCGATACCCCAACAATAAAATATTTCAATGACTAAAATGGGATACAAAGGCATCATATTTCTACGAGTTATCGCTCCTAACTTTTGGCAATGCTCACATGATCGACAATATGCATTAGTGTCCTTAAACAGAGTTGGCCAATAAAATCCACATTGCAAAATTTTAGCAGCCGTCTTTCTAATAGAAAAATGGCCACCACATGCTTCATTATGGCAAAAAGAAATCACATCTTGCATTTCGTCATCATGTACACATCTCCTATAAAGTTGGTCTGCACAATACTTAAATAAATATGGATCATCCCAAAAGAAAATGCGTACCTCCACCATGAACTTTTTCCTATCTTGAGCATTCCAGTCTAGAGGGATTTTACCTGTGGCAAGATAATTAACAATATTAACATACCAAGGTAATTTTGAAACAACAAATAGTTGCTCATCAGGAAAGGAATCATTAATAGGTTGCAAGTTAGGATCAAGAACCAATCTCGATAAATGGTCTGCCACAACATTCTCTACTCTCTTGTCGTCTTTGATAGTGATATCA
This sequence comes from Potentilla sterilis, assembly GCA_963682095.1. Taxonomy (NCBI): domain Eukaryota; kingdom Viridiplantae; phylum Streptophyta; class Magnoliopsida; order Rosales; family Rosaceae; genus Potentilla; species Potentilla sterilis. The sequence continues at coordinate 9,620,411 of OY821765.1, read as the reverse complement.
AATTCTTGGAGTAGGTGAATCCACCTAATAAGTCGAGCCTTAGCATCCTTCTTGGTAAGAAGGTACTTTAAAGCTGCATGGTCAGTAAAAACAACAGTAGGCGATCCAATAAGGTAAGCACGAAATTTATCTAATGCGAATACTACTGCAAGAAGCTCTATCTCAATCGTCGAGTAATTTATTTGAGCACTATTTAAAGTTCTGTTTGTATATTGAATCACATAAGGTTTCTTATCCTTTTTCTGACCTAAAACAGCCTCAATTGCATAATCACTAGCATCACACATAATTTCAAAGGGCAAATTCGAATCAGGGGATTGAATAATAGGAGCAGAAGTTAACAACTCTATCAATCTCTCAAAAGCAACCTGACAATCATCATTCCAAACAAATGGAGTGTCCTTCGATAAGAGATTACACAAAGGTCTCGATATGTCGCTGAAATCCTTCATAAATCTCCTATAAAAACCAGCATGTCCTAAAAAGGATCTAACATCTTTTATGCTCTTTGGAACAGGCAATTAAGCAATCAGTTCAATTTTAGATTTGTCTACCTCAATTCCCTTAGAAGATACAATGTGTCTAAGAACAATTCCAGAAGAGACCATGAAATTACACTTTTCCCAGTTCAGAACAAGATTTTTCTCTTCACATCTATTCAACACTTTTTCCAGATTAGACAAGCATTCATAAAATGAATCACCAAAAACAGTTATATCAACCATGAAAACCTCAAGAAAATGATCTATCATATCACTGAAAATACTAATGCATCTTTGAAATGTGGCAGGAGCATTACACATACCAAATGACATTCTACGAAAAGCAAAAGTGCCATATGGACCTGTAAAAGTAGTTTTCTCTTCATCATTAATGTCAATTTCAATTTGATAATAACCAGATTAACCATCTAGAAAACAATAAAATGCATGACCTGCATTTCTAAAAGGCAAAATTACTGTTTTGGTCACTGATCTTTGTCAAAAACGACAGTTTGGTCACTATCGAATTTCAAATATCAAAATGGTCACTCAAGTTATGCAAAAGTATATCAAAATGGTCACTCCGTGAACTGAGACGTTAAAATATGTCACGTGCCGTCGATGTTCACTACATGTGCCAAAGTGTTGAGGGTATATATGTCATTTTAAGCCTTGATCGATTTAAAAACCCTAAAAGAAATAAATAAGGGGTATTTCAATAATTAAACAAAATAGAAATTGTGCCCACCACCACGCGCACCCACCTCTCAATGGACCAGGCACTTCGCCGAGCAGCCGGGAAAGCCCGACCCATCGAAACGACGTCGTCAACACCCAAGACCGTCGTCACCAAACCCGCCGAGGATTTCGGTTCCGGTATGTAAAGCTTTCGCCTTTATTCATTGTTCAGCTAACCCACATTTTTGATCGAATCTCCTAGGAGAACGCGACCCCAAGTTCGATTCGATGCTCAATCAGATGGTGGGGAGGATCAAATCAAAGCCCGGAGGCAAACCGGAAATGGGTGAGGTCAGTATGAACTATATGACGTCACTTGCTCAAATTGTGTAAATTTTGCAATTAATGTGTAATATGTTAAACAGGCACATGTGGTGGACAAGTATAAGAGGCCGCTACCGAAGCTGAGGGATACGAAGCCGGATTCCGGTAGGTTTGAGGATAGAGTAGCTCCTCCGGGGACACTGAACGTGGCCCAGCTACGGCACATTATACTACTGCATCAGGGCAAGGCTGAGGATCACAATGGCCCCATGGAGGTGCACAAAATCGCAGACAAATTTCGGGTTGATGTAGCCTAGGAGGATTGTGCAGTTTGTGTCACTGCCTCCTCAGGATACCAGTAAACAGAATAGGAATCCTTGAAAGACACAGAGCTTATGGTTTCCTGTTGTGGACTACTGACTTACTGTTTTGAATAATGAATTGAGGATATATATAGGGACTCATAGAAAGTCTTATTAGAGAATTCTGTATTTTCTGCAGTTTGAAAAATGTAGCATTTTTTGTAGCTAATACTTGGTTTCCAAGTCAGCCAAAAAGTCGTTGAGGCTTTTGAGTTGGACACAAGATATGCTACTCTGTTTCTTTATGTGAAATTACAAAATCTTTCCGTCCACGAACGTAGATTATGATACATTATGAGCTCGTTCTGATGATGGGAAAGTGCTCTGTTTTCTACATGTACATTTTTGCTCTTTCAATGCCGTCGAGTGCAGATACTGTAGTAGCCACTTCTTTCTGTAGAGGATACTGTAGTAGCCATTTCTTTCTGGAGAGTTAAAACTTCAATTACGAGTCCAACTGTTGTTACAAAAATTTAAGATGGTTTACATCTCAACCATTTTGCTATCTGCTTACAATCTTAGAGCCTGTAGAGGTGTGACCGTGTGACCAAACAATGTGCCCTTTTCCTTTCTTTCAAGAAGAGGGTCTGTAACATTTCCACTGACAAAAAGAATCACATCATCCCTAAATTAATTTTTGCAGAGAGTAGAATGGTTAGATTCAAGTTAATCTAGACTCTAACCAGTCTGATGTATATTCATAAGCCACAAATGTCACTGCACCAGCAGGAGCAGCTTTGACAGTTGATGGGACTATTCCTTTATAAAGACCAGCCCAGCCTTCTTTCTGCACTATTCGTCGCAAGGCATCAACCATATTGCTGTAGGCACGGTGCTCTACTCGTGCTCCATATCTTGGGTGCCTCTGTAGTCCTTCAATCTGCAACAACCCAAAAAAAAAGTTTTATATCATTGCATTATCACACATATAACTACTATATAAGTATAATAATTCAAATCTTCATTCCTCATATTCTTAGGGAAAGATCTCTGTATGCCAGTAATTCCAGATGAATAATTGTAGTACGGGATTGGGGTTCAGGATGTCAAAAGATCTACCTGGAATCTTTTCTTCACCACATCAAGTGGATGACAGACAATAAGCCAATTATCTGCCGGCATTTGTTGGAACTTCAAATAAGCTAAGTCAAGTGAATTGGACTTAACTAAAGCATCGATCACAGCATTATACAACCCTAACAGTAAGACCCAGAAATGAAATCTGCCCAAAAACCTCAGCACAATAGTTTGCCAAACCCAACCTCCCCCAACTACCAATCAAAATGCAAAGCAAATCTTCAGTAACCTTCAAACCTGAGTTCTTAACATCTTTAAGCAAATCAACAGACAACACAACCGGGCCATTCCTGAAAAGGGTGTTGGCTAAAACACCCCGAACCGATCGATTCTTTAAGAACAAAGGATCAATATTCGAAACCCATATCGAAAACTTCAAAGGGTGCAATGGGTTTTCTTGGTTTTGCAACACACTAGCAACAGACTGAGGATTCAGAACAACCCTCCTGGCATTCAACTCGTGGTCAAGTAACAAAAACCAGTCCTTTCTAGAAAGAATTCGAGAAATGTAGAGGTGATCGATTACAGGAGAATTGAGATGCTTAGCTGAAATGAAATTGGTTTGAAGCTCAAAGTGATTACCTTTGTGGGGAGCACAAGGCGGCAGCAGAGGCTTCCTGGGTTTGGTTTGCCTTTGGCTTCTGAGTGCAGGTGAGACCCTAGAGGCTAAAGAAGAAAACCATCTCATTTCCCTCACCAGGAAAATTATGGCTTCAGCAAAATCAAAGGAGAGCTCAAGTGCTGCATAGAGGAGTTTGCAAGGGTTTCATTTTCAAGTGAACTCGAGAGAATACTGTATACTTTGCGGGTAATTTGTGAAATGGCGCCAATATACTTCAGTGACCATAATACCCCTGGTAAGAAACGGAATATTCGAAGAATATCCTATAATTAACGGTCGTTTGACCTTTAATGACCAAATTGATAATGAAACATTAATTTGAGTGACCATTTTGATATTTGAAATTCGATAGTGACCAAACTGTCGTTCTTGACAAAAATCAGTGACCAAAACAGTAATTTTGCCTTTCTAAAATTTGATCAATGAAGGGAAAGGGAAAGTGATCTTTCCTAGTTGCAGAATTAAGTTTCATGTAGTCTATGCACATACGCCAACTGGACACAATCCTAGTAGGAACCAGATCATTTTTATCATTCTTCACCACAGTGATTCCAGATTTTTTAGGCACAACCTGTGTAGGACTAACCCATTTACTATCAGAAATTGAATAAATAACACCCGCATTCCATAATTTCAAGACCTCAGATTTAACAACTTCTTTCATGTGTGGGTTTAGTCTACGTTGTGGCTCCCTAGATAGTCTAGCATTCTCTTCAAACAGAATTTTATGTGTACAAACCAGAGGGCTTATTCCCTTAATATCAGCAATAGACCAACTAATAGCAGATTTATGGGCATTCAAAACACTTAACAACTTACTTTTCTGTTCATATGAAAGAGAAGAAGATATGACCACCAGAAAAGTGTCATTCGGGCCTAAGAAAGAATGTTTCAGGCCTGCCGGTAGAGGTTTCAGCTCTAGTTTTGGCACCTCTACGCTTGATGGTTTCATTTCCACTCGTGCTGGAATCTTCTCGAACTTAGGTGTCCATCCATTTACTCCCTCAACCTGACAAGAATCCAAATATGAACTTATTTCAGCAATTTCAGCAATTTTAGCAGGTTCAAGAGATGTAGAATCATGTGAATTTATGAGAAAATTTTCTAACGAATCCACCACACTGCTTTGCACAAATTGTTCATGCATCATAGTGCCAATAAAATCAACAAATTCACATTCCCCATCTCCATATGGCTGCCTAAACACGTTGAAAATATTAACTTCCATTTTCATGTTCCCAAAACTTAATTTCATTACTCCACTACTGCAACTAATGTTAGCATCATATGTAGGTAAGAATGGACGTTCTAAGATAATAGGAATCTAATTTTCAGAGTGTGAAACAGGTTCTGTGTCCAAGACAAAGAAATCAACGGGGTAATAAAATTTGTCCACTTGGACCAACACATCTTCAATCATTTCCCGTGGAACTTTGATGGAACGATCAACCAACTGTAATTTAAGCATTGTAGGCTTAAGCTCTCCAACACCTAGCTGCAAGTACACTGAATAGAGAAGTAAGTTCACAATAGCACCCAAATCAAGTAAAGCATGATCAATAAAATGTTCTCCAATAACACAAGAAAGGGTAGGACTACCAGGATCTTTATATTTTGGAGGAATTTTATTTTGCAGTACTGAACTAACATGAGCAGCCTTTATAAATGAAGTTTTCTTCACATTATGCTTCCTTTTCACTGTGCACAAGTCTTTCAAAAATTTTGCATATGAGGGTACCTGCTTAATTGCATCTAACAAAGGAATATTTATTTTTACTTGCCTAAAAAGATCAAGAATTTCAGAATTTTGATTCACTTTCTTTAAGGAAGTAAAGCCTTAGGAAACGGTGCAGGCACAGAAAAATTATCAGCAATTTCACTCTCTTTAGACCCATCCACTTCATTCCTACTCTTAGGTTTCTCTACCACTTTAATAGGTGGTTCATTTTCAACTATTCTTCCATTCCTAAGAGTAATAGAGTCAGCATGCTCGACTATATCAACCGAATTGACACGTTTGGGGTTTGGTTCAGTATTAGAAGGAAAACTCCCTTTTTCATTTAAAGAGAGAGAATTAGTTAATTTAGAAATTTGATTTCTAATTTCCTTATTCTCCTAAGCAAGCCGGTCAAACATAGAATCATATTTATTGAGTATCGCGTCATACCTTTGACTTTGTTTCTGCTGCTCTTGCATTAATGTTTGAAGGGTGTCACCCAAAGATGGCTTAGGATTAAAAGCATTAGATACTGAAGATTGAGGATTAGGGAAACTTATCTGGGGTGTAGACTCATTCCTCCAACGAAAGTTGGGATGATTCCAGCTGGTTGCTGGGTTGTAAGTCTCCGAATATGGTGAATATTGTCGCCGGAAACTTCCCAATGCAGCAACCTGTAGACCAAAGTGACCAATCTCATAACAGTAATCACAAACTTGATGCAAGTAAAAAAAATATTGGCAATCCTCTTTGGAACAAAACACAGCCCAAGTGTGTTGTCAAGCCCAACCAAGTGAAGACAAGTGGGCAAGTCAAGAAGAAGGCCCAACACAATTAAATAGCAACTCAGGTAAAATCATGCATATGCATATAATGTGTTTTTCACTGAAGATAGTAGTAGTGCTTCCTATCCTGATTTTTCCTTGGTTTCTTGGCTTATGTCAAAATGATCTTGAAAGTTGTGCTTTTATCTTACCTATGTAGGTTAAATCTTTCCAGTCATTTTGGTTTTTCAAATTTCAAACACATAGCCTTTCTTGGTGCCCAAACTATCATTGGGTGAAGAGAAATTTCTCAACCCGTGAGCTTGTGATTTTCAAGCTTTGTTGATTTTAGCATAGGCTTATGTTCCATTTATCTATGCTTATGTTAGTAGGCTGTTTGTGATTCAGGAGTAGCTGTTTTGCCTAGACAAATGTGTTGACATGTTTTTTGTAAAGTTTTGCAAAACCTTTTGCCTCCTTTTGAAAAATAGCCATTTTGGGAAAGTTTGCTTTTGTCTTTTGTGTTTGGCTTTATACTTTACCTTTCTATTCAACATCTAAGTTAAGGACTAGAGTCCAAAAATTTCTGAATTTATTGGCAAGTGTGATGCTCTCTTAGGATCACCTCTTGGCCTATAAATACCAAGCAAAGTTCCATTTGTTTGCTGGTTGTTGTGTGTGTTTGTTTTTGTATTTGTGAAAATCTTCTTAGCATGATTTTCAGTTCATAAAGCCTCCTTGCTGTAAGTCTTCCTACTGATTATAAATCTTAGAGCATTGGCTTGAACAATCTTTCAAAACTCATATTACATTTACATTTGCATGCTATGAGATTGTGATTGGTGATGCAACAACCCGAGAAGTGTTCATAGCTGAATCAGTTGAGAATTAGCTGAATTCAAGAGTGAAGCTTCTGTTATATGCGTGGGACAACACTTAGAGACAAGAGAGACACGAGAGCTGAGTTGTTAGACTAGGCGAGTCTAGACAAGATAGTAACAAGGTTAGTTATCCCCTCAGGAGTTGTAATCTTGTGAGAAGTGTTTAGCGCTCTTTATGAACCAACTTAGTGATAGCTAAGTTCTGTAAACTTTCATATGTGAGCACTTAGGGGACAAGATAGGGTGAACGCTCAAGAGACTAGGAGAGTCTGGACAGGATAGCTAGCTAGGTTGTCGTTCTAGAGACTATGAGAGTCTGGAACCCAATAGCAACTGGTGTAGCTATCTCAGATTCTGTATCTTGTATAAGTGTACGAATTACATAGTGGAAAGTTTTGTCCTTCAGGAGATAAGGGCACGCAGTTTTTCTCCCTGCGTGTAGGGTTTCTGCGTTACAAAAAAACATCTTTGTGTTATTTGTTTTACTGCACTTTTTCTTTCTTACTCGTTAAGTTGTAAATCAGGATAGCACAACTCTTTGCTATCCTCGATATCAACCTTTACACGAAAAAGTTGCAAAGTGTCCTATTCACCCCCCCCCCCCCCCCCCCCCCCCCCCCTTCTAGGATCTGCAAGTGGTACCAGAGCTGCCACCAGCCTTGCTGATGAGATCCTTATAGAGGGGAAATGGACCATAGAGTCTCATCCTCCCTGAATTCTCCTCCCTATTTCTATGGGAAAGGGTATTCCAAATAAAAGGTCATGATGACTGCTTTTTAGATTTCCCAAGATGATGGGGAGCAGTGGGCAATGATTGAAGATGGGTGGAAACCTCCTACCTTGCCAGCAGAAGGGTTTGCTATCCCTCAGACTAAACCTTGAGGGACTTGGAATGAAACTGAGAAAGCTTGATGAGTCGCCTAAGCGAGCATCAAGCAATAATAACCCTACAATCGTTAGTAGTATAGACATAAGTAGGGATCGTTCTAAGTCGGGGATTAAGGGTACCTGAAACATGAGATTGTTAACACAAATATTCACAAATATATACATGAAATCGTCACATATGGGGAGAGAGAATGGTTCGGCAGCCATAGGGCTGCCCTAAAAACTAGACATGAAATAAAATGCAGAAAATTAAACTCTAAACTACTATGTACAAGTTTGGTCGACATCTTTCACACAAAGCACTCCACACTTAACTCTTTAACACATAAGATTCACACAAAAGAAAGTAAGGAACAAGTATTTAGCATGCATTGGACTTAAACAAGTTTCGACCTACAACTAGAACGTTTCCGATTTTACCTAGTTGAGAGACTCTCTAATGTTTTAAGATCAAGCTATTTGTAAAGTGACCCTAAAAGTTATGCTACTGTTATACAACTCGTAACATTGAAGCACAAAAGTCTATAGTCGAACACAAGCAAACAAGTAAGGTCGTCAATCTTCTTATTTAACATGCAAGTCCTAAGGTTAACCACTCTAGGTGAGCACAACAAATCAAAGTGATCATACGTCTACTTAGTTCATTATAACTCAAGCAAATTAAACCTAATACCTACATCATGTTCAAAGACAACACTAAGTATCGATTATAAGCCCTCACCTTAGTTCTAACCGGTTTAAATCCTAAACATGCTTCTATACCACTGTCCTAATTATCTAAGTGTACAAATCTTACAAGTTTTATATTACAAATTAGCATGCAAAATCATTGTTGCCAAAACTTAAACCTAAATCTAAGCATCGATTCAAACAAATCTTTAACATACAAATTATAAAACCAAGTTCCAAATCGGTTCATACATAGACGTAAAAACCAAAACCAAAAATACAAAAGAGTTTCATAGACAACTATTCATAACTACATAAAAATTACTAAACCGAAAGAGGGGAGTGGATCACACTTTTGTAGTCACCTTGATGACTTCGACTCATGTTGATCTGGCGGAAGATGGAATAGATGGGAAGGCTGCTCGGCAAAGAGGTATGTCGGCAGAAAAATTCCAAGTTTCGGTAGAAACTTGGGTGATGGTGAAAGGTGATTTTCGGCTAGGGTTTATGTATGATTTTTGGGGAAAATTTGGTAGAGTTGTGGTTTTGTGTTTTAGCTTGAGATGTGACTATTTTTTCTGTGGAAAAGTTGGCTATATATAGAGGAAAAAGCCTAGGGTTGCCGACCTCAACAAGGAAGAGAATTTCCTTTTCCTAGTTGGCTTATGTTTCCTTGTTGGATAAATATTGCATTCTTGGACTTCTTTTTCTGAATTTTCTTCATATCATGAGCTGCATATCTTCATGGACTTCATATGTGGACTTGACAACTCCATTTGGTGAACTTGATCCATAGAAAAATGCACAAACCCGCCAAGAACACAGATCGGCAGCTTTGCTTGCCGATCGGCAACCATTCCTAGCTCGACTAGGAAATCTTATTTTCTTCATGTTTTCCTCCATTGTCTTTGCTCAATGTCTTCCTCTATCCTTCAATAAGCTTGGAAAATCTTCAAATATGCAATTGTACACCAAAATGTTCATCGAAAACAGAAACAAAGGAAAAGAGGCAGAAACTTGGTGGAATCAGCTGGAATGACCTTACTTCAGTAAATCCGGCATAACTCCCTCCTCGGAGCTCCGATTGATGCGACTCCAAGTCTCTGAGAAACTAGACACATAGAACTTCCTTCATATAAAAGGGATTGATCAAATTCCTTCTGAAACGTCCGGAATGAATTTTTTAAGTTGGGACACAGTCCTAGGAAAAATCCTGGAAGTCCCTGGATTGGTTTGCTCGAACTGCTGATTTGCAGCATCTTTCGGGTGACTTCCCGAATTCTGATTGATCTGTATTTTTGACACAAAACCCTTTAGCAAGCTAATAAAATACATACCAAATTTTATCAAATTTGGAAAAGGATAGGTCACAATTCCATTCATCTCAGAATCACGAAAAAGACACATTTTGCACTATTTTCCAGAATTCTTAAACTTAGTCATTTTTCAGATTCTAAAGCATATATTTTCAAAACTCCACCAAATCGACACTAAACTAAATTATGACTCAATCTTAGAAAAATAAGGGTTAAACAAAGCGTAAACGAAGGCATAAACATATTAATATCGTCGCACACTGTGCTCCTATCAAAGCTCAATCAAGGATGAATATTAAAACTCTGAACAGCCTTTACCTTGCTGTCTCAGAAGATGTTCGTCGTAGAATCATAAATTTTCCTTCGGCAAAAGATGCATGGCGTGCTTTAGCATCATGAAGGAAATACCAAAGTAAATGAGCAAAGGCTCCAAACCCTTCATCATGAGTTTGAAGAGTTAAGAATGAGTGAGGATGAGACCATTGATGAGTTTCATGGACGTATGCTCACCATCACCAACCAGTGTCATAGTTTAGATGGCCCCATTGAACCTCAACGTTTCGTCAAAAAGTTTCTTAGGGCCCTACCTCCAAGTTTTGAGTCAAATCAGAATGCCATAGAAGAAGCTAGGGATCTGAACACATACTCCCTAGAAGAACTAGCTTGTAGGAAACCTAAAAAATTACGAGGCCATTAAGAAGAAACCTAAAAAGGAAAAATCCTTGGCTTTTTTTTTCGGTAAAAGAGGAGGAAGAAAAGGAATATGTGACTGATGAGGGTAGTGTTGAGTAAGTTACTTTTCTTACTAAACAGTTTGAAAAGTTTTTGAAAAATAGAAAAACCCTACGTTCAAATAAGATTTTTTCAGAAGGGTCCTCGTCTTCTCCTAGGTATCCCAAACAAGGTGACACCAGTAAGTCTAGGAATCCTAAAACCTTTTCAAAATCAAAGTCTTTTTCTAAAGGGGATAAGTGTTTCGAGTGTGGTGGCATTGGTCCTATGGCTGTAGATTGTGCCAATCAGTTAAACCGTAGAGCATACAAAGCTACTTGGTCAAATAGTGATTCCGATCAATCCTATGATCATGAAGAAGAAAATGAGGTAGTAGCTTTTATTGCATCTATCGAATATGGTGAAACCTCTGATGAGGACGAAACAGATGATGGTTTGCAGGACAAGTACTCTCAACTGCACTTTGCGTCAAAATCCATGTTTAACAAGATTGAGACCTTGTCAAATGATTTGACAAGATGTGAGAACAGCAACAAGGAACTGCAAGAGATGCTACTATCCCGGAAGACAGGGTGGAAAGCTGAAAAGTCATATTTTGAAAAGAAGATCAGAAGCCTAGAAGAGGAGTTGGTCGAGTGCAAGAAGCAGTTCAAACGTTTCTCTATTGGCTCCGAAAAGCTTACCGAAATGGTTGGGATCGGCAAACTTGGTAAGGATAAGAGTGGTCTTGGTTTTCAGCATGGTAAGTGTTCAAAATCCAGTGCTCTAATAGTGTTTGTTGAAAGTGAGAAACCTGCTGATGTTGGCAACCAAAATTCTGCTAAGTCCAAGGATAGGTTCATCCCTAAGTGTCATCACTGTGGCATTATGGGTCACATACGACCATATTGTTACAAGCTTAGCAGGAAGGGTTCTAAACCAAAGAAGTCAAAGGTTGCAGATCCACTCAGTTCATTCAGGGATTCCTTAGGAAGTTCTCTGAAAGAATTATCCAAGATAGCGCAGTGTCTTTCCATCCCTAAGCCTGATGAGACGTTCATGAAACCGATCTGGATGAAGAAGAAAAAGCATTCCAAACCTCACCAACCTAGGTTTGTACCTGACAATGAACTTCTAGATGACGACAAGGATGACTCAGATGAGGAAGTCCGTGTATGTTTTCTTAGCATGGTTGTTCTAAAGTCAGACCCCATGCTCCAAACAAGAGCCTCTTGCAATGTCGCTTTTACTGCCTTATCTGTCGGGAGATCTGATTCTTGGTATGTGGATAGCGTATGCTCGACTCACATGACATGTGATCTGAAGTGGTTCGTGTCACGAGATGAAGATTACCCAGTTGGTTATGTCACGTTTGGGGATGGTGGAAACTCTCAGATCATCGGCAAAGGGACAGTAAAGGCCCCTGGCATCCCAGAGTTGAAGAATGTTCTACTTGTTGAAGGGTTAGCAGTCAGCTTGCTAAGTGTCAGCCAGATTGTTGATGAACACGATTCTGTTGTGTTTGACAAAGTCAAATGCCTGGTGCTTGATGGTAAAGAGAAGAGCATTATGAAAGGAGATCGAACAAAGGATGACTGCTATTGTGTCAAGGCCCAGAAAAAGTTCAATCCTCAACTTTGTTTTCGTGTCAAGATAGCAGAAGACTCTCTTAACCTTTGGCACAGGCGCTTGTGTCACATCAACCATCAAGACATTGTGAAGCTCTCCTCAAAAGATGCTACTCGTGGTCTTTTAAAGCTTTCTGGCAAGGCTTCAGGTATGTGTGGGGAATGAAAGGTCGGTAAGCTCACTCGTTCTCCACATTCCACTCTTAATGCTCAACCTACTTCAAATATTCTTGAGTTTTTGCATATGAGTTTGGTTGGACTGGTTGAAGTTGCTAGTCATAGTGGAATGATGTATGCCCTAGTAATAGTTGATGTTTATTGTGATAACTTTGGTGTGCATCATGAGTTCTCTTCTCCAATCACTCCTCACAAAATGAGGTTGTTGAAAGGAAGAATCGAATTCTAGTAGAAATGACTAGGGTGATGCCTAGTGCCTCTGGTCTCCCTCATTCCCTTTGGGCTGAGACTGTGAGCAATGTTTGCTATACTCTTAATCGTGCTATTTTCATATCAGGAACTCAAAAGACTCCCTATGAAACCTGGAAGGGAAGCAAGCCAAATGTGGCTCATCTAAAAGTATTTTGCAGTCCTTGTTTCATTTACAGGGACCGTGAATATTTGACCAAATTAGATGCACGTTGTGACAAGGGTGTGTTCCTCGGTTACTCTCTCAAAAGCAGGGCGTACATGGTCTATAACAAAGTTTCATGCAAAGTTATGGAAACTGAAAATGTTGCCATAGATGATGGTCTTGGATGCACTCATCAAGCTGGATGTGTAGCTGAACCTGAGGCATCCCCCACTGTTGCGATAGATGGGACAGAAGCTGATCCTGCTAGCCCAAAAAGTGACTCATCCGAGGATGAGGAGGATCCAGCAGATGGAAGGAGAGATGAAACCATTGCTGTCTAGACTCCTCACAGGATTGGCAAATGTCAAGTTCAGAAGGACCATTCTCCATCTGATGTCATTGGAGATATCTTCGAGGCTCGTGTAACTCGCAGTAAGGTAAGGTAGGTGGTAAGTAACTATGTAGTGTTTTTTAAAAAGTTTTTTGACAATACTTGTTATACCATAAATGAAATCACATATCTAGGTTTTGTATCACTTATAGAACCAAAGAATGTGAAAGAGGCCTTGTGCTATGTTGATTGGATTAATGCCATGCAAGAAGAGTTAAATCAATTTGAGAGGAGTAAGGTTTGGCACCTAGTGCCTAGACCCGAAGGAAAGAATGTTATTGGCACCAAATAGGTGTACAAAAACAAGTTCGATGAGAAAGGAGTGATAACCTGAAATAAAGCTAGGTTAGTTGTTCAAGGTTATTCACAAATTGAAGGACTTGATTTTGATGAAACATTTGCCCCGGTTGCAAGGTTAGAATCAGTCAGGCTACTTTTAGCCATTGCATGCATGTCATTTAAAGTTCACATTGCACCAAATGGATGTGAAGAGTTCCTTCTTGAACGGCATTCTTAAGGAAGAAGTGTATGTTTCTCAACCTCCAGGATTTCAAAGCTCCAGCTATCTTGATCATGTTTATAGACTTGATAAAGCTCTTTATGGGCTCAAGCAAGCACCTAGGGCTTGGTATGAAAGATTATCCACTCATTTGACTGAGCATGGATATCTTAGAGGATATGTAGACAAGACCACGTTCATTAAATTTACCTCTAAAGATATGTTCATTGCTCAAATACATATGGATGATATTGTGTTTGGTTCCTATTCCGATCTCTTGGTAAAAGAATTCTCAGATCTAATGTCAAAGGAATTTGAGATGAGTCACTATGGGAAGCTGACCTACTTCCTAGGACTACAAGTAGACCAGAAGAAAGACAGTATGTTCATCTCTCAATCCAAGTATGCCAAGGAGCTCGTGAAGAAGTTTGGGATGGAAACATTGTGATGACCTGACCTTATAAAAAAACACATTTGTGTTATTTGTTTTACTGCACTTTTTCTTTCTTACTCGTTAAGTTGTAAATCAGGATAGCACAACTCTTTGCTATCCTCGATATCAACATTTACACGAAAAAGTTGCAAAGTGTCCTATTCACCCCCCCCTAGGACCTTCACTTGATTACAAGTAGCAGTTTGGGGCACATGAGTTTTATTTAAACTAGCAAGTAGGGATTCATATTTCATCTTCCAATGATCTTCTTCATTCAATTGATAAATTCCCTTACTCCCAGAAGGTATAGAAGGCTTAGAACGATCAGTGCTCTCCAAAACAGAAGGGTCACTCCATTGATGAGCCTTCTTAGCAATTTCATCCAAAAATTCTAGTTTGACAAAATCAACAACAGCAACTTGATCATAAAATACAACAACTGCTTAATTCCTCAAATGCTCTAACATGCACATATGGATTTTCATTTTCCATACCATGAAACACATGTAGAAGTTGAACAATACTAGGTCTAAAATCAATATTGGGCATGTTAGGTCTTAATTTCACTAAATTTCACCAAAATTTTAACATTTTCAATGAACCCATTCCATGGTTTATCACAATTTCCATATTCTAACACTAAAATAACAACAAATCACAAAATTCAACACCCTAAATCCAACTTCCATTAACCAACATAAACAACCATTTCCCATGAATAAATACATAATATGCTCACAAAGAGGGATAAATATAAGGAAATTGCACTAACATTACTTAAGAATCAAAGAATTAGGAACACAAGTCCAATAATGTACAATTTCTTCTAATTTATCCCTCTTCTCCTTCTTCTCCTCCAAGAACAGATGCAGAAACTCGAAATGTGGCTTTCCCAAATTTTTTCACCTATATATACAGATGTCATTTAAGAGGAAGCACTACGAGAAAAGGCATTATAGCCGACGAAATTGCAAATAACGGCCGACGAACTCATTATTCGTCGGCTATAACCATTATAGCCGACGAAATTCGTCGTCTGTAGTGGTATTTCGTCGGCTAAAATGGTTATAGCCGACGATATAGTCGTCGGGTATAGTTTTGCCGACGGCGTATTTCCGACGATGTTATAACCGACGATATGTCGTCGGGTATAACTATAGCCGACGACTTAAATTCGTCGGCTATGATGCCTTTTCTGGTAGTGAAGTACAATGATTGATGAAAAAAAAAAACGACGAATATTGACCAAAATTCGTCGTTTCATTTATAGTACAACGACGAAGTCTACGAAATTGGTCGCTTCAATATTTATCTGGCGATGAAGATTGAATAAAACCAACATTAGTCGCTTCAATAATTTGTGAGCGACAAATTTGAAGCAAAAGTCGTCACTTGGATGTGTTGAAGCGACGACTTTTTTTTCCCCATTTCATTCTTCGTTGCTTCATTGCTCAGTTGCAATAGTGGTTGAGGATTACGCGCAGGGTGCAAGTAAGTTTGCAGAGTCCTGACAGGAGGAGGTGGTGGAGGCGGATTGTGATTCAGATTCAAAATATTATTTAAAACATTGTTCAGACCATTATTCGGATTATCATGATTATTTATCTCCTCTTCCATCTTGACAGATGATGAAGAACTCGAAGACTCAAACAAATCACTGAACAAAGTTTTAGACCGTTTTTTAGGAAATCTACTTAAGTGATCTCTATAACGCATAAGACCGAAAAACAAACTAAATGAACTAAACTAACAATTTTTTTTTTTTTAACTAAAGAGAGAATGGAACGCGTGACCAAATGGGGAGAATATATATGCGTGCTTCGTCAAATGCTCCCCGACAACGGCGCCAAAATTGCTTGCTAATCCAAAGTGCAGGAGTCACGTAGCAATATAGACT
Organism: Potentilla sterilis; assembly: GCA_963682095.1. Taxonomy (NCBI): domain Eukaryota; kingdom Viridiplantae; phylum Streptophyta; class Magnoliopsida; order Rosales; family Rosaceae; genus Potentilla; species Potentilla sterilis. Next base: position 9,604,501 of record OY821765.1, on the reverse strand, counting down.
CAGAAGTATTAGTGTCGTTTCCGCTGAGAGCAGTGAAAAAGTACACAGAATGATGTAGCTGTAAAGAAAACGATTATGTGATTGTTATTGAGAAAGACAATTCAATAATGAAAGACACCAAGGTTTCGGGGCTCCACCTTAAATTGCCTATGCAATTATATTAACCCGATTTTTTTCCTTAAAACTAATTCAAGAAAAATGACTCTAAAGAATGAATTCAATAACAGATGTTCAAAAAGTACTCATCAACCAAATCATAAGTGAAAACAGAAATTAGAATTAAACATCCAAACTAAATTTGCATTTAAGTCCCAGTCGAATCGAATTAATAAAAACTACATAAGAAATCCAAGGTTTCACCCCGACCCTCAGCTAGGAGATTAGTTCTCCATATGAAAGATGAAAACAATGAAATTATTCATGAGTTTCAGAGTAAACAGTCTGCCGTCGAGGGGAAAAGAGGGAGAGAGCCAAGCTTCCCTTTATACTCTTTGGAAAAGACGTCTCTCTTCGAGAAAAAATCCTGACTTCTCGATGACCACCAAATCCCCCAATTGATGTAGAGGATCATTCACAGCCAGACTTTCCTTTCTACTGACTTCAAAGGGCGTGAGGAGATTGGACTCTTCATGCTTGTCTCTTTAAATCTCGTTTCAATTAATGAGTGATTGCCTTGAGGGTTTAGGATAGCTGGGCATAGAGTTGTATGAGATGAAGACTGTATTGAAGCAACTGAAGAGATGAGACGATGGAAAACAAGTCACGTGCTTGGCCCCTTTCCTCTTTTGAGCTAATTATACAATTATGCATTTGACTCTTTTAAAAAGTCCACGTCTAGTTTTGGGCTTTTAATTACTCTGTTCCATCATTTAAGCACCAACCCTCTTACATCATAAAAATATGATTTAATTAGATTAATTTAGATGGCAAAAATACTCAATAGACTAAGAAATCATAAAGATATATATGCATTTTAGACCACTGATAAGCAAGAGAAGAAAAACGCCAAAGATCATGTTATTGCAAGGAAAGACATTGAGTTGGAGGAACATAGGAGATTTGCTGACAGAGGAGTCAATCTCGACGATTCTAATAACCTTGGTGGAGCAGGTTCTTCACTTGCATTACAAAAGGATTCAGGCTCAATGAGGAGTAGATCAGGCTCTCAGAGCATTCGAAAGAAGTGGTGCCGCCAAGTGCGAATTATCCTTGCTATTGATGCTGCTGTTTGGGTAGTACTGTTTGTGATTTGGTTATTAATTTGTCGCGGCATGGAGTGCATCCGTTGATTATCCTGTCATTTAAATGAGCTTCCAAGATCTATAACTTTCTGAATTGAAGCAATCATGACTTAAAATTCTGGCAACAGAGATTAGGGGAGTGTGTGTGTGTGTGGGTGTGGAGAGGAGAGGAGCAGAAATCTTCCTTAGCACCGTGTTAACATTCTCAATGATATGTTTACACCCCAGTTGAAGGTATGTGCTCAAAATACTTATTGTCTAGGAATTTGGTGTATAGTTTCTTTGCCTATGTATTTGCAGATTTATGAAATTTATGAACCCCTCTTCTGACTTGAGAATTCCTAAACCTTTTTGCAGTCGCATTATATACTGTATTTTTTGGGATTGGGTGATCTGTCATTTTAGTATTTACTATTGGTTTGGTTGGTCACTGTACCATGCATGTATGTAATCATTTTAAAGGGGTATTGTTTTTAAGGGGAGAACTATTATGTTTTTGTTAGGATCAAAATAAGAACTTAATCGGGTGCTATATTGGTCTAATTGGAAACATGAAATTCAAGTGACTACAGTACATTCTTCAATGATTTTTTTTCTCTTTCGATTATTACCTTCTTCATGTTATGTTATCGGAGTTGGCTCTAGCTATTAGGAAATGAAGACATTGACATCATTGATCAGCACGCAAATGGAGGAATGTGGGCTGGTGATTTTCACATTTCCTAAATTTCCATCTGTACCCCACCTTATATCGCTATTCTTTTTTCACCCTGGCATTCACTCACACCCACCCCTTCCACATATGGTGCTTCTCATTTCCAAGGTTGGAGACACTTGATTTTGGCTACTTTGATTACATCGCTGTGGGTTCATATTGATTTTTGTTGGAATTATTTACTTTTTGTGTTTACTTGGTCTACTTACACTACGCTATCCGAAGCTGCAATAAGCATTTACCTCCACACCATATCCATGGATTTTGTAGTTCAAGTACAAAGTGATAATACTCTGATGGAGGGAAACCTCTATCTTGAGGCAAATAAAAACACCCGGTTTTGGAATGTATTATTTACGTCCAACTCGTTTTGCATCTTATCATCTTGTAATATTTTTGAAATGTATCGAGCAAATTCTGGGCTTTAGGGGCTCAGGAAAGAATCGTATTCATGTCTCACATCAATCCTCTTAATGAATAGCAGAGAGATGTACGTTTGTCTTGATCTTATGATATCGAATTCTTAAAATGTGATACGCCCAAAACTTCACATCCATACTAATGCAAATCAGTCCAAGATAACCAAGTCCAGAATTGGGAAACCATGTATTTCACTGATCATGGGGTTCCAGAAAAGTAAGATAAAAGAAGTATGAACGGAGGTTGTGCATAATGGAGTGTCTCAAGATATGCTCAGCATTATAAGAGCTCATCCAGTCTGTTGACTGTCGGTCACTCTCAGTTGTACGCAGCAGCCGCAGCTTCATCTCTACTAAGGACTTCTACAGGAACCAAGACCCTAAATACAGCATAGTGATGGTTTAAGCTTCTTTCCCCTTGTAGTCTGTGAACAGTGCCCAATGCCCCTGCATTTGGGTTTGGAAAAGCAAAGAATATACGCCTAATTCTTTGATGCACAAGTGCCATTGCACACCTTCAATAATAATTAAATATTAGAATACTGAACATTATTAACCAAAAAAACAAGTAACATAAATCTCGGGCTTTGCAGATGTGTTTTTAGGAGAGCAATAACAGGAGGCAATTAACAAGAGAGCACACACATTTTTATCACTGTAAAACCTATGAGGATGAAAAAGAATGCTGAATTCATATTTCAGATAAAAATGTTGGTTAATAAATGCTGAGAAATGAAGGGCTACTGTAAAGTTGCTATTCAGCAACCATTCACGATTGAGGAGCGGTATCATAAAGGCAGTGCAAAGATATTAGAAAGAAAAAAGGGGAATGAAGTGTCCTTTTACTATCAATTAAGTACCGAGTACAAAAAGGGGAATGAAGTCTTTTCATTGTGATGCATCCCATGCAAACTACTAACCCTGTCTTTTTCATATGCACTATAACTTTAATAAGATAAGTATACCCATAGCAGTTTTAAAATATGGATTATAACCAATAGATTGATAACTGAAGGGACAAAAGATAAATATAAACTGAGAGCACAGTAAGCTCAGTTTCACGAACTTACATTATGCAGGGCTCCCAAGCAAGGTAAATGTCAAAACCTGTACATAGGTAAGGCCTCACTGATAAAGAACTGGAACCTTCATCATTAGTGTCCAGATGAGCCTCATCATAAACCTGAAAAGATGGCAAGATCCTTAAGAACTAATTCAAACAGTAAACATCACCCAAGAACTTAGTGTTCAATGACAATGGCCTCATCACCTGTTGACTAATGTGTGAAAATGTGAGATATTCACAAGTTTCGAAACAACACACAACTTATGGTACATGCCCAATTTTTTTAAATAGTAAGAGGTTTTAATGAGAACAAATATATAAGGGGGCTTTTTCAAAGATATGAGAAATCAAATGAGTACCCAAAAAAAAAAAATAGGAAACTTGGTTAAAATATAAGTCATCTCCCACAATATGCAAGAGACGGGATAGGCAAGAAAAAAATCTTTAGTTAAAATCATAAAGATGTCAATACCACAATTAAATATAAAATCAAATCAATGTAAACTAGTAAATGATGGGAAGTGAACATACACCAAATAAACCCCTCAGCTCAAAAATGTCCAATTTAAAGGCTGAAACACAAAATAACTCACTTTTGTAGAATGTGTCTTTTGTCCTTTGGCTGTAGAGCCTGCAGAAGAAGACTGTGTGTGGTCTGTCTCAGCATCTGTAACTTGAATTTTTCCCAAACTGGGGAACAGATGTATGTCCCTGATTGTTGTCTGATTGTTGCTGCAGCAGAAGATTCAATAGCAACAATAGCAGCATGACATAAAGGATGCAAAGAGCAGGAATTATTGTCTGATTGTTGCTCAGCCCATCACCAAGGATATAAACAAGAAACACCAGTATATAATGGCAAACTGTTTGAATTCAGAGTTTCATAACTCAATACTCCATCTGATTGGCTCTCGGAAACCAAGGCTTCTGTTTTTTTAAGCAGTTTGATTCGAGGGTGGATTTGTTCACAGAAGTATACCAAGAGCAAGTTTGATCATATGCACTAGCAATTACTTGTTTAACTGAAGGATCGATTCTACTATAACTGCAGCATTGACTACCTGCATAGGGAGTGAATGTGGAGCATGCAAATACACTATGAGTGAGGTAAAAGAGAAACATAATAACCCAACAACAGATAATAAAAAGCTAAAACAAGTACGGAAGCTACCGTTTTATGACCAGATTTCGCTAACTGAATAGCATACTTCATGAAGCCAACCACTGACTGTGAATCCTCTTCACTGAATCCAGTGATTCCATCGATATTACTGTATTTTAAAGTAAAAGAGAAAGAAAACAAGAATCAGGGAGAATGTAAAACAGACAATTAGTTTACACATTTGTATTTGAGGATTACAGAACCATCAGTCAGGGCTCAGAAAAAAAAGTAGCAGCACACCACACCAAAAGAATGCATATGATATTCAACCAAAACTGAATTTGATGACACTATTAGCTTGACTTTCTCTAAAGAGGAGACAAACATGCTTTCACAGTCACATTAACTATAGGAGTGTAAATTAACATTCTGGTAACTATAACGTGAACCCGTACCATCACATATGTTGAAGAAAAGAAGTCAAGGTTTACAATATGTCCTAGAAAGGAAATCTAAAGACCCCCCCAAAATTAATTATTTAACTCACTATCTGTAAAGAAAATGCAAGTGCACTACTAAGAAGAAAATGTGTGCAAAAATAGAATAAGGTTTAACCATTTAAGTAATAATCAACCAGAATTTAAAAACACATATCACTTGTAGGTTGCGTTTGGGGGGGGCTTTTTTGCTCCCCTGCTTATAAGCGCAGCTCCATCTGCTGTTTGGTAAAACAGCTTTCCCTCCCCGGCTTCCAGAAGCTGCTGCTTTTTTGTTCCAAAAGCAGAAGGAGGGGGTAGCCTCCTTTTGGAAGCTGCCTTCTGCTTCCGCACTGTAGCTAAATGATTTTTTCAGTTTGCCAGAGCTGCCCTAACTCTCTGTAGGGGTCAGATTGATAGCCAAGCATTTCTCCTTCTCCTTCTGCCCGCACCAGCTCTCCGACCCTGTCCTCCCCACCCACCTCGAGGTGTCGTCGAGCAACTCGCCGCCATCGCTCCTCCTTCTCCCTCGACTCCGTCCTCCCCACCCACTCGAGGCATCGTCGTGGATGGCTGGAGACCGCCGTCGAGCTAGAGGGCGGGGCTGGGCTCGGCTACTGCAGCTCCAATCGAGAGAGGGACGCCGGCGAGGGAACCAGCAACGGATTTGATGGGCTGAGGGGTCGCTAGCCAATCGAACCGCATCGAGGTTGAGCAGCTTCGCGGCGGGGAGGCGTCAGAGGAGGCTCGACCAGCGATGAGGAAGGACGCCGGCGAGGGAGACGATCGAATGGGTGCCCAGAGCAAATATCTGGGTGCCCTTAGCATATTCATTATCTGCCGACAAAGAGGTCGTCGGCAGGAACTAACAACTTTGGTTTTGCCGACAAAAGGTTGTCGGCAGAACTTGGAGTCCTGTTAATTTTTTTTCCTTCCGACGAAGGGGTTGTCGGCTAAGAATTTCTGGGTTTTTTTTTTTTTTCTTTTAATTAGAATCCTTTGAGGAATTTTTCAAGACTATTAGACGAACGCTAGAGCCATGAGCCACGTACTGAGAACTTATTCTAGGAGAAATAAATGTAAATCTGGGATTTCCTAGAACACGTTCAATTAACCATAAAATTTCAAATTAATCGGTATTACCATTCAATTAAAGTTAAAAAAAATTTCATGTCCAAATTGGTCATTTATATACAAAAAGCACAAGCCAGCTTTCAGTTTACCAAACACTTTACCAATGTCTTTTCCACTAACAACACTAAAAAAAAGCCAGTTTACCAAATACTTAGCCAATTTGCTTTTCAGCCGCTTATTTTAAAAAATAAGCAGAAGCCAGCTTTTCTGAGAAGCTCAGCCGCACCAAACATACCCTAGAGTAGAAAAGGAGCTTACTAGGTTGGTGGATGAAATGATGTTGGCCAAAGTTTGCATTGTTTCCTCCCACTTTTCTTTTGATAATGATGCATACTTGCAGACCTAAAATTCAGTGGATTGAAATGTGTAAACATGGCTATCTGGAAAGAAAAAGAAACAAATACAATCATAGCAAGTCTGGAGATCACCCACAGAACAATAGATTTTGAAAAGGAATAGTGTCTCAAAAAAATCAAAATGCAATATTCAAAACACCTAGAAAGGACATGTGAAAGGGATCAATAAAAGAAGTTTAACCGGGATGCAATTGAATCTAGAAGGCAAGGCAATGTCTGCGTTCAGCTACATGAAGTCAAAAACTTAATAAAAGATAGCTAATAGGCTTAGTGTTATTTAAAAAAGTAACTATCATGTGAATGTAACAAAACAAAAATCTACGAACATAATAAGGAAACTCTATGTTTTCAGCTTGTTCGTATTCCACTTTGTATTACTATAGGAAACAGCAGTAATTAAGCAAGATTAAATTCTGGTTGAACAAAAAAAATGATTAATATAGAAAAAGACCCACTTTAGTGATAAAAGGACTCAATTGGTAGGAGTTCATAAGCTCCTGTACATCGTGACGTATGCTGTCCAATGGATTACCATTTTCAGAAGCTAGACATAAGATCACGGATAACTGAATTGTTCCTGTCAAAAACATCAATAGTCATCCCCATATATTGGAAATACCCTAAAGATTAGAAAGTAAGAGCAATATGGTGTCACAGTAAGGAATACATTATTTTTGCATAAATATCAGTTCTTCTCAGAATACTCCTAAACCAGTGCAACATCAAGCACTGCATCCCAGTTAGAGCTGTAAGTATGAGAAGTTGGTAAATGGATCCTAATAATATGCAACAGGTGATTCGGACGTTTCAAATCATATTGAGGTGACGTGATAGAAGCCCTGAGGCCCCCCAATAAGGAGGTACAGTTTTGTTAATTAATTACATTGTAGGCAACAGACATGATCCCTGAACTCCTGAAGCGATTTGTTCTATTTGAGTAAATGTATAACCAAGACTTCCCTTGCTGGTTACATAAACATCTCAACTTCAAAACGCCAACCCTTAGGAGTATGGTCTAGATGACAATCTCATGTTGACTTCAACTAGTTGAATAATCAAACCAACACTTTTTGCAATCAAAAGCCTTCAATATGAGAGACAGTAATTACTCTAGTAAAAATGAAGGATATAACTTTTGTTCAGCGTTAACTGATGTATTAGGTATAATGAGTACATGTTGCAAGAGTGGACATGTAAGAGAGGAAATGATGTAAGTGAAAAGTGAGAATATGAGGACAGATACCTCCTCGAACAAATTTCTTCTGCACCCGCTTCACATGCCAGAGATTTTCCAGCTGTGCTATTTGGTTCAGACGCCTGAATCATCAAATTAAAATCAACAGAGCCTAGTAACGTAAACCAAGTCAGTATGAGTAGGAGGAAACTACCTTACAACAGTGTTGGCAACTTTTGGGTGTATGAATGAAGCAATCACATCCACTGTGGGTTGTTGATTTGCAGCCACACTCGGATTGTCTGGGACGTGCACGATCTCCCAATTCTCCATAGACTCAATTTGGCGTCGCTGAGAGTTATTTAGGGTTTTAGAGTTTGGCGGAAGTCATTTCATCTCACACTTTCATTGACCTCCTCCCTCTATTTCTACCTTCAATTTTTTCACCCCACTCTACCACTTCACCAATAAAACAAAACAATTGTCTCTACTTTCTTTTTCTTTTCAATAAATTTGGTGAGGCTCGAATACATGACATCTGAATTGATAAATTGTGATCTGTGGTGATGTTTCTTTAGCATCTTCTTGAAAGACGCCATTGTCTAGTATCACTTGTATCAATTCTTGCAGTTGTTGGGATGGCTTGTTGCGGCTCCTTTTATTTTCGCCACAGTGTATACACTCTCTTTACCATTGTTTAAGGTGTTGGTTCACAAGTTCAGCACAGGTCCTTCAAGCCCAAAGAGATCACTTCCACCATCAGAAGTCAGGCTTAAGGTAAGGGATGCCTAATTCACATTGTAGTAATAATACATTTTCTTCTCATCCCATAAACAGGGAACTTTCTTTACATGTTTTTTACACTATAATATTATATGTACATGGAACATCACCAACACTTTGCGCTCTCTCATTGTGTGCAAGTATTTCACTTTATGATCGTATTGTATTCATATTGGCATAGAACCAAGTTGGCCAAGTCCATGAAAAAATCTTTTCATCAACCAAACTAATGCATGTCTCTACTGCTATGCATCATTTGATGTATTCCGGTCACAAGCAGAAAAATTAACTTTTAAGGGTTGGGTAATTTTGAACCTTTAGCTACAATATACTACTTGGAGTCTGTGGCTTTATTTGGTTTTTTGCATTTAAGAGTTTACTTTCGAACAGTTAAAGGAATATCCCCAATTCTTTCCTGATTTTGACCAAATATTTTTGAGAAGAATAAGGATGCTAGACTCTTTGGTTATTTTACAGAATTTCTTGCAAGAGGGAAGACACGATGACATGGATGAGTTGGAAGAACATCTGTTATGATCGTATTGGAGTTCTTAATATGGGTAGATGGAAGTATTTAGTTTTATCCTTCGGTATGAGATATATCATTTAAGGACAGAGGGAAAGTATGCAAATGTTATTTGAAACTCGCAGATCTTGTTCATTTTCGACAGATATGTTCACGTTCTAACCTGCCTAGCTTTGTTTTGACAGAAATGTGTGAGTCACACTGACAAGGGACGTTTTATCATTTCAGTGATCTTTATCCCTAGTTTGATCTAATTGAGCAAAATTGAATTTTTTTACTCAAAATCCATTTGGTGATAGTTTCCGTACAACAATTCAACGGTTGTGACCAAAATTGAAGGATAAAACATCACAATATGCATAATATCTCAAATTAGCTACTTTTTAATGTTTGTTGATGAAAATAAAATACCTGACAGCCAACAATCTGCCAAATTGCAGACCCAGACACCCAGTAATATGCCAATTTACCTTGCAATCTGTTAAAATTCAAGACCCATAGTTTAGAGTTAGAAAATCAAAGACAAATTCGTTTCAATTGGGTTTGATTTACAAAATGAACAAGAAGAAAGTGAAAAAAAGAAGCATGAGATTCTAGGTTTTAGCCTGGTAAGCATATATAAACGACAAGAAGAGTAAACCAGAGCACAGTGACACTGTGATTCGATTGATTTCTTCACTAAGAATAAAAATGGATGAGAAGAGGGCTATACCCGTGGTGTCTGAATTGTGATTGTAGGGCTACTACGCTCTATGATCGTAGGGATTCGTAGCGATGGTCATAGACTTGGCTCTCAGCAGGTTCTGCCACTTCGATCATCAGATGGCTGCTGCCTCTTCCTGGGGCTCATCATCCCTTGTAAAATAAATTTAATTTTTCTCCTCCCAAAAAACTAGTTAGACTCAATTGGGCGGGAGTGATTTCATCTCACACTTTCATTTACCTCCTCCCTCTATTTCGTGGGCCTGGGCCTATTCTTTCGAGGTAAATGGGTCAAGCCCAATGACCCGGAGAGAGTATTAATAAAGAATTAAAAGAGGGGAGTAGCCATAATGAACATCGAGAGTCAGTCAAGAGTGGCAGCAGTGAGTCCGATCCGACCGACAGTCGTACTTTGAAAAGCTGTTGGGCTTCTTGCGCTCTCTAATTTACTGGTAATTTGAATGTGGCCTTTGCTTAAGTATTAATTACGAGTTTGATTGGGATACTGTTGTTTGTTTGATTGTTTGTAACTTTGCTCAAGTATTCCTTATGTCATTTTCGTAAGCCAAATTGCATGCCTCAGTAGACCTTAAACCCAACTTCAAATCGAATAGTGTTGTTCAGCATCATCTCACCTGTAACATATCCAAAATTCAGCACCGTCGGATCCATATTGAGGTCAGTAAGTTAGTTTTGAGTTGAGCTTGCTGGAAAATCACCATTATTCACTTGCTTTGCTTGTCAATTCGAATTATACTTTGCTGAAAAAATTCAAAGAATGAATAAGAGCTCATTATTTTCTCTTCAAACAGAGTATATGCATATACATTGGACTTGATCCTTTTCTTCCTTAGTCCCTTTCTTCCTCGCTGAAATTGACGTATCAAATTTTATCTGCACCAAATGATCTCTGAATGTCTTTGTCCATTAAAGGTCTCTCATCAAGTACTGGAAATAATTCCACTTGTACAGTTTTCTTAAAGGCAAAGTTTTATCAATTACTTGTTTTACTGAAAATTTCTTTTAAGTACGCATAAGGAAGCTTAACCTCTCTCTTTCTGTTTTAAAAGATTGGTTACAGACAGCAAAGAAAGCTCCTCCCCTTCTCTAGATATACTGTCTCTAGCTTTGTGAAAGAAAAAAAAGTGAATCTGCTACTTATTCTTTCCTTACCGAGCTTTATTCACAGAAAAGGAACCTTTTACTAGAACAGATTACAATCTCCTTGTTGCTTTAGAGAAATACCTTGTTCTTTCCTTTAAATTTTCTTCCTGCCAAGTTTTACTCAGTAAAGAATCCTTACATTTGACATTTAATTACCACATTTTCATGAAAACTTATTAATGTATTCATTCCTTTCCATTTTCTTCAAGGTTGTGGGTTATGGAATTTCAAATGAATCTTGGTATGGCTTACTCGAGTCTGTTCGTTGCCCCTTGAATCTTGTACCACTACCTTATACCAAATTCATTCTTCAAAGCTTTTAAACCAGTGTGATTTCTCATTTATATTACACTTACTATTGGCCTGTAAAATTGAAATTCTATATAAGAATCCTTTTCTTTTGCTTTCTACAAATTGAGACCACGTTTCTTACACAAAAACTATACTGGAAACAAAACCGCATGATTTGTTCGTCCTTGCTGATTGGTTTCCAATTGACTAGAGGATTGAATATCAGATTCTCTTGCTCATTTTTGTTATTCAAATTCAGTTTTTAGCTTGCTGTGAAGTCAGCCTATCAAAATAGAATTTATAAAGTTCATTTACAAGTGACAGAAAACTACTCTTACTTCCTTAAAAAGAGCTGCTTGATAATATTAATCTGATTCAAGCATTTTTGGACTTCATGTTCAGTTTTACATGTAGAAATTGATTTGAGAATATTCTACTATTATCTTCGATTGTCCTTGAATATTTACATTCTTTGGCGAAGAGCTGAGCTATAGCAATGTTTTAATTGGTTTTAAAAACCTCTACTGAGCATCATTTATGCTCACACCATTTCCCCTAAAATTTTCAGGTGGTGATTAGTTGATTGTCTGAAATTGGAATCGCTAAACTTTCTGCTAGACCTTGTTGGAAGAGCAAGTTATTTGGGTGAGCTTTAGGCTGTTTAACCCATAAGTTAAGATGTAAATTGTAGCATATTCGACTCTGGAAATATGCACCTAGATCAACTACTTACCTGGGTTATGCTGATTGGGGTTGTAATCTTGTTGTGCTCATGTTCAATCCCATTGGTACTCCCTGGTGACCAGAACCTAATGTGCTCGTTAGTTTGTCTTTTGTTGATCTTATAAGGTCAGGTGTGATTATCCAAAAACTTTGTAATTTGGTACCTGTTTTCCTTCAGTTGCTTGGTTTCTACATGATGCTTATTTCATTTGAATCTCTAGATTATGCAGCATACATTTCAAAGTTTCTCTTAGAGTAATTTGCTACCTAAACTTATGAATTTTGAAATTGAAATCTCACTCAAGGTAATTAACACTTCTACTGGATTTATTGAGAATGCTGTTGATCTGCTCACTTTGAGCTTTCATTTACCATACTTCCAGTTCTCCAAACTTTTTGAATTTTTGACAGGTTCTTTATCTATTAGTTAAATAAAAATCTGGAAAGTTTCAACTCAACCAATGTAAAATGAGTTTCCAATGATTTTTCTAAGTTGGGCCTGCAATTGGTAAAGTTTCCTAATATTGAGTATACCTCTCTTGATTTCTGCTGAGTTTGAACTTCTAAATGAACCATTTTACTTCTGTTCTTTTTATCTGTGAAATTAGACGTCCTAATGGCAGTTTGGAAACTGATTTCAAGTTATTCGGATTTTAAATGAAATTTAGGTGGATTTTCTAAGTTGCTTTATCTTTCTGCTGCTATATTTTTTTGACACGTGATCGGTCAGTTTGAGTTAAACGTTTGCCTCACTTCCTGAACTCCGAAAATCTTGCGATTTTAGCATGTTCCTCCTTTTCTTGTTCTCTATTAATCTTGAAAATTTTGTATCCATCTCTTTTCAGACAAGAGTACACTGAATTCCTAAAGCCAAGTTGCTGCTGTCTTTTATACCATTTCACTCATGCCTCTGAATATTTATTCACAATATTGATTCATTTTCAGTCCGTAGCTACTGTATTCAAGTTGGTTCATAACTTTTCATATTTTGTTCAATGATAACTTGTTAAATATTAAGCTTTATTACTTTCCTATGAATTAAATTCCAATCTAAAGTAGTACTTCATCATACTTTCCTTAAATTTTAATCTTGGTTATATCATTTTCTTCTCCTGATTGAGAACCCTATAACTTGCACCCCGGGTTTTGGGGTGTGACACGTGTGTTACAATGTGTTAGAGATGTGTAATTACCTGTGAAGCATAATAGTTGATGCGTCAGTGTGTCGTGATTTTGCTTGCTTTCTTCACTCCAGGGTTGATATTATAGAATTCGCCCACCACTTGTGTTCTACTTAAGTTCAACAAACTCTGACACTGAAATGTTTGCTTAACTTTATGGTCTTGCAGCTGCAGTGTTGTTATCTTGAGGAAGTCTGGGAGAATGGGTGATATCGACAAGAGAATCACCCGTGTTCTTTTTTGCGGGCCGCATTTCCCTGCTTCTCAGGATTACACAAGAGAATATCTGATCGATTACCCTTTTGTCCAGGTACCTTGCAGTGCTATTATTTCTCTCTATCTGTCACTGGCCCATGATTGTATTTTTTAAAACTCTATCTGTCATCAAGAAATCAGCCAATCTGCAAAGCACTAAGGTACAGTTGCTGTGTTAAAAATGTTTAGGATGGTCAAACAATCACAGGACCCATTAAGATTAAGAAAACTATGTATTCTCTCATTTCCCTTTTTTCCACTTTCTGATTCCCTCCAGTTATTTCTTTCCCTCTGTTACTTGTCCCTTCTAGTTATGCAAGGTAGATACTCAAGTAGCGAGGCAGAGAGGAGACAATCCAAATTAAAGCTTGCGTAAACATAGTTAGCTAGGATAAACAGAGTTGCTTGGGAACAGATAGGTTGACCAGGTAGACCTGGTTCAACTATCCAGTCCATTGCAAGATCGTACGAGCGTCGATATGGGCCAGGCAACTAAAAATTTCTACAGTTGGCTATAGTCCATCAAGTCTGCTTGTAGTTGAAATGACCTTGGGTTGACCATGAACTTATCATGGAATGCCTTGAAGTGGATTGGAAAATAATGAAGATAATGTATCTTCCCTATTTGACTCTGGAAAGCCTATCATGCTTTCAGTGATGATGCTGGAGTTGCAGTAGCAGACCCATGAGGTTTTTTAGTTCATTTCTTGTCGTGAAATAGCTTTAATGTTTGAGTCATTAACCTTTTTTGTGGCACGAATTGCGGAATCCACTGACCTACATAAAATTGAGGTAGGCAGTACATTTGAAGGCGTATGAAAATGGAGAATATTATATGTTGGAGTGAGGTATAGGTTGGTTATTTGAAAACCCATTAAATATACCACCTTTAAGTTTTCACTCCTTTTATTCGTGCGTGTAGTATATAGGTGCAGCCTGTGGTTTTGGTGTGGATGTGCCAATTCATTTCTCATTCTTTTTGGAATATCTTGAGTTGGTTAAAAGCTGATGAGCCGAGCTTTAAGTTCCAGTAGATGGAGCTCTATCTGACCATCTCCCATGCTATCCATCCTTAGCAAATGGTGTAAGTAAACCAACGATAACAGTTGAATCTCGTGTCCACTATAAATTTTAGGTTCAGAAAGAGTGGAAGTTCAGCTGAAACTTTGAAAATAGTTTGTTTAGGATTAATTATATATACTGTAGCCTTTAGGACCACATCTGAAGACTCAATACCTGATGCATACTCTTAATTCTCATATTGGTTGTGTGCTCTTAAGTCAGATTCAAATATTGCTTTAACTCCTAAATGAGAGAAAAAAAAAACATAGATGCTCTTTTGGTTACCATGTATGTTGCACTTTGCAGTTTGGACCAAAAAGCATTATTGCCAAACTTGGGCTGCTCGCTTACGCACATGGACACACACACATTTACTTTGGACCAAAGAGGTTATTTGAGCCCGTGTTTTTATTTTTTATTTTTTATTTTTTATTTTTTTATTATTTTTTTTTAAAATTAGATGGGGGCCAACAAGAAAAAAGAACTACTCTAGCATATCATTTTTTTTTTCTCTTAAATGCAACTCGTTATAAAGCGGAAATTAGTCATGTATCCCACTCAACATTCTGTTTGCATGCGATTTCTGTTACTTGTCCCATATATGTTGTTAAGATACTCGTTATTTCACACCTGATTTTCGTTGATTCAATCTGCATAGATCGAGTCATGAGTGTCTCCATATAAAAAGAGATTCTATCTGGTATAATACTACATTTTCATAAAGGGTAATCTAGATTACATGAAAATGGATGGAATTCTATTATCATGGAGAAAATTAATCCAATGCCCTTGGAAAGGCAGTTCTCAAGGTCTTCATACTTTTTTTTTGGTGGGTTTAGAGGTGGAAAATGGGAATATTATGACAGGAGAATTTGAAAAATTAGTGTGACCTTCGTCATTTAGCTATAGTGTCCTGGTTTCAGAGTGTTTCTTTTTCTTGGTTATGCTTACATTCTTCTCCTTGTGCCCTAGCGTGGAATTTAAGGTTTTTTAAGAAATCTAATATGATCAAGAGGTGCGGGGTGGCTGGCTAATATACTTGGTGTGGATCAAAGAGAGTGGAAGTTGGAGAGTCGGGTGTTTCCTGTTGTACACTCTACCAAAAACAATTGATGGATAACTTTTCTCTCCTTTTGTCTTTTCTCTTACAATATGGATGAATATGGGAGCATGAATGGGATAATGTTTCCCTTTCTAGGTTATGCGCACATCCTTCTCCTTGTGCCCTAGTGTGGAATTTTTAGGTTTTGTAGTAAGCTAAATCATCAAGAGGCGGGGGTTGGCTGGCTGATTTACTGGTGTGGATCAAAGAGTGTTGAAGTTGGAGAGTCAGGTGTTTCCTGTCATACACTCTACCAAAAACATGTAATCGATAACTTCTCTCATTTTTCGTTTTTACACTTATAGTATGGATGACTATGGGAGAATGAATACTTGTAATTTGGCTCAGAGGATACTGCCGTCTTGTTTCCTCCCCCTACAATGGTGCATAACATGTGAATAGGCTTCTGAGAATATAGATAATTTTCTCTGTCATTGCCTCCATTGCAATGACTTTATGACAAAAATTATGTATGCAGTCTAATGTGAGATTGTGATGGGATATTCCATTTTCCGGAAGGCCATTATGTGTGAGAGGTGAGGGAATGATGTTGGGAGGTTGTGCTGTGCGACTCTTTTGAGTGGTCTAGATGGAACAATTTGGAGGATCTTTGAGGGAGCTGGCAAGGAGGAGGTAGGTCAGTTGTGGGATGGAGTTTCATGTTTGGCTTCACTTCTATGTCAGTTTCTCCAAAATTTAGGGGTAGTTCTTTTTGTGGTACAGTTTTGGACTGGAATGCTCTTGCCACTTACTTTTTTGTATATATGTTTCACTGTATTTATTATAATTTCTTTTTTTCTGCTTTCATAGATGCTTTTTAAGTTTGTTAGCTACTTGGATGCATCACTATACACCCTGTACCTTATTTTGTATTCTCTTTGTTTTCTCCCTAATAGAAGGAAGTTTCCGTAAAATGGAAAAAACTATTAATGAACGGGATTTCTGTTTTCAATCATTTGAACATGTCAAGTTTTCCTCCTCATTTTCTTGTGTTCGGTTTCCTGTAAAGTGTTAATCTGTCGTCGGAATGCTGCATGTATTATGATTTTAATCAGTTTCTAGAAAGTGTGAGTTGTTCTCATTAGATGTTTCACTGATTTACAGTTTTATTAATGTAGGTTGATGATGTACCCCTTGCTGATGTACCTGATATTATCGAGAAGTATGATATCTGTGTAGTGAAAAGCATGAAGTTAGATTTTAATGTCCTCTCTTGTGCAAAAAATATGAAGCTTATAATGCAATATGGTGTTGGACTGGAAGGTCATCTCTGCATTTCTCACATTCACATTGTCTAAATTGAGCATTTGGGATATCTCATCTTCATATTTGTTCACGTTGTATTCTGAAGGCGTTGATATTGATGCTGCAATTAAGTTTGGAATTAAAGTCGCTAGGATTCCGAGTCATGCAACTGGAAATGCAGCCTCATGTGCAGAAATGGCCATTTATCTCATGTTGGGCCTTCTTCGAAAGCAAGTATGTTAATTAAATCTATTTCATTTTTTTTTTCCTTGCTTCATAGCATATTAATGAATGCTTTTTGTTAACTTTATAGAATGAGATGCAAATTTCTATAAAGCAGAGAAAGCTTGGAGACCCAATTGGTGAAACACTACTTGGAAAAACAGTTAGTCCTTCTCCTTCTGACTTCCTTTTATAAAAAGTAGCATTGCAGTTCTCTGTTTTCCATATCAAATAATTTTCTTGATGAAAAACTACCATAGTTTTTCTTCTGTAGTATGGTCTTCTATCTGAAGTATATGACTTCACAATTTAGAATGATGTGGGACTCTATATCTTGCAGCATTGCATTGCTAAAAGTTGAAGTGTGAACTGTATAAATACAGACCTATAGTTTCTATGTTTAAACATAACACATCTTGAATTCAAAAAATTACAGTTTTTCAGTGTTCTACTGTATACATTTTAGTTTCCTACATGGAGTATTAAGAGGACAATACCAATCAAACCGATAGGTACTATACCCTTATTATCGGACATTCAAACCCAGTAGACTTCTTTAAATGAGAGCAGTCAGAAAAGCACTTTGTTAGCAGTGATTTCAATCTCATTATAAGATCACCACATGGGCTCTAAAACATTTGAAATCAAAAATTTTGCCAATTGTGCTATCTGAATTTGTCTGATGTCCCGTACTGAACCGTTTTTTTTTCTTTCTTTTGATGCTCTTTTTATTTTTTCAACTTAGAATGTATATCCTCTCGGATGCGTGCAGGTCTTCATTTTAGGATATGGAAATATTGGAGTGGACTTGGCTAAGCGCTTGAAACCATTTGGTGTGAAAATTATTGCCACAAAACGGAATTGGGACACTCATTCAGAAGACTCATACCAATCAGAAGGTATGTAAGAATGCATAACCCTTAACTATGAACTTTGATAAAGAAAAGGTTTTATACAATGTTACATATCATGGTCACCATCCATGTTATATTTTCAGCGTTAGGCGATTTGGTTGACGAGAAGGGTGGTCATGAAGATATCCATACATTTGCAAGCAATGCAGACATTGTTGTTTGTTGTTTGTGTTTAAATAGTGAAACAGTAAGATCAAAAACCACTGTTTATTAAATACTTGTGTTGTGAATGATGACTGTTCATGTTGCACAAACTACTCCAGCCCTTTACATAAATATGTACAAGTATGAACATGCTAAAATAACGAAGTCTTGAAAAACATGGATATATAATGTTATTCCTTCATTGCCCCCTTCATCCTATGTGACGTCTGCATTATCTTTGTCTTGCACTCCGAATTGTGGATAACTCATATATAGTCAGAGATATCTCTGATAGCAGTGGTTGGTAGGAAATTGGAGAAAACAAAACAGGAAAGGATAAAGAAGGGAGGCAATGGTGATCAAAATAGACAAAGATTGTTAGGGAGGCAATGGTGATTAAAATTGACAGAGATCGTATATCTCTGTGTTATCTTTTACTATATTTAATTATTATGTTGGTTCAATAGTTTGTCCAAGTTAAACTCAATATTTAATTTAAATAGACATAATTGCGTGTCTGATGATTAGATGGAAATCAACATAATGATTTGATTTCCTGAAGAATTGCAAGTAATTGTCTTAGTTAGTAACTTTTCTATATTTTCTTTCAGGTTGGCATCGTAAACAAGTCATTTATATCATCCATGAGAAAGGTTTGGTTTTACACAGCAATTTGACTCAGAAATATATATATATATATATATATATATATATATAAAGTTTTTTTCAGGTGCGGACGTCCGTACGGTGCGGATGCGGCGTTTCCGGCCACCGGCGACGGCGTATCCGGCCACTGGACTTTGCTCCCCGGTGGCCGGCACAGACGGGGTTGCTTGCGTGGGGGGAGCAAAGCCCACCGGCCGGAAACGCCGCATCCGCACCGTGAACAGTGCGTGCGGACGTCCGCACAGGAAAAGGACTGTATATATATATATATATATATATATATATATATATATATATATATATATCCTATCCAGAGCGGGGCTCCTTATCTGACCTACTTTCTGATCAAATTTCTACATCTCCACCGTTCAGTATTCATGTATAAGCGTGTAGATCATCTATGCAAAATTTCATCAAATTTGATAATCGTTTGAACATTCTCAGTCGTAATTAACACAAGTGGTTCATACTGAACAGATTCAGTATGTTCATTGTTTTTTTATCGTTTTGATACTTTAACGATCACCAAATTTGATGAAATTTTGCAAAGATGATCTATACGCATATACCTGAATACTGAACGGTGGAGATGTAGAAATTTGATCAGAAAGTAGGTCAGATAAGGAGCCCCGCTCTTTAATTTCATAGCGGAGCCCTGTTCTGGATAGGATATTTATATATATATATATACAGTCCGTCTCTGCTACGAACATCCGCACGGTGTGGATTCGCAGTTTCCGGCCGTCGACGCAAGCCGACGACGATCTGGATGTTGCTGGTCTACGCCGGCCTGAATCTTGAAAATTCCAGAAATTTTCCAGTTTCTGCCCAGAAACTTGAAATTTCCAGATTCCGGCCGGTGCTGGAGCTCCGTCCGACACAAACAGGAGCACCAGGAGGAGAAGAGGGCGACCGGCAGCATTCGGGCCGTCGTCAGCTTGCAGCGGCGGTCTGAAACGGCGAATCCGCACGGTGCGGACGTCCGCACCTAAGAACCCCTCTATATATATATATATATATATATATATATATATATATTTGTTTGCAATGGAAAGTCAGAGTATAAAAAGAATGGTGGACATGAGCACGCGCTCACACCAGCTTATATTTGTAATGTGTAGATACCTTCCTGAAGCTTTAGTGGGCCTCTCACTAAACTAAGAAAACCAAATTACAAATCCAACCTGATGTACCATAATATGTCTCAAGTTTAGCCAAAACAATATAGAATTGAAGAAGTCAGGGACAACCTAGGGAAAGTTTGTTGCCAGAGGTTTGTGAGTGGGACCCGCTTTCCCTTTTCCATTTGACCTTAGCTGTTGACGTCTTAAACGGATAGTAGAAGCTTCTGAGTGTCATCTGGTGATACCTTAGCATCATTGTCTGTCTTTAAATTGAAGAGAAATGGTTTTCCAGCTTTTTCTGTTCATCATTACTGGTGACTTGGTGTTTACGGTCATCCTCTTCTGTTTTCTTGTTCAATTCCAGGGTGCCCTTTTGGTAAATATTGCCCGAGGGGGTCTGCTGAACTATGAAGCTGTTATATATTACCTCAACTCTGGACACTTAGGTGGCTTGGGCATTGATGTTGCTTGGACTGAACCATTTGATCCTGATGATCCCGTTCTGAAGTTCAAAAATGTTCTGATCACACCTCATGTTGCAGGAGTTACCGAGTATTCTTATAGATCCATGTCAAAGGTTAGCACCATTTTGAAAAGGAGGAGTAATTCCACGACAACTGATATTGGTATTAACCTCTATGGTTTGTGTTGGCTTAATATTACAGGTAGTGGGTGATGTTGCCATTCAACTTCATGAAGGGAAGCCTTTGACAGGACTAGAGTTTGCCAACTGATTCAGTTTATAGAATTGGCTTGTGACCTGTATAATTTGGGTTTAGTAATCAATTGGTAAATTGAGGACTTGCATTTGTAATTGGAGGGGTTTGTAGCTAAGTGATCACCTTTTGGTGAAGTAGATGATGAATAAGATTATTAATTTACTAGTGGAGTAATACAACTTTCAAATTCATACTGATTTGAGAGTTGGAAGACATTGAAATAAATGAATTTGTCGACTTCGACTCCAATTCCTACATTCTAGCTAGTAATATGATCCAATTGAAATTTGTTCTACCGTAGAGTAATACAACTTGCAATTTCATAATGATTGAGTTCGTCTACTTCAACTCCAATTCCTACATTCTGGTAATACGATCCAACCTGCAAATTCATAATGATTGACTTGTACTCAAAAAATTGCTCTTTGGATATTCCGTAATATCCCTCAGGCGGAACATAGAAGTACTATTGAAGCTAATAGTATCGGTATCTTTATTGAATAGTTGGACTCAGTTACATGAGAGATTAACACAATCATATTGATAACGTTTAAGTGTTGGACACTCGGACCCGTTCAAATAAAATGTTAATCACATCCTATAGGATAGAGTCTATGTCTAGCTTAAACTCATTGCCCTCACAAGTCACAACACAGCCATCCGTCCATTAGTCCCTCATTCTCCCCCAAAACACAGCAGCAATACCAAAATGGCGAAGAAAGGAGAAAAACAACCTCAGGCACTGAAACGAAAACGAAATCCTAGCACAAAAACAGAAGCAGGTGATGATTCTCTTTTATCTTCTACTACGTACTATGGAAATTGATCACTACAAAATACTTGGAGTGAATAGCAACGCCAGCCAGAATGAAGTGAAGAAAGCATAGGTCAAGTTGAAGGAGACATCTCGGGCCGAGGCCGAGGTCAAGTTCAAGGAAATCAACCAAGCCTACCAGATTCTCAATGACCCCGTGAAGCGAAAGAACTACGATATTGTTCATGCAAATATAGCCAACTTCAAGAAGATGGAGTCTTCATTTTGGTTTCCTCCTCGTGTTGATGATGATAATACTTTTGCCAACATGTTTCGATTTGGTAGTCGGAAGAGGCCAGATAATAAGTCAATAGTATATAGACTTTTGAACTGTAGCTTGGAGGAGCTTTATCAGGGTACTAAGAAGAAGATGAAGCTGACGATAGCCGTGATGAATACTCTGGGGGAGGAGACTATGAAGGAGCAACCTTCCGAATTTAACATAGACCCTACGGGACAAAGATAACCTTCTATTGACACAAATCACTCAGCTGCACTAATCAAGCATGACAGTATCCCATCTGATCCTCCCATACTCTCCGCTGCTACAATCAAGCATGATTCTCCTAAACTTCTTCCATCCTAGTTACTACTATAATATTCTGTAGTCAATTGTAATTACTGCATTCCATATCTAGTGTAGCAGCTGCTATATTTATTTGAACATTCTGTATCAATCAATCAATGGGAAATACATTTCTACATGGCATCAGCCCATTCTAGATCCATACATGTGCCCTTTCCTTTCCTGCCTCTCGTCTCTCTCCCTGTTCTTCTTTCATGGCTTCCTCCTCCTCTCAAAACACTTCTCAATTTCCTAAACTCACCAATGACAACTATTTGCTTTGGGTTCGTCCCATCAGATCCTACCTCAATGGCGCTGAGCTATGGGGCTATGTGGATGGCTAGTACGTAAGCAATATATGCGATAAAAATCTGGAGCAAAGAGAAAATAGACAAGATTATCCTTTGTGAACTTAGCAACAGATAAGAGATTCGTACGAATGGAAGGAATACGATAGATATCAAGAAGGGAAAAGCGAGAATTGTCCAATGACAATGGAAGGTTACCAGTATGAGAAACAGGCATCGAATCACCATTACCCATAAACACATTATGAGGACCACCATAAGGGTGAGAATTATTCAGGGGCATAGCTGTCATATGATGAGTGGCGCCAGTGTCAGGGTACCAGGTTGGATCTCCAGAGAAATGAACACCCGCAAATGGAGCAGCGGTATTGGGTCCGGAAAAACGATGATGAGGACAATGGGACGGACCATGCTGATTGGAATGACAATTTGGGCACCACTGCGGGGCTGGGCCAAGAAGCCCATCGGCCCGATTAGCCCATTGAGGGCGAGCAGCCCAAGTGGGAGTTGAAAAAGGCTGTGGAGAGGGCTGAGGCTGGGGATCCCGAATCGGGGGCTTGGGTACTGGCTTTGATATCAAGGACCTTGGTCCCTTGAGTTTCTTTCTTGGATTACAGGTGGTTCCCTATTCCAATGGCCTTCATATCAATCAGCTCAAGTATGCTTATGATCTTCTTTCGAAGCATGACCTCTTGCTCAGTACACCGGTTAGCACCCCTATGTCGGCCAAGTCTTTGCTCACTGCTCACGATGGCCCATTGCTTTCCAATTCTACAGCATTCCGCGAAATGGTGGGTTCCTTACAGTATCTCACTATCACTCGGCCGGATATTGCCTTTGCGGTTAACTCTGTCTCTCAATATATGAGTCAGCCGCATGACCCTCATGTAATTGCTGCCAAGCGCATCCTACGCTACATCAAAGGCACCTTGACGCATGGTCTTTTCTTTTCACCCCAACGTCAACCTGTCTCCCTTGTGGCCTATTCGGATGCTGACTGGGCTGGCTGCCCTGACTCTCGCCGTTCTACATCCGGCTATCTCATCTATCTCGGGTCCAACTTGATCTCATGGTGCTCGAAAAAGCAACCTACTATCGCCTGTTCCAGTGCCGAATCGGAGTACCGCTCTCTCGCGCATGCTAGTGCTAAAACCACCTGGTTAGGCTATCTTTTATATGAACTTGGTACACAGATTCAGTTTCTCGTTCAGTTATTCTGTGACAATCTCAGCACCACATACATGGCATGTAACCCCGTGTTTCATGCACGCACAAAGCACATTGAACTTGATTATCACTGTGTGCGGGAGAAGGTTGCTCTTGGAAGTCATAGGGTCAGCTTTATTCCATCCATTGATCAGCCAGCTAACCTCCTCACGAAACCTCTTCATAAACATCGTCATCATCTTCTCTCCAGCAAACTTGTCCGTCCAAGACCCTCAAGTTTGAGGGGGGGTATTGACACAAATCACTCAGCTGCACTAATCAAGCATGACAGTATCCCATCTGATCCTCCCATACTCTCCGCTGCTACAATCAAGCATGATTCTCCTAAACTTCTTCCATCCTAGTTACTACTATAATATTCTGTAGTCAATTGTAATTACTGCATTCCATATCTAGTGTAGCAGCTGTTATATTTATTTGAACATTCTGTATCAATCAAATCAATGGGAAATACATTTCTACACCTTCAAAGGGGAAGATGTTATGGCAGATGTTCGTTTTGTCATTAAAGAGAAACAACATTCCGTTTACGAGAGGCATTGGAATGATCTCTTGGTTTACCAGGAGATTACATTATTGGAGGCACTCACCGGCGGAAGGACTCGAGATCTGACCGCCTTGGATGGAAGGAAGGTGTTGGGAACCAACAGAGAAGAAAGGGAAAAGAATAAACTAGCTGTTAGAACCTTGAAGAAGTCTGTGTTGATTTCATGTTATTCAAGTTAGTTTAAATAATCTCCTATGTTTTAGGGGTCAGTAGTTTGCTTCTGTTAGGATTTGTTTTGGTCAGTATATGACCGTGTCCTTTGCTTAGTTGCCACAATCTTAGGGATATGAAGATGTGGTTGTTTTCAGATTTGATTTCCAGTTGTAGTGGCTATTTAAGCCAAGTTGTTTTGTCAATGAAATAAGCATCATTCACAACCTTTGCAATTCTGTAAAGCTAAAGCTTTGATACTTCAACAATTGGTATCAGAGCCCTTAACGGGGCCTGATTGTGAGAAAGAGTGAGAAGAGAGAGATTGAGAATATTCTCATCAAATGGCAAAAGGAAGCAGCACCAACTACGTGCCTAAATTTGTTGGGCATTATGATCATTGGGCTGAGCTGATGGAGAATTTACTCCGTTCCAAGGAGTATTGGAAAGTTGTAGATCATGGAGTCATGGTGGATGTAGCGGCGGAAGTAAGAACTTTATCCACTGTGGTGGCTGAAAGAGTTCAACTCAGCGATACTCAACGCAAGGTGCATGACGAAAACAAGCTGAAGGACTTGAAGGCAAAAAACCTTCTCTATCAAGCAATTGAAAGAGATGTGCTCGACACCATTCTTGATAGAAGCTCATCAAAGGCAATATGGGATTCCATGAAGAAGAAGTTTCAAGGTTCAACAAGGGTCAAAAGGGCACAGTTGCAGTCTTTACGTTGTGATTTTGAGGTTCTTCGTATGAAGGAAGGGGAATCTGTGAATGCTTACTTTGCTCATGTTCTATCCATAGCCAACAAAATGAAAGCTCATGGCGAGGATATGAGTGAATCAAAGATCACTGAAAAGATTCTTCGATCAATGGTTTCAAAATTCAACTATGTTGTGTGTTCGATTGAGGAGTCCAACAACATGACTACGATGACCATTGATGAGCTTCAGAGCAATCTCCTTGTGCATGAGCATAGAATGAAGAGTCAAGGTGAGGAAGAACAAGTCCTCAAGATTACACATGAAGACAGGGTAGGAAGAGGAAGGGGGCGCGGAGCTGTCAGAGGTGGATGTGGAAGAGAAAGACAAAGCTTCAACAGAGCAACATTAGAGTGTTACAAATGTCATAAACTAGGGCATTTTCAATATGAATGCCCTAGTTGGGAGAAAGCAGTCAATTATGCCGAGTTGGACGATGAGGAAGAGCTTTTACTGATGGCTTATGTTGAAGAAAAGAATGCAAAGAGAGATGGTGTTTGGTTTCTAGACTCAGGTTGCTCTAACCACATGTCAGGGAATAAGAACCGGTTTGTGGAGCTGGATGATCAGTTTAGACACTCAGTGAAGTTGGGCAACGATGCAAGGATGGTAGTAATGGGAAAAGGGAACATCAAGCTTGAAGTTAACGGACTAACTCAGGTGGTAAGAGATGTATTTTACATTCCTGATCTCAAGAAAATTTGTTAAGCATTCGTCAACTTCAAGAGCGTGGACTTGCTGTTTTAATGAAAGATGGAACTTGTAAAATATACCATCCTACGAGAGGCCTTATTATTCAAACATCAATGGCAGCTAATAGAATGTTTGTTCTACTATCCACTGTGACTTCTCAACTTACAAAGTGCCTAATAGCAACTGAAGATGACGTATCAGGCTTGTGGCATCGGCGGTACGATCACGTGAACAACAAAAGTCTTAAAGTTTTGCAGAGCAAGCAACTTGTGAAAGGACTTCCTCAACTTAAGGCCACAAACAAAGCGTGCATAGTTCGCCATCGTGGAAAACAACATCGAGCAGCCATACCAAAGAAGAGTCAATGGAGGGCTTCAAAGAAACTTCAGTTAGTTCACGTTGATTTGTGTGGACCAATCACTCCAACTTCAAACAGTCTCAAGAGGTACTTGCTATGTTTTAATGATGATTACAGTAGGAAGCTTGGATTTACTTCTTAGCCAAGAAGAGTGAAACCTTTTCTATGTTCAAAGTGTTCAAAAGTCGAGTTGAAAAGGAGTCAGGATGTGATATATGTTGTTTGAGAACAGATAGGCGAGGTGAATTCACTTCAAAAGAGTTTAACATGTTTTGTGTGGATCATGGCATTAAGAGACAACTTACTGCTGCTTACACTCCTCAACAAAATAGAGTGGCTGAACGTAAGAATCGAACTATATTAAATATGGTTCGATGCTTACTTTCAGAAAAGGAAATGCCTAAACTCTTTTGGCCGAAAGCAGTACGATGGGGATTACATGTTTTGAATAGAAGTCTAACTGTGGCAGTAAACGGGAAGACTCCTGAAGAATGTTGGAGTGGAAAAAAAAACTAATGTTGAATACTTTAGGGTTTTTGGATGTATTGCTAATGTTCATGTTCCTAATAATAAGAGAGTAAAGCTAGATGAGAAGAGTCATAGATGTGTGTTTCTTGGTGTTAGTGAGGAATCTAAGGCCTATCGGCTTTATGATCCTATTCCTAAGAAGGTGATAGTTAGTAGGGATAATGTGTTTGAGGAAAATGAGGGCTGGAATTGGGGGAGGAGTGATGAGGATGCAAAACTTGACGTTTTTACTTGGGTAGACAGTGATGATGGGGAGATTAGTGACTATGAAGAAGAAGAAGAAGAAGAAGTTGAAAATGTGGAAGAACAAGTAGAAAGGGCTGATTCGGGCACAAGTGAGCTGGAGGCAGAAGATGATGTTGTTACACCACAAGAGAGAGATAGGAGAGCACCGAGATGGATGGAAGACTATGTTAGTGGAGCTGATTTTTTTGAGGAGTCAAACTTGGTTTGTTTCATGGTGCATGAGGATCCGATCAGTTTTGATGAAGCAGTTAAAAGAAAAAAAATGGAGAAAAGCAATGGATTTGGAGATAGAGCTTGTAAGCTTGCCAAAGGGAATGAAGAAAAGTGGTGTCAAATGGGTTTTTAAAAAAAAACTGAATGAAAATGGAGAAGTGGATAAGTGCAAAGTACGGTTGGTGGTCAAAGGCTATGCTCAGAGATATGGAGTTGACTATAGTGAAGTGTTTGCACCGGTGGCTCGTTGGGACACCATAAGGTTGATCTTGGCTCTAGTTGTACAGAAAGGGTGGATTGTTTTTCAGTTGGATGTCAAGAGCGCCTTCCTTCATGGAGAGTTGAAGGAGGCAGTGTATGAGGAACAGCCAAAAGGCTATGTTCGTAAAGGAGAAGAACATAAAGTATTGAAGCTTAAGAAAGCTCTCTACGGGTTGAAGCAGGCTCCAAGGGCCTGGTATAGCAGAATTGAAGGGTACTTCATGAAGGAGGGGTTTGAGAAATGCAATCATGAACACACATTGTTCCTCAAAAATGAGGAGGGAGGTAGTTTTTTGATTGTTAGCCTATATGTGGATGACTTAATTTATACAAGGGATGATGTGAAACTATGTGAGAAGTTTAAGGAGTCCATGAAGTTGGAGTTTGACATGAGTGATTTGGGGAAGATGAAATATTTCTTAGGAGTTGAGGTTCAACAGAGTAGTGAAGGGATACACTTGTGCCAAAAGAAATATGCTGGAGAAATTCTAGAAAGGTTTGGGATGGAGAGCTGCAATCCCGTTAAAAACCTCGTCGTACCGGGCACAAGATTAGTGAAAGACTGTGAAGGAGACAATGTGGATACGACTTTGTTCAAATAGCTGGTTGGTAGCTTAATGTATTTAACAACTACTAGACCAGACATTATGTTTGTTGTTTGCCTCATAAGTAGGTTTATGGCAGACCCGAAAACATCTCATATGGCAGCAGCAAAGCAGGTACTCAGGTATGTGAAGGGGACTGTGAACTTGGGAGTATTTTATGAAAGAGGTTCTGAGAACTTGGGAGTGCTTTATGAAAAAGAAGGCTCCAAAGATGATCTTAAAGCCTATACTGACAGTGACTATGCTGGCGATGTGGAGGATAGACGAAGCACTTCTGGGTATGTGTTTCTTCTAAGTGGTGGTGCAGTAGCATGGAATTCAAGAAAGCAATCAGTGGTAACTCTTTCCACCACCGAAGCAGAATATGTTGTTGCTGTGGCTTGTTCTTGCCAAAGTATCTAGATGAAAAGGGTACTCAATAGCCTCGGCTTCTCTTCATGTAAGTGTGTTAAGATTCTTTGTGATAATAGTTCATCTATCAAATTATCCAAGAATCCAGTCCTCCATGGAAGAACTAAACACATCGACGTAAGGTTTCATTTTCTGCGTGATCTTGTTAAAGAGGGTGTGGTGGAATTAGTTCATTGTGGTACAAGTGATCAGGTGGCTGACATCATGACCAAACCATTAAAATTAGAGTCTTTCTTGAGACTCTGTGACCTGTTGGGTGTTCGACAATGAAGGATGTAAACTGACTTGCTTTTAGCAAGAACAGTTTAGGGGAGGATTTGTTAGAACCTTGAAGAAGTCTGTGTTGATTTCGTGTTACGTTATTCAAGTTAGTTTAAATAATCTCCTATGTTTTAGGGGTCAGTAGTTTGCTTCTGTTAGGATTTGTTTGTTTTGGTCAGTATATGACCGTGTCCTTTGCTTAGTTGCCACAATCTTAGAGATATGAAGATGTGGTTGTTTTCATATTTGATTTCCAGTTGTAATGGCTATTTAAGCCAAGTTGTTTTGTCAATGAAATAAGCATCATTCACAACCTTTGCAATTCTGTAAAGCTAAAGCTTTGATACTTCAACACTAGCAATTGAATATTTTCATTAATACCCCGAAACAGGGCTGAACCAAACATATAAATGACCATTGGTCCATACAAAATATCTTAGCTAAATGCCAAAAAGGAGCTAGCAACAAACTACTGAGTCCTAAAGCTGTAAAGTAAAACATGAGTGGGTGCAGAGAGCAAATTAGAGAGAAAGCAGAGACCACTTGGGTCTGTAGTGAAGGGAGTACCCAACAACTACTCCCCCCCCCGGAGAAGCAACATGTCCTCAGGTTGCAAATTTGGGGTATGTAGATATGATATATTGAGCATCCTCCCAAGCGGCATCTTCCTCTGGCATTCCACACCAATAAGCCAAGTTGTTATCTGTCGGCGGCGGTGTGTCCAACTGCCCATGTCCAAAACTCGAAGTGGTTCCCATTGAATTTTCCCATCTTCATCAAACTTTGGCAAGGACCCGGAAACTGGGACTGTATCTCCTACTCTCCTTTTTAGTAGTGAGGCATGAAAAACAGGATGTAGCTTGGAAGAAGTTGGCAGGTCCAATTTGTATGCGACTGCTCCAATTCGTTGCAGGACCTTGAATGGACCACAATAGCGTGGAGCCAACTTGGTTGAATGCCTCTTGATCAATGATTTCTGCCGGTATGGCTGCAACTTCAAGAAAACCTAGTCGCCTTCATCGAATGTCCTCTCAATCTGTTTTTTATCTGCTATTTGCCTCATTCTATTTTGTGATTCCAACAAGTTCATGCACAGCGTAGCGAGTAGTTCATCTCTATCCTGAAGCTGTCTATCTACAGCAGCTATGTTGGTTGTGCCTGGCAGATAGGAGTCAACTATTGGTGGGGGGTAGCCATAGAGAGCCTGGAAAGGGGTCATCTTGATGGACGAGTGATACGATGTGTTCAGCCATCATTCCGTCCAATGTATTAATTCATGCCAGTTGGATGGTTTATCCATGATAAAACAACGGAGGTATTATTCCAAGGATTAGTGTACTACTTCTAATTGCCCATCGCTCTGAGGGTGATATGATGAGCTGTGGCAGAGGGTGGTGCCTTGCAATTTGAAAAAGACAGTCCAGAACTTTGAGAGAAAGACAGGGTCACGGTCACTGACTATTCGTCTTGTCATCCCATGAAGTCTAAAAATGTGCCACATGAACATATCCGTAATGAAGCTGGCTGAGAATGGGTGTGATATAGGAATAAAGTGTACATATTTAGAGAGGCGATCAACTACGACCATGATAGCATTGAACCCTTGAGAGTTAGGCAATCCTTCAACAAAGTCTATGGATATGTCCTCCCACTTCTAGTTCGGCACCAAAAGAGGTTGTAGTAACCCGGGTGGGTGAATAGACTCATACTTCTAGCACTGGCATGTATCACAGGCTGCGACATATATATAGCTTAACATCCTTTCGGAACCCGACCAAGAAAATTTTCGACCAATGCGTGCTAGAGTCCTCATATATCAGGAATGTCCGGCCTGCAGAGAGCCATGATATTCATACAAAAGCTTAGTACGCCATTCCGATGTAGTGGGAACATAAATCTTACCGCTATAGAATAACCGCCCATTTCGAAGCTCAAAGTGTTTGGCAAAGGATTTGCTGAACTAGACGCTTTGCCTCAGAGTCTCGAGCACAGGCTGCATCAATGATTTGGATAGCATTGAAGAGTGGGTTGATGCAGTGGAAATAACAAGCAGTTCATGCCGGCTGGATAGGGCATCCGTAACCATATTTGAAGAGCCTGCCTTGTACTCGATTGTATAATTGTACCCTAGAAGTTTGGCAATCCACTTATGTTGCGCAGGAGTTGAAACTCGTTGATCCATCATGTATTTCAGTGGTTTGTGATCAGTTAGAATAGTGAAGGAATTGCCAATTAGATAGTGGCGCCATTTTTCGATTGGGTACATGATAGCAAACATTTCCCTCTCATAAGCGGATTGGACTTGATGTGTAGGGAAGAGAGACTTACTCAAGAATGCTACTGGATGATTTTCTTGTTAAAACACCGCTCCAATTCCGCTGCCACTAGCGTCTGTCTCGACAACAAAGGGCTTCGAGAAATCAGGTAGAGCCAAAACCGGAGCAGATGTAATAGCGGCCTTAAGCTGCACAAGCTGATTCTGATTCTGGTGTCCACTTGAAGTTTCCCTGTCGGAGCATGGAGTGGAGGGGCTGAGCAGTTGTAACACTCCGAATTTTGAATAATAAAATTCAAATTCGACAATGTTAAAATTTACAAATAAACTCAATCACTTGAAAGTTATCATTCAATAACCAAGTAAAACAACAGAGTTTAAGTGTGTGGCTCGATACATTCAAAATATTACATCATTAACAAAATAGATGTAAGAAAAGAGTCTCTCACTAATACTCTCTAACCCAAAAAGATAATTACAAGCTAGACCAAGGCTTACACCTACTAGCCGTGCGACTCAGATGCCGCTCCCTGGCTTCTGGTCCTCACCTGCAGGTCTAACGCCTACACCATCAATTGGTGCACCGGGTTGTAAACAACGAACCCGGTAAGCTTTCAAAGCTCGTGTGAGTAAAACAAACAAGTTCATGATAAAAATAATTAAATCAACAAAAGAAAACACTCCCAACCAACCACGACTCGTATATTATAAAATTCACGATGCACAATCAACCAAAAGAGTAAGACTAGGGGCGCACTGACCAACGTCATTCCCCTACAAATCTCACAAGGCAAACAGACTAGAGCTCTAACTGATCGTAACCAATCACCCGGCCAAAGGCTTGGTCCCGACATACTTTCCATAAGGATCCCTTTCACCACTTAGGCGAGATCCTCTCCCCACACATGTAAGATCTTTCACCACTATTGGTGAGATCTTACTTCAACCGTTGGTTTCTATACCAACACAACCACACATCACACCACTCACATAATCACATATATGATAAATTCGTAACATAATACATTCACCCAATTGCACACTCACATTATATATTTCACGTAAATATATATATACGTAGACATCCACTCAGGAATAGTCCACTAATACCAACTATAGTCATTGATCGTAAAACCCTTTGAAAATCATTTTTATATTAAAACCATTTTATTTACCAATGAACCGTAGTCGATCAAGTTCATTCAATTTAAAACAAATATCAATTCCATAAAATCATTTTGCATATAACGATCCATATACAATAATTAATTCATAATCAACTCGTATTTGATACGAATACACTGAGGTTTACTCACCTTAATTCACCAGAAATGGTAAATATCCGTTTTATGGTCGAATCGGATCGCTGCAGAATCAGGTCAGATCGAATCGCAGCAGTTCCGGGGTCGGGTCAACATCAGTCAACGGTCAACGTTGACCGGGTCGGGTCGGTCAACGCGGTTCGGGTCGGGTCAGGTCGTCTGCAGGAAACGGGTCGGGTCGACCCGATCGGAGACGTTTCTCGATCCGGTCACTGCGGCTTGAATCGGCGACAACCACCTACACCAAGAGGACCGCAAGGAGAAGACGAACCGATTGGTGGGTGGCACGAGCTCCGGTTCCGCCGGACGTGGACGCAGCTCCGCCGTGTACGGCAGTAGTGGCTTCCTCCGCTTGCTGCGCCGAGCACAGCCACTCTCCGGTGCCGATCGTTAGCTCAAACGGAAGAGGACGTCGTGGTGAACATTTCGACAGGTCGCACGCCTCTAGAGGTGGCCGGATGAGGGAGATCTACGCGAAAAAAGCTCTGGATTCGAATTGAGACGATGAACAGTAATTCGCAATAATTTCAGATATTTTCGGAATTTTCTGATTTTTCTGAAATTAAATTATTATTTATAGAAATTTCATATTTTTGGAATAATTTCAACAGGTCGTAACTTTTTCATACGACGTCCGTTTCAAGCGTGCCACGTGTCTACGAACTCGTATCGTCGAGCTCTACGACGGTCATGAAGGAAACTTGTCGAAATTCATGACGGATCAGAAAGTCAACTTTTAGCCCCACGAAATTCAACGTTTTTCAAATCTTTAACTCTCGAAACTCACTTCCGACGTCACGCAACAACTAATTAAAACGTACAAAACACAAATCCTCAAAAATCATCCTCCAAATAGTTCACGATTAAATTGCAAGAAATTAGTAATAAAAATCGGGTTATTACAGCAGTTGAGCCAAAGGACGGAACAAAACGTCAATAATATCCTGAGAGCCCAAGAAATCCACGCAAATCTGTAATTGTTCTCGGCTTGAGCCAATCAATAATAGCCTGAAGTTTAGCTGGGTCCATCTCTACCCCTATGTTGGACACTACATGGCCCAGATATTCAACCTTTTGCTGAGCAATGGAACACTTAGAAAACTTGACAAATAGTTTGTGAGTTCGTAGTATTTCGAACACCTCCTGAACATGCTGTAAATGGGATGGCAAATCCTGGCTAAAAATAAGAATATCATAAAAAAACTAATACGGACTTACGAAGCAGGTGATTGAAGAGGAATTTCATAAGTGCTTGAAATGTAGATGGAGCATTGCCGAGGCCAAAGGCCATGACCACGAATTCATAAAGTCCCTCATGAGTTTGGAATGTCATTTTCTCAATGTCTTCCTCCCTCATGCGTATTTGGTGATAGCAGGATCGCAAGTCAAGTTTGGTGAAGTATGTGGCGCCGTGAAGCTCGTCCTAAAGCTCATCAACTACTGGAATAGGAAATCGATCCTTGATAGTGGCGGCATTGAGCCGACGATAATCGACGCAAAATCTCCACGTCTTATCCTTCTTTTTAACAAGGAGTACCGGTGAAGACTATGGGCTAGAGCTCCGACGAATGATGCCCGTAGCCAACATGTCCTTGACTTGTGATTCGATTTCGGCTTCTTGAGCGTGAGCATATCGATAGGGGCTGACCCAAATAGGACATGTATTAGGCAGCAAGTTGATTTGATGGTTGATGGTACGCTTGGGAGGCAGTGCAGTTGGTTTTTGGAACAAATCTATATATGCCTGCAATAATTTGTGCATTGGAGCTGCACTACCAGATCGGATAGAATAGCCGACGAAAAATTTTTTCGTCGACTATGACAAAATTTCGTCTGCTATAATTCGTCGGAAAAACGCCGTCGGTAATACCAATGGCCGACGAAAATAACGAAATCGTCGGCTATATGCGAGTATGGCCGACGACTTTACCGACGAAACAACATTTCGTTGACCACCTTTGCAAAATATCCGACGAAATTCGTCGGGTATTTTCGAGTATGGCCGACGATATCGTAAACTATAGCCGACGAAATTCGTCGGCT
This sequence comes from Potentilla sterilis, assembly GCA_963682095.1. NCBI lineage: Eukaryota > Viridiplantae > Streptophyta > Magnoliopsida > Rosales > Rosaceae > Potentilla > Potentilla sterilis. The sequence goes on along the minus strand of OY821765.1, from coordinate 9,570,410 downwards.
ATTTGTTCTGAAGTATAGCTGACGATTCCAGCATATTTCGTCGGTTATTTCGTCGAAATATATTAATATTTTAATAGACATTAATTAGTTATAGCCGACGAAATAATGTAATTTTCGTCGGCTATAAGACTTATAGCCGACGAATATTGGTAAAAATCGTCGGCTATAGTGCTTATAGCCGACGAAATAATGCCAAAATCGTCGGCTATTCTTACGTTTGGTGGAAAAAAAAATTAAATTATTTTCTAAATTACCATTTCAAGCAACCTGCAAATCACAAAAACAGTCCATGCATTTGCACCAACAAGAAACACGTCTAAATGATTTATTATTTAATTCGTTCCAATATACATAAAATATAACCCTAATCATCACCTAAACCACTAAAGTCCACCACGTCATCCCCAGCATCCTGCTCTCCATCATGCTCGTCATCCTGCTGACCGAACTCGGGAGGTTGATGCATTGGAGGTTCAAGTAACGGCTGAAACGGGGGCGGGGGTTCAAAGTTTTGTTGTTGTGCGGCGAACATATCATACCACCAATTTTGTTGGCCGACGTAGTTGTGTCGCCGAATTCTCTCGCACTCAGCATGCCAACTGGACAGATCTAAATAATACTGCTGTGTTCTGCGGTGTTGCTCCTGTGATCTGCGTTGTTCCTCTTGTGATCTCTGGAACTCGGCCGCCAACCTTGCATTTTCTTCTGCCAATCTCCGCACTTCCCCCCTCACCTGTTTGGTCTCCCCGCCTCCCTTCTTTTGACCGCCCTTAGTGGTCTTCAGGAGCCCTAGTCCAGAACTTCCCAAACCCCGGCAGTAGTAGTTGTTTGAGCGGTTTGGGAAGGCTGCGTCGAACATCCTCGCTGCCGTTTGGACATTGGACCGGTCGACCTGGCGCAGGGCTTCTTCCAGATCTGCCTCTGAAATGTTCGGTTGTGTCTCCCGAACTACTTGCTGGAATACCTCTTCTTCGGCCCAGTTCACCCTCTCCTAATTGGACGGGAAAAAAAAAATTAATATTCTAACAAATATATAATTAAGTAAAATTAATAATTAAAATTTTAAAATCGTAATGAACGACTTACGAGCTGTTCTGTCGCTTGTGGATAAGCGATCTTAAACTTCTTCACGTACGGGTTGCTATCAGGATGATCTCTAAGCGCCTCCTCCTGATATTGTGCAAACGGCCTAGAACCACCATGATGGGGGGTTGTGTTACGGCGGCGGTTCGCAGAGTTTATCCGAGAACGATCCTTCAAACAAATAATAAAATATTAGAAAAATGCATCAAAAAATATTCGTGTAATAATTATAAAATAATTAAACTAATAATTAAAATTTTAACAAAATAAACATTTGTAGTGAAGTTTAGTATTTACCTGCATAACTGGGTTGTTGAAGTCTACTGTCTTCAACCAACGCCACTCGTACTCCCTGAACATGAACTCTCTGGGAGTACCCATACGACCACGGTTGTCGTATTAGTTAAAGTGGGAACGGAGCTCGTTCTTCCACTCTTTGAACCTACGGAAAAAATAAAACTGCATTAGAAATATTATTAATATCATAAAATATTTCAAATTATAAGATGAGGAATTCCCAACGTACCTCGAGTTCTGCACGGAGTCCGCCCAATCCCGCTTGTGTTCGGCAATCTCGAAGAATGTCTGAAAGATAATATTTTATTAGTTTTACAATTGTAATAATACCGAAAATTATTAAATATTACGATAAATAAATTAATTTTTTTAAATTACTCACTGATGCGGCGTTGTTCACCTCCCTCTTTATCTCTTCGGGCACATCAACCCACCGTGTCCACAACATAGGGACTCTGTCCCTAATCAGTGCCCCCACGCAACCCGAGTAGTCCCGTTTTTTTTTTTCCCTGAACCTCCTGATTAGGAGGTTCGTTGATCTGGATCCTCCCCCTCAGATCAACAGTTCTCCTGAGCGTGTCAAAGCATATGACACCTCTCGTATTTCTCGTTGAACTGCTAGCGGCTGTCCCTATCACATAAACGACGATTGGTTAATAAAATTAAATATTAATGCGTTAATTTTAATAAAACATTTAATTAATAAAATCGAATGTTACCTGAACTCGATGACCCGTCTGTCGACTTTCCTTTTCTCCTCGCCGAAATCAGGAGGTCAGGGTTCTCAAATGGCTGCTGCTGGTATGCCTCCGCAGCACTCACGTACTGAGGCATATCAGGCCATATGGGCACACCACGATAGTCGACCTCCAGTATCGCAGGATTGTTGTACGGGAGGTAGAGCTGATTTGGGAGAGTAGGACCCTCAGTCGAATCAGCAGCAGACGTCGTCGGACTCGTCATCGGCTCCCGATGAACCTCAGGCATACGAACCTGAGGAACGTCTGCAGCTATCTCGTCCTGAAATAGCTGCCGACTGAACCTCGGAGCATCTGGCCCGACAGGCGGAAGTGAACTGCTCGACGGCCGCCCCGCCTGGAGAAGGGTCTGGTGCCGAGAACTCACACTCCTCCGCGGCTGGGATGAATCCACAGTCCTCCGCGGCTGGGATGAATCTACACTCCTCCGCGACTGGCTGGTGGTCCTCTCAGGCTGGCTATGGGTCCTGTCGGAGTCTGCCGAACCGGCGGAATTTGCCGAACCCCTAGATCTGGAACGACGGCCCCCCGAACAACTGTCTGAATGCATCGGCCATCTGCAGCTTGAGACATTAATACATTAATTAATATTAAATTATATTACATTTTATAACAAATTCTAATTAATATAATAACCAATAATACTAACATATTTCAAAACATACTAACAAATTTATATATAACAATTTAACTAATTTTAAATAATACTAACCATTATCCTAAATATA